>JAODLC010000085.1:835215-870209 GCA_026781145.1 Hippopotamyrus pictus | reverse complement strand
GGGATTAAGGAGCAGTAACAGGGCTAGCCGAGAGTTGCTCGGGCGCCCTCACAGTGACACCGGATGAAGTTTCCTTTTCTGCTTCTGTGTCCTTCTGCGAAGCCGGTAGGCAGAAGTCTTGCCCGCCGCGCCACTTGCTGCTTTCACAGGCGTAGGTGGAGCAGAAGATCAGGGTCCGGCCCGGGAGCAGGGGCACGTTATGCTGGCACGAGATCTGGATCGCCTTCTCCAGGGCCTGCAGGTACTGCTGCAGCAGCTTACGGCTGTATCGCCTGATTCAGACAGAGGGCAGCACGTGCTTGTCAGCAGAGGTGCTAAGTTCAGGTCCAGAAAGTACAAATCCAGACCAAGGTTTTGTTTCAACCAACTAGTTGAGAACTCTGCAACTGAGACTCTATATACTCAACTGGTTGTTTGAAACAAAATCTCGGTCTGGATTTGTACACTCTGGACCTGAACTTTCCACTTCCAGGGGTCAGTCTAAACATGGGCTTCCAATTCCATCGCAAACCAGTCTTACTCTATGTATAATATAACATTAACATTATATTCTTCCATCTAACATTCATCCAGGGCCAATTCTAGGATTTTTTTTGAGGTGGAGAGCATAAGAGTTTGTCGTAATTCATACCAGGGGGACCACCTTATCATTAACCGATGATATGTTTGGAATCGGTAACTGACAGGGGTGTGGGCACTGCTGCAGCCAATCAGCTTTCAGCTAGGGCCAGTGCCCCTGAGGCCCCGCCCCTGCATACACCCCTGCATCCATCCATCCATCTTCCAAGCACTTATCCTATATGGGGGATCATGGAGCCAACCAGCCTGACTACATGTGTTTGGACTGGATCGGATGATTTTACCCAGCATGTGTGAATGCGTCATCCTACAGTTAACGTGTCCAACCGAGCGTCCACCGGGTCAAAAACACTGCAAATGAAAACCTACTCCGCCAATGAAGCGACGGCTATTATTCTGCCGTCCATTAGGCGATGGGGACGCCGGCAAAGCTCAAAGCATGAAGCGAGAGGAGCAGCCGCAGACAAGTACCTGGCCAAGTCGAGCCGCTTCCTCTTCATGCGGTACATGCGGTAGACGAAGGGCACGCCCAGCGCCTGCCTCCTCTCTTTGCGCTTGGCCGTCTGCCAGTCCAGCTCCTCGAACTCCTTGGTCCTCGGGATCTTGTTCAGGACGCTGCCCAGCACCGCGGCGTTCCCGCGCGGCTTCACTGAGGCGAGACGCAGAGACGACGGTACCTTACAGCGCCGCGGCCGAAGGGCTGACAGCCCCGGGGGCGCGGGAAGGTGAGCTAATGCCCCGCGGCTGGTCGCCATGGTGACCAGGGGCTGGAAGGCAAACTGCAAACCCCCTCACCTGAGTCGCAGAGGTCCATGACCACCTTGTAGGCAGCGAGGAAGCGGAAGGGGAACTGTCTGCTTTTAACCACCGACTCCTGCGAAGGCAGCACATAAAGCAGCTAAAGGAACATCTGCATGAGTTCCTCAGAACATCCGGTTTACATAAGCCAAAATGCTTGAGTCCAACCCATTTGAGTTATAGCCCCGCTATCATCGATGCAGTAAAACTCTGAAGATGCTTGCGAGCGCCTTGAAAGAAGCTCCGCAGAGGTCCTCCTCAGCCAGCGTCTGAGACCTTACCTTATTGATCAGCCGTGCCAAGACCTTCTGGTGGTGTTTCTTACTGATGCCGCTGGTGATCAGGTTCCTGATGTTCCTCAGCATGGCCATGAAGGGAAGGGCCCTACTGTCTACATGAGGCAAACAAGAAGAGTTACGAAACAGACACGCCAATGCACCTAAAGGGCAAATTTCCAAAACTCACTCAGGCCGTTTTTTGTTGTCATTGAGATGAAACTGCGATGACCTAAAGTCAGTCGTCCTTATCATATGTTACAGTATCGGTAAGCAAAACTCACCGAGTCAGCATGTAATCCAATGAAGAACTTTGCCTACATTTCCAAAACTGAAAAAATCTCAAAAATGTATCCTGTCACCTGAGCAAGTTTTGGAAACTTGTTCTTCGCCTCTGAATATCAGATCTACTGTCTACATAAGACAATGTGATACGCAATGCAAAGCAGACATAATAACATTCTATGTCCAGTCGCCTTAGAAAGTGCAATACTGATCAATCTTCCAAATGTCCAATATCTGTATGAATACATTGCTCTGTGTAAAGCTGAAATTTTGCATCTCATAAATGCATAAATATATGCGCAGTGCTGGTCTGGGGGAGGCCGAGCGTGTTTAAGGCAGCCTCGCATGCGATATCGCGCAGTGATCTTGCAGTAATTCTTGCATCACGCGTTTCTCACATCTTATCGCGTCACTTTACTCCACTCGCACGCTCACTTCTCTCGCCAAGTGGACAAACACATTTTTTGAGGTTTTTACAGGCTGTGGTTGTCCAGGAACCAACCTGCATGATGCGGAATGGTTGACTGTATATATATTTGTGTGTGTGTGTGTGTGTGTGTGTGTGTGTGTGTGTGTGTGTGTGTGTGTGTGTGTGTGTGTGTATATATATATATATGGTGATTTATTTTAGATCTTATCTAGATGTCGTTCATTCCCCTCCTTCGGTCTGGTTTACTGTTTTGTCAAGCCCTGAGAGAAGAGCAAAAATCTTTTTGTTACACTGTCAAGCGTAACGACAAATTCAATTCAAAACTTTAAAAAGTGAAAAAAAAAAAAATGCAGAGCGCATGTTACATATTATTACAGTCAGGGAAACTAAAACACTTAACCGTAAATGCTCAAATTTGCTCAAATGTTCGTCACGCACACGCAATGCGTAACGTGATATTTGCGCTCTGAGCTATGGGCGTGCTCTGTGAGCGCGGCCTCCGCCCAGACGGTGCGTAAGCGTGTGTGTAAGCGTGAGCGTGTGCGTAAGCCCGCGCTTCCGCTGACCTATGAGTTTGGCCCAGGTGTTCGCCTGGTTCCCCTCCTGACTCAGCATCCTCTCCCAGGTGTCGGGCTGCACCAGCTTCATGCGCTGCCCGGCCCGATCCGGGTCCCACGTGCCCTTCAGGCCGCTGCGAATGAACTCCTTGGCATCCTTCGGGTACCTGCACGGAGTACGGGCATTACGGTACTTAGGGCAGACGCTGGGGCCGGCGGTGGCTGGGATCGTACGGCCCTTAGCCCGCACCTCTTCCCCAGGATGGCCATGACGTGCTCAGCCGGCTCACTGATATGGAGCCTCTGGATCATCTTCTTCAGGCTGAAGACGCCGGCGCCTTTATCCACTGCCTTGTGCTCCATCGCTTCAACCTGCATACACATGGGTGTCACTGTAGTTTGGACTTCTTTTCAATTTAGTTTATAATCTTTATATTACTTTCAAATTTCATTTGAAATCCAGGTTAGATTTAGTTAGCTATCAGTGGGGTTTAATTTGTTTTCGTCTTATTTTTATTTCGTTTTCTATAGATTCCGTTTAAGTTTTGTTACGTTTTTGGTTTATTTCTAGGGATAGACTGAAACTTTTCTAGACATATTTTATGTGTCTGATCTTTAGAGAATCCTACATGAATACACTGAGTACATTATGTACCTCAAAATGGGCAAAACGTATTCCAGATATTATTAATAGTAATCAAAGATAAGCAAATCATTGTTATAGGTACTATAGTATTCAAAAATGGAAGTTACCTATTTCACATTTGTTTTTATTTTTACTTGATATTTTTATATGTATACTTTTTGTTTAAAATTTTTGTTTTCAATTTTTTTCCCTGTCTAACTTTATTTTAGTTTATGAAAAAAAATCATAGTTTTAGTTATTTCATTAATGACACACACAGAAACACTTGATCCACAGACGTAGATTTGACACACGTTTCCACGTCTGTGCCTGTAGGGATACTGCCCTGCCTCGCAATTTAATGTGATTAATATTTGCTATCCAAAAGTGGCATTTTTTTAAATACAGGAACCCACGTCTAATCCAGGACACAATGTATGGTCACTGGGTTCAGAAGCAGAGCATAAACACAAAAACCAGCTCACAAATTTCTGCAGCTTAAATGGATCGGACTTCAGGTGTTTCGCCCAGGTTGCCCACTTGCGCGGACGAGGTTTCTGGGGGACGCGAGAGACAGAATGTGACAGGCAAGCGAGAAAGAGAAAGAGGACAAGAAACAGATGGATGGGAGAGAGGAGAAAATAGGAGGGTTAGTTTGGGGACAAAGGTATAGATGGTTACTAAACTAACTAACTAACCAACTAACAGGTTAAAGCAGTAAACCTGTAACAAGGATCTTGCTTGCTTAATTTAAAGCAGTTTAAAGCACTAATAAGCTCCATACTAAAAGAAAGACTAAACTGTTTAAATGAGTACAGTTGGTAGTTCAGTGCAGCCTGAAAACAGTCCTCTCTTCCTCATCCAGTCAATCCATGTCCCTGCCTGGCTACACAGGAAACACATGGCACATGTGCCAAGGCGCTTAGGAGAGGGGTGTGCGGAAGATCAGCCCCACTGTCCCCGCCGCCCCGCGTGTCACCTGGGTCACTGCCACCTTGCCCCGGTAGTGCTTGTTCCGTTGCTTGCGTGTGTTGTACTTGGCCAGCTGATATTCCGTAAACTGCCTGAATTTATCCGTCAGGGCCTTCTTCAGACATGTGGGCAGGGCCTGGCTGAAACACTGTGGAGAGGGCGGGAAAATGAGGCGTTTGGCTAAACGTTAAATCCCAGATGTATTAAGCCCACAAATGCATCATCCAATCAATATTAACGATAACTCTTTCAGACTTCCTTATTATAAAATCAAACTGCCACCTCAATAAATAATATCTAACAATCTCAGATCAGTATTTACATTACGTTGCATCTCATACGTTTTTTTTTTTCGTTTATATAGCATAGCAGTACTAAAAACCTCAACTCACCTTACTGTAAAGCCTTATCACTTCCAGCCAATCAGAGGGCAGCTGCACCGCTGCACAGAAATACCGGCGCAGGTGCGGCTTTGTGGCGGGCAGGTGTGCTGCCAGCGCCAGCAGGAAGTTGGCTGTAAGGCGAATATTCAATTCCTGCCGAGTGTACACCGCCACCTAGTGGACAGGCGACTATGGTGACAATGCATTCACATAATTCACAACAAAGTGCAATGTGAATGCACCCTTCATGATAGCCATTTAACCAGCTTTGTTCTTCTGGAGTATTTGGTAATTCGTCTCTGCAGTGAGAGGCCTGTCCTCCGGGTGAACTCACTTTGAGTAAGAACTGGGCGTCTTGCTGAGACACATCCTCTCCCAGGCCCTTCATATTTGTCCACAAAGTCTCCTTCTTGTCCCAGTCTTGCTCTCCCGGGGGTGTGTTTTTCATCACCAGGGAGAGGCAGACGGCATTCAGCAGCAGGTACTACGGTAAACAATGTAAACCGCCCTTACGCTAGCCTTCTGAATCAGAGCAAACTGCAGTTACACACCTTAATGACCGCAGGTCATTTACAATGAATCCTTTCCTGGATTCTAGTGTCCAAAGTGGTTTAGAAATCTGGGCACGTGACTAGTAAGTCAGTTGTTAACACAATCAACAGGTCAGCCTATTAAGCAAACGCAACTATATCAACAACAGAAAAAAAATATATATAAACCAATAACAATAATCAAGTATCATTTTTAACTTTTGGCAATTTAAAACATTTAAGACACCAAACAAGTAATTTGGAATATTTGCCTAAAACGCCAATTAACCATAGAATGTTTGTAAGACATGAAGCTACGGGGTACAAAAGCAGCCCCCTAAGATTTCTCACCTTTTTATCCTTCAGCTCTTCCTCCAATTGGTCACTGACCTCCTCAACCTCCCCAAAATCCTCCTCATACAGCCCAGGAAGGCCCTCCTCTTCCTCTGGAACGGGCTTTGCTGTGGACGCCTCAGTGGGATCCTAATGTACACGCACAGCCAGACAACACTCAAGGATTAGGCATACGTAAATGCAATAGATGACGATCTCAGTCAAGCAGAGCAGGATTGTGAAGCTTTACAGTCAGCTGGTAATTAAAAAGACATGAGTCTTAAGAATAAAGTAATAAAGTGACAAGATGAGACAGACCCCACTGTAAACTTCAGTCGCACACTTCAAGTCTTCATTTATAACTGGCATCTCTTCTCCTCTTCCTCCACCTTCTCCTTCCACTGACTCAGCAGCCACAGGGGCCAAATGATCAGGTGAGGAGGAGGTGGGCCACAGCTGGACACAGGTTTCGTCAGAAGCTTGGAGGACAGAGGAGGAGAGCAGCCGTGGGGCCCGTGCGTGTGAAATGAGGTGCTGAGGGCTGCTGAGGAGGAGCTGGGGAGAGAGCAGCGGCGAGGAGGCGGCGGTGGAGGACAGCCACGTGGGCTGCAGGGCGGGCGAGCCAGCCTCGGTCGCCCATGATGGGGACGCACAGCCGTGCTGCAGGGCAAGCGCCAGGCAGGGGCCCGAGAGCGCCGCCGGGGCCTGAGCCAGCATCCAGTTCTCGAGACTCAGTCCGGCACCGCTGGACAGGAGCCCTAAGGAGCTGGATGGTTTGTCCAAGTCTGCGCTGGGTTTGAGCAGAGCCAAAGGCATCATTGTGCTGGTCGGCCACAGACAATGCTGCAGAAGTCTATCTGCCGGGACTGGGAAAAAATATACAATAAGCTAGCGTCATTCCATTTTACCACCACTCTAAGAAACAGCAACAGAATGTCACATAATCCCATCTATAAATCCAATTACTCCTTCTAAGCTGTTACTTTTTAATAGTTTAAAATGTTTCACAATAAATTTGCCCTTTGAGAACATCAAAATTCATAATATGTAACACGACATGACCAGTGCACAATACTAGCTTATGTTCTATTAGCATATAAGCATACGGTGGAGCAGGACTTTCCAACACAGAGCACAATCGATTTAGAGCCGGTTCAGTATATACCAAGTCCTGAAAATCCAGTTTGAGGGCCTATAGATTATCCAGTTCAAGCAGCAAAAAGAACAAAGTTCGCCTTATATCAACACGGCGCACCCACAGTACTACGTACTATGTGACAGTCCCAAAAACATCTTATGTTTTAATTACGAAAATAAAATTTTAAAAAATTGGATCCCATTCACTCATAATTTTAAACTATTACAGCGTCCCAGTCAGCAAAGACAAACTTTTTAGAATAATTATTTGATGAGAAATAAGTCCATGCTTAATATTATTGCAATAGGCGATAACATATACCGTGACACAATGGTTACATTTTAGTTGCACCACTTAAATAAGAAAATGCCAGTTCTTTAACAGCAACTTGCAGACTCTACGACAAGAAATACAAAGATGTTTCGCGTTACATATGACACTAGCATTAATCACGGGAGTTAAGACGGTGGCTGACGAAACACTGCACGCATTAGCTTTCATTTACAATATACTCATTTTAATTGCCTCAGTAAGCAGCTATGTGCTTATTACTAATACACAAATAACATTAAAACATCATTTTACCGTTCTGCCATAATGAACGCTGAAAAGTAAACTCGGCTTCTCTGAGCGATTCTTTGCTCTTCCTATATACTAACAAGGAAGCGTATGGGATCTGAGTTCAGTTTCATGTTATTTTCCTGCCGCCAACCTTCGTTTATTTAGTTTGTAATTCAACGGGAGAAGCTGATCCGAGATCAGTGCCTAAAAATACCAAGCGGCGACGCGTGCTTCCGCGTCAAAGCGGACAATTGGTCAGAAGAATCGGACCGCCTACTGTACGGATCAATGAGGATCTCTTACCTGCTTCATGTACATTTACAAAAGTGATACAAACTCCAGTTTAATGTGTACTGCAGAAAATAATTAGTAAATTCAGAGTCATTTTGAGCAAAGCATCTGACTTTAAAATGTGCCGTTTTATTAAGCGCTCAGATTTCATTCATATAATATTCATAATTTCATTCATTCATGTAACTATTCCATTTTTGGTGATCTTGGTGGACATGTTTAATAACAACTAACGGTCAAAACATTATTTAGCTCAGATGCTAATTAAAACATTTTATGACGACAGGACACACGACCCATGACACGGACCCTAATGTGCGTGCCGCGGGGTACGAACCCGAAACGCAAACTGCGCGCTCAAGTTTATTCTGGGTTAAACTGTGTTGCTTTGACCTTGTGGAATAGAAAATCTCACAATCTTGTAGAAAGAAATCAGTTCTTGTCCCGTTATTATCATCCTAAATTAATACACTGCCAAAATATAGGAGCTTGTTAAAACTCAAACGTGATTTTTATTGGGGCATAGCATGCAGATTTTATTGCGACACGAATCCCAATAAAAGGGATTAACCCTACGTATTAATTAATATTTCATATAATAATAATGTTCTCGTCTACGCAAAATCAAAAAAAGATATCTCAGATGCTGAGGGACAATGCCGGGCAGCACTAGTTGAATTAGTATTTAAATGTGTTTTAAGTGGATGTGGAAGTCCCAAGTTTTTGACATGAACAAGAAGTTCAACCACAGCAGGTTTCATTTAAAAAGTTACTGTGTCGATATATCGATTCTGGTTATTGTTTTTTATGTGTTCGTTCTGAGAAGCTCATCCACAAGAAACGTTCTCGGTTTTTATAATCAAAAGCAGCCGCCCGGAAGGGGAATAACCGGCCGGCCGACCGCCTGCCTCCGCGCCTCCTGCAGTTTCGCAAGCTCCTCTCCCTCCGCCTGTAGATATCGGCACGTTCGAAACTCCGCGAGCTGGTGCGCGTCTTGCCAGCCGATTGGACAGAAAAGTTCATCCGGCGCTGACGTAACCGTGCCTGCCGACAAAGGAAGAAAAGCCACTTCCTTTAAAGCAGATGAACGGATGAATAGCGTGTTAGAAGAAGAGCAGTAAAGATAGGAAAATGTCACGACGCTAGTCAAAGGGTATAGAAGACTTTTAGTCATTAACCCCGATTACAGAAGTATTATTTTAATAAGGCTATTTATAGATATTCATAATCGAAACTAAAGGCGGGTAGTCGTTACCGATCGCAGGCACAAATTGCAGTCATGGGAACTAGATCGAGTCGTTTACAAGAAGAAGGAGTATCGTCTGCTTTTGAGAAGGACGACATTAGCAGGGGGTCTTGCCGCCGACTGCGCAGCAAGCGGCCTACTAGTCTGGTGGTGGGTTTCTCCGGCAGTTTCGAACAGGACTCGGAGGCCGGCCGGAGCCGCTCGGAGGAGGGCAGCGATTCCGACCAAGGGCGGCAGGCGAGTGCCAGCGGGGGCAGCGCCAACCGCAACCCTGGTCAGACGGAGACCGTTAATAACAACAAGCACGCCAACGACGGGAGCCCTACGGGAGAACTTCGCCGGGGATTACTGTCCGGGGAGACCGGCCGCGTCGGTCATCGCACCTTCTCCGAGCGCCTGGTCGTCAATCGGCAGATTTCTGGGAGGAACGGTTCCGTCCGGCCGGGCCGTGCCCGAACCACCCATCCGCGTCCCGTCTCTGAGGCGTGGATCGGTCGCGTCAGCAACCGCCACGGCAGTAAGTGTTTTAAAACTGAACCTCCGCGGTATCACGATGGCAGCGGTGACATAATTCGCCTCAGTCCTCGTTCTAAACACCCCGATCGGTACAAGCGCCGACATGTCACGCCAGTCATGAGTATGCGGAGGTACCGATTCCTGTGCACTTACCGGGAAAGTCGTTGAGGTGTCCAGATAAAAGAAGGTTTGAGGTATTACGTGATAGGCAGGGGTACGGATTGTGCAATATGACTGTTTACCGAAAATGGCTTAGTTACCGTAAGCAGTGCAGTTTGAACGGGAAGAGTATAAGAAGTTAGAAAATCTTTCACCGATTGGCATCTCTTTCAGATTAGGGGTGCAGCTCTGTGGTTAACGAGAAAGGTGGTGCGGAACTAAATATCTTGCCGTGTTACAGCTTTTAGTTTAATTTGGCAGCCCTTATGATGAGTTTGATTTGATATTTTGAAAACACGTTACCCCCACATTCAAGCCGATTATATTCCTACTCCGTGATTGACGTCGTCATGTTCTCATTTTACGGGGAATTGCTTTAGTTTGCCTGGAGGATAACAAGTCATAACAGTATCTGGCAGATTGCACTTCTTGATAGCTACAGCTAAGGGTGATGTTATGTTGGCTCTATGATTCATTCTGCTTTTCAGGACACTTTTTAATGGGATATTTCTGAAGAAATTCCCGTAAGATAGACTCAGCTTTTGCAGGTGAAGATGCCTCGTCAACATTTAAGTGGAAGTTGTCTAGTTTAACACTGGGGTTTACTGGGGGGTGTTTCGGATTGAAAACCAGACATGCACTTTGTCACCTTGCTGTCTGCTGGTCACCATCGGTTAGGGATTTTCCCCAATGTTTGATCACTGTACTCAGACTGGGAGAAAAGTTGGCCAGTTCCTCTCCCACTCAGTTGGCCACAGTCCAGTTAAACATGTGGAAATGGGGGGGGGGGGGTGTAGTCGGGCACTGGTTTAAGTAACAGCGCCATGCTGCAGTGTGCCCGTATTTGCTTTAGTGGACTGACTTGAGCGTGACTGTTCATTTGTTCTAAACTTTTGTCTGCCGCATCCTTGACTTATTAATCGTGACTTCGTTGGCTCGTGGTGAATTAATATCGGGGTTAGCTTCGGCGCATCTGACGGTTTGTGTTGACTGTGGAAGACAAACTTTTGGCGTGTAAGTAAAGAAGTTTGCCAGAGAATGTTTATTTTTGATCTGCGCCTGGATGAGGAGGCTGTGGACGCCCACATGCTGTTCTGAGCCCAGTGCCTATGAATCAACTCTTATTGTCTTCCTGTATGTTTGCCACCGTGTTCCTGTCTCCCCCAAGCAGTGTGATGACTGTATACCAGCAGGACGGGAAATGGGGAAACTTGGATAAACCAGTTGCCAGTGTGACTGGCACACAGCAGTCCCACTTAGTCGCTTTGAAGCCTTGATTCTCTCGCCACCATTGCTGTCCCAGTTCATTCCCACCTCTCTCCCTCTCCATAGCCATCCGTTGTCCATTCTGCTCCAAGCCATTTCCAGGAGGCAGGATAGAGGATCACCTGTTGAGCTGCCTCACCTCACCGCCACTCCCTTACAACAGTGAGTACAAGAATCTAGACTTCTGTCCGACGGGCTGCGCTGGCACCAAGGCGGCAGTCAGTCTGCCAATGCCGACGCGAGTGTGCAAATAGAACGGTACACTGAGATGCGTCAGAGTCGACTTTGTGGGAAATGCTAGGAGGCTATCTAAAAGTGTATTGCTGGAGTTCACCCGTGTGGCTGTTTTCCCACACAGCTGACACCCTGACCAAGGACTCTGGGGAGTGTTCCATCTGCCTGGAGGATCTGCTTCAGGGGGACACCATCGCACGCCTGGCCTGCCTTTGCGTCTACCACAAAAGGTATGGCGATATGCTTGGGGCGTGTGGCTTTTAAAAGCAGGCCTTTGAGAGACTTGTGACTCGAAACTGACGGAGGTGTTAAACCGTCGGGTGCTGTCGATGACGGATGTTCTCTCTCTAGCTGCATCGACTCCTGGTCCAAGGTGAAGTCGTGCTGTCCGGAGCACCCGTTCAACTGAGCCGCCCAGCTCCGGTTCTGCAGGTAACCTTCCTCTTCCTCTCTCTGGGCGTGTGCGCGCACGCTCTGGGTCCCACATGTGGCTGGTTGCATTGCATCTTCACCACAAGCTCCTGCCTTAGAGAGCATGGCTGTTGGGTTTTCTGTCTGCTTTTCTCCCCCTATGTAGTATTGTCTCATTTACTGGACAGAAAACGGGCGGTTCAGCTCAGACTCATGAGTTGTTTATTCTTGTTGTCCCGTTAGGAGAGAATTACTCACCATTATGGACGGGAGGAAAAGCGTACGAAGTTGCAGGTTGCATCACACGTGGAGATGACTATGAAGGCAACTTCTGCTTAGCTTGATACTGGCATGTAAACTTCAGCCACATTCTGGATTGGAAAAAAAACGCTGTATTTATTCCTGTTTTTTTCTCCCAAACTTAAAGTGCTGGGCTTTTTGTTTTGTTTTTTAAGACAACAGTTCCAGCAATACAGATCTCTACAAGGAGGTTAATAAATAATTGTGTGTGTGTGTTTGCATTGCTGGTATTTCCTGGAGGGGTGAGAAGGGATCTAGATAGCCGAGTGTGTGAGTGCAGAGACGTTTGGTTTGTGTGTGTGTGGTTTTTTTTTTTTTTTTGCCGCTGTAGTAATTTTGTAACTTCTTTTTTTCTTTTGTGTCTTTGAGCAATCAGATGTTGCCAAACATTACACACGGAGGCTGTTTGTGTTTTTTGCAGCAGACACATTTTTGAAAAAACAGATATATATTTTTATGTTTTTGGAACCGGACTTCTAGTTTCTGCGTGTCGAGCACGCCAGGAGGACGGCAAACTCCACGATCTCGTTTTGCCAAATTGAAAGTGTTTCGCTGCCAGATCTGTGGGAACAGTCGCGACTCGTCGAGCATTTGATGGAAGCTTTCCTGGCTGTTACTCTGGACGTTGTGCTCAGAAACCAATTTTTAAAATCCCAGTGGGAGTGTGTGAGACTGGTCTTTCTACGGCACTGTTGACATTGGTATATTGTAATTGCAGATAGCACTTTAAACCTCATTTGAACCTTTTGGCACAGTTGACATCGACATTGCGTGCGCTCACAGCTGTGCCCGACAAAGTGGTTATCAAACACAAATGTGGAAGGCGGTCCGTTATCGTGATTTTACGGCAAGCAGTGTTACCCCTGCATTCCTGGTGACTGCAGTCGGAAGAAAAGGCTTTGGATGTGGTTTTGTGTGGTGTTATCCTTCCCCGAAAGGGCTGTTCTTAGTTCATATGGCTGCCGTCTGTTCTCTGACCAACATATCGGTTAGCCGACTGGAATTGCTGCCCTCCCAGGGAGATTGGGCGCAGACCTGAGGAGTAATTAAGATTCTGATGAACTTGATTGGATCAAGTGAGAATCTCTGGAAGACTTGCAGTTGTCACTCTAAGAAAATAGATTTTTGTGACTGTAAGAATGCCGTGTGTGGTTAAAGATAATTCTTCATGTTCTACGGCTGAATCTGCCGCGAGAAGACCCGATTCCTGGTGCGTGTTTAGGTCCAGCTGTGTGTGTGTGTCGGCCACTGGGCCAAAGCGGGCGCAGATGCCTCCTGGGGTCTGTCGTCATAGGTTGTGTTTGCATCTTAGCTAAGATTTCAGGGCTGGCAGGATCCTGGGTGGTCAAATAAGGCTGCTTGTTTTGAATGTAAGATTATCTTTACCGAAACGGCCTCCCTCTGTTGAGATGAGATGTTGGGTGGCCGTGCTTTCATATTTGGGAGTCAAAGGTCACTAGACATACCAGTGTGCTTTGTGCTGCCACAGTGAATTCATAACTGCTGGGTTGAATGAAACAGAGTTAATTGGCTCCAGAAGATTTGGTGCAATACTTACCCCCCCACATGAATCTTGCCCCCTTTTTCTTAACCCAAATACAACTACTTGAAAGCATGAAGTTTATCTTCAGAACCAGAATTCACATGACCTGTTCATTACTTTTTGGCTTTAATTGTAATGGTGAATTTTGAGGATTGTGGTTAACATCACCGTGACAAGGTATTTGTATACGATTACTTTTTTTTTTTTTTACCTTTAAACACGGACAATCTGTTTCCTCACACTATTTAACGATTTAGTATTTATTAAATTGTAAATATGTAATATTCAAATTCATTGTTCTTTTGGTTTGGATTCTGATACAGTTTATATGCCCAAATCTTTTGTATGTCTAAAAAAGTTGGTTTTTTATGTATTTTTTACAATAAATATGCATATGTGTGGGCTTATCTGATTCTCCTAATTCTGCATGTAACCACATAAGGAAGGTTTAAAAACCGTAAGCTATTTCATTTTCAGTTTGTGTCGTGTCTATTCATGACTGTATGCGATAGCAAAGAGGCAAGCTTTGATTTAATGAAACGTCTGCCGATTGGGTAACAAAATTTCCAGGAAATGCATTACGCCAAATACGTGAACGCAGCAGAGAAAAACATTGTTGCATAAGCGGGAATTCCTCTCCTAAACAATTAAGTTACACAAAGCAGAATGCAGCATTACATCATATTCTCATTATATATATATAGACTCACCATTTCACCCTGCTTGCTGCATAATTATTCACCTAGCAGAGGGTGATCATTTACCTTATTTGGAAATTGAGATCATATTTTAGGTTAGTGAATAAAACCAGCTGATTTACAGCAGCAGGATGCCCGAGCAGTTCATTCTCAGGAATTTTTCGCCAAACCCTTCTTTTGGTAAACTTCCATTGATTCACATCATAAGAATTGCAGCATATTACACTATACAGACTTCCAGTTACAAGCTGGTTCTTCCGGACCAGTGAGATACAGGTTTGTGAATAACAGCATATTAAAATAATTATGTTGTACCGTGACCCTATACTGGATAAGCACTTGAGACGGATAGATTATACTCGTGGGTAGTTCCTAAATAGCAGATAAAATGTACCCATTGGATCTTAAATCGGGTTGGTTATAAATGCATACAGCGATAGCTGAGCTTTTAAGGCTACCTGAACACAATTGCAGGAAACGCTTTTAAATTTACACACTCCACTTCTGCTTAAATTTTAAGAGGGTAGAAGCAGGCCACACCCTATTCCGGAAATTGAGCCTTAAAGGGGTTTCCCCTTTCAAAGCAATGTGCTTTGCTTAAATCACCATACAGAAACACTAAGGTAACTCTAAAAGTAAACCAAGCCCTACTTAAAGGAGTGGCTCACCGTACTGCTCTCAGTAGCCTGCTGCCCGTGAAGAATTTTAACACGTCTTGGTAAAAAGACAAATCTAGTTTAAGAAATCCAACAGCACATTGGTTGGTCTGGACTCTAAACCAGGCAACATGTCCTAAGGTAGAGCCTAACTAGCACAGCAATCATAACTACAGAAAATGTTTTCACCAGCTTAACCAAATATTAACTATTCAATGAGACATAGATATGTGGATGAAAACCACAGTAGTGCAGCATCTAGAATTTGCATCAGGCTAAGCAACTTAATATCAGTTATTTTTAGCCAAGTAAAGATGCTGCAGACAGCCCAAGACCAGACCCAACCAGCTCAGGAGTCAAAGGACTACAGTCACAAGACAGTAATTTTATTTATAGTTATGAATCATAACATGTGGCAGAAGTTGCAATCCTCTTGTACCCCACTGGTCGCAGATTCACAGCACCTGGAAAGGAAAGGGGATGTTTATCCACACACGTGAGAGCCTGCATTCGCGGTTCGCCATTAGCCTGCTCAGTGCATGTGTATAATCATTGCTTATCAGGTGAAACACGGACAACATGCAACTCATCACTGCAAGGTCAGCTAATTTGTCCCTCAACAGTTACTGGACAAGTCATTTGGGATACATTAACGGGACTAATTAGAAGCGCTTACCTGCAGTGCTGATGTAGGGCCGGTGGACTGGAAACGCAGACCAGTGCATTTAAAGGAGCAAGAGAGAAGCTGTTAACGGCTATACAACAATCGATCCAACCATTAAACTTAGAACGGCACTAGGAAAACTATATGCAAGCCGGGCACTGTACGCGATGAGCTTCGCTTGCCCAAAACGCGCAGACGCGCCACCAAGCGCTCACCGCGGGCACCGAACACGCGTTTGGCAATGAAAGACATCTGGAATCCATCAGCTAGGATATTTCATACGGATTTTACCATACAAGTCACACAAGGATAAGCACACCTGCTATTCCAGGGGAAAAATCGTATATTTTATGTCCAAAAACAAACATCCTTTTAGGCCACTTAAAACACGTGGAGCCGCGGTTTAAAAACCCACCTTGATCGCCTTCGACCAGGAAGCGCGTATTCTTCGATTTACACGAATTCAATACAGATTAAGAATTTGGAAATTAGGCAGGCAGAGGACTATCCCCCCCATCGAGCGATAAAAAAGACCGGCTCGGTAACACTTAATATTTCAATTTGATTAATACCCGCCAATAACAAGATACAAACATGCTAACCACTGACAAAACAGCTACAAATACCTATCAAAATGACATAGCTAATTAACCAGCAAACCCATGTCTAATGAAGAAACATAACGTGACCAGCTCCTAACTGGTCCTCCTGAACGCCGCACAGATAAAGAAAGAGAACGCGGCTCAAGGAGCCTCTTTATAGGAGCGCGCTATCACACCACGTGGTCTGTTCAATAATCCGATGCACCGATCCAGGATCAGAGCAAACGCGTTCCTCATTAATCCCGACCATCGGCATATAAACCACATCATAGATCCGGACAATGACCATGTCTTTTTAAAATTTCAAAGGATGATTTTAATGTTGACATTCCAAACCGAGCAGACACCTAACTTGGAATCCAATGGCATGAAGTATTTTATGGTGAATGATACGGTTGAATTCTTAGTTCACAATATCATGATAGTGAAATGTTACATACATAAATCGAGATTCTCAAAATAAAACAAGTTTGGCTGCATTTGAAATAGAGTTGATTGCATCTTTTAAATCCTTAAAGTTTAAAAGAAATTAAATGAATGAAAACTTCCAACATTAATCCTTGAGGGACATCAATTTAAATCCGCTATGTAATTCGTCACTCTGCGTCCAACTAGTACGACTCCTTATATAATCTGATTTATTTATAAATTTAGTTTTTATTTAGAAAGCGCACTGACACACCAATGCCACAACTGCACACATATAAATATTTAATTTACACTATTGAAGAACTATACCACCTGCACTGCATCAGCTTACTTTTGGCCACATGATACGATGACGGAAGCCTCATTGGACATAATAGTCAGGGCGTTTCGCTTCTCTTAGATACAGCGACGGTTACAGTTAGAGAATTTTAAGGTCCAGGTAGTATTTGCTTGCTCCGTCCTTGAACGTGGTGTGGAAATCTCATTTTAGAAGCGTGCAGGTTGACGGGATGAGAGTCGTGATTGGTATGTCGCAAGCTTAGCTATTGTGTTTCTTGATTATATTGCATGCCAGTTTAATCAAACCTAAAAGGAAATGTTAGACCCAAAAACAAATATGCTATCGGGCTGGTAGATTACTGCCTTTTTGGCGTGCAACATTAAACAAGGATAGAGCGGTCATGGTGAAGGTCAACATTTTGGAAACGCTTACGCGCTGTACAGTTTCGTTTTCAGAGGTGAGGAGAAGGCGCATGCGCGTACTGCCCCTTCGTCTGCTGAGACCTTTAAGGTCTTGTTTCCAGTAGGCCTATGTTGTTAACCTTCACAGTATTAGTCAAGAAAATAATTAGACACCTGCCTGTTGGGTCCTTTGATAAAAAATGTAGGAATCTTTAAAATACCATTTGTTGCTTAAACTATGAAGTTAATTCTCCTGATAATTATTTAGGATCTTACCATTTGTGAAGCATTTCAGTCAGGTGTGGTGACAACATGACCCTTAAACACCCTGTGTTATTTTTTTTGGTGATAACGCCTGACAAGTTTGGTGTCATTTCCTCCTCTCACCAGGCGGTGGCTCTGGTTTTGTTGGCAGAGTATTGACCCGGTTTCTATGTAAATCAGGTCATGAAGTCACTATTATATCAAGGCAGCCAGGTCCTGGACGTATCACATGGGTAAAATGTTTCCTGTCTGCTACATCCTTCAATCTTTTTTTTTTCTTTTAACAATATTTGTCATTTTCCCTCTTACTTATTATTGCCTCCTTTGCGCAGGCCCCACACTTAATGTGATTGGTTAAAATATGACACATGACACAATGAGTAGCCTATTCATTACAGCAGGCCCCATGGGAGCTGAGTTTGACTGGATAGTTCCTGGTTTGCAGGCTGATCTGGAGAGTAGCGGCCTCCCACCATGCGAGGGCGCTGTCAACCTGGCTGGGGAGAATTTCATGCATCCCCTGCGCTGGTAAGAGATTGAAAAATATTCCATCATTCCTGTTTATTCATCCATCCATTCACCTATTTATACATTAACACTTCTGTATAAGCAATTTCCACTAGGATAATAAAACTATTCTGATAACATCCATCCATTTTTTTTTGTACATGCTTTGTCCTATTCTGATAAGTCACTGATGAAATGAAGGTGGCAGCAAGCCAGAATCTTTTTGGGCATTAAATCTGAAAACAAGTCAAGTGTGAGATGCTAATCTATCCCATCCTAAACAAGAACACGTGTAGTCACACATTTTATGGACTGCTTAGAATCACTTGTTCAGTTGTTGAGTGTGGAAGGAACCCGAGACAATCAAGAGGACAATATTAGATTGTAATAGTATACATGCTTTATTAGTTAATCTGTCTTTTCCTGCTTGTTGATCAGGTGGAATGAGAGCTTTAAGAAAGATCTGTTCTCCAGTCGGATTGATACAACTAGATCGCTTGCAAAAGCCATTGCATCCTCCTCCAGTCCCCCTCGGGCCTGGGTCCTGGTCACGGGAGTGGGTAGGTGTGCAGCATACTCATGGTAGCACAAACATCTCAGAGTGGTTCTTGGCATTATTTATCACGATGCTTTTTCCAGTGCTACTCAAAACTTGTAACTGGGCATTCACTGGAATGCATTTACGGTGCCAGTCAAAAGTTTGGAGACGCTTACTGAAAACAATTTGTCTTTGGAAAAGAAACTCAAGGTGTTGGGGTCACTAACTACTCAGTATTATCTGGTGAACAAGCATTGAGATGGATTGCTACGACAGATGATCTGTTCCCTTTTGAGATGTTGGACATTTCTCTTGATCGTTGCAATATTTGATATGCATTGTTTCATTGCCTCGAGACCTTTTACTGTAAGATAAGACTTTATTGATCCCACACCAGGGACATTTACTTTTTACAACAACAAAATAGAAATAAATAGCAATCGAAAATAAACTGTAATGATAGAAATAATTACGGAAAATTATGATGAAATTTAACAGTTATATTGTACATATGCAGCAGGTACTGCACAGATGTAATGCTCTTGCATGTGTAATGACATCCCATGCCTAATAAAAGTGCAGGACAGAAACTTTAGTTGACTTGGGTATAAATATGTGTCACACCCAGTAGATATAAATATAGATGTTACACATATGTAGTGGATATTGCATAATTGTAAAGAACATTCATGTATAATTGGCATTCAGTGGGAGACCTAGCTGGGGTGTCCAGACTTTTAACTGGTCCTGTATACCTCTATGCATCGCTTTGGACAAAATCATCTGTTACATGAATGTAATGTAAATTCAGTTACTCAAAGATTCAGGCATTTTTGAAAATACTTGAGTGATTACTGTCAAAAGTCATCCATCCGAGAGCTTGAGGCTACGTTCGCATTACGAGCCTCATTGTCCAATTCCGATGTTTTTTGCTCAGCTCTTGGATCTTCACGTTCATAATTACAAGTGACCTGTATCTGACTGTATCGTGAATGCAGCTGTTCTCCGAAGCCTTTGCACATTGAAATGTCTTTGCACGAGTCTGTATCACCGACCAAAAAAAAAAAAAAAGACACTCGGCGTGTGCATTTGGGCAATAAACCACATGGATTCCCATCTGACTGGTAACATTCCTGTCGTGTGGCCACAGATCTGATATACTGTATATCCGATCTAGTACCACGTATCAAAGTGACTCAATTGATTTAAAAAGATCAGATTTGTGTTCACTCTGCCCTAAAAACATCAGACCTGAGTCACCTTTAGGCAAACAAATCAGATTTGAGTCACTTCTGCTTGGTAGTGTGAACACAGCCTTATTGATATTATTTTTAGGGGTCCCATCAGCCTTGGCAACTGGAGCCCTATTATTATTATTATTATTATTATTGTTATTGAGAACATTGTGAATCCTTGCATAAGATTTACCCTTATAAAGCTCTCACTGCCAGTTTGTGTGACAGCCGCAGCAAATGATTTTACTTCATAAAAATGTTCCCACATTATCATTAATTTTCATAATTTTGAAGGCAGTTTGAACCGAAATAAAGCGACGTCACACTGTGTATCACTGGAAGGCCGGCACCCGTCTGTCGCTGCATTCGGCATGGTTAGACTCGTTCAGAGACCTGCGATCTTCCGCGGGTGTCGTTTGGTCCTCCCTGATGTCGCATGTCCTCCTGCTCCGTCGCAGCATGTTATAAACCCAGCCAGACGGTGCGGTACACTGAAGAGACGGAGTGGAGCCCCTTTAATCTCTTTTCCCTGCTGGTGAAAGAGTGGGAGGCCGCCGGGAGTCTCCCAGAAAACGTGGCCCGGAACACCAGGCGCGTGGTCGTCAGGTCAGGTTAGTCTGATGGGTTTAACCAGGCAGTGGAAGACCAGCGAAAGCCAAAGCCCAATAAGAAATGGAAAGATCCAATCATGCAGGGTTTCAGAAGTCTTTCCTTGTGTCTTTGTTATTATAGTAATGTCCCCCTTTCTCCCTGCTTTGTTAGGGCTCGTTCTGGGTGCAGATGGGGGCGCTGTCAAGCAGATGCTCCCCCCCTTCCGGCTGGGCTTGGGGGGGCCCCTGGGCTCTGGTCAGCAACCGTTCCCCTGGATCCACGTTGCTGACTTGGCAGGAATAATTGCCCGTTCGCTGGAACCGCCCTCGAAGCCCGTTCCCAGCGTACCAGAGATCTACAACGGAGTCGCTCCTGCCCAGAACACCAAC
This sequence comes from Hippopotamyrus pictus, assembly GCA_026781145.1. Classification (NCBI taxonomy): domain Eukaryota; kingdom Metazoa; phylum Chordata; class Actinopteri; order Osteoglossiformes; family Mormyridae; genus Hippopotamyrus; species Hippopotamyrus pictus. Next base: position 849,523 of record JAODLC010000085.1, on the reverse strand, counting down.
TATGAGTTCAGCAAGGCCCTGGGCCGGGTCCTGCGGCGGCCCGCGGTGCTCCCGGCTCCCAGGCTCGTCTTGCGGGCGCTGCTTGGTGCGGAGAGAGCCGCAGTGCTTACCGAGGGTCAGTGGGTGTTACCCAAGAGAACTCTGGAGTCGGGGTATGAGTTCCAGTACCTAAACCTCGAGTCTGCACTGAAGGAGATAGTGAGGCAATAACATCCTGTTAGTCTGTGGACTGCTCAGCTTGTTCATACACACATGCACTTTTCGTGCACTGTCATTTTGAGTGGCTTGATGTTTTATAGTTAGATGAAAGTAACCATTATAGTGTCATGCAGAGCCTGGTTCTGAAGGCAATAGCCTAGAACATAGAACACTACAATCCCTCAAGACCTTTGCAGCCCCGGTTCCGAGTGCTCTTGGTATCCCCCTTTGAATTTAGCACAGCATGTGTTAAAGAACTTCAAGGGTACTAAGAACAGCATCTCGACCAAGATCAGAATGTGCTATCTACTGAAATCTGAGTTTTGTTAGGCTGGAGTCTGTGTCCGCTAATCATGTTAAGTGCCTTCATTACGACGTTATCAATTCTGCTTTTTTGCTTGAAATTCTAAGCCGGAGCAACAGTTTTTTTTCCCCCACTGTGTGGTGGTGGCTGATTGCCAAATACAGTGTTCTGGACGATTATGGGACGTAAACAAACACTTGCACAAACAAATGTGCGTGTTGCTCAGACTTGTGTGCTCAACAGTCTTAAAATTCCCCTATGAGATGTAAATAAAGACTTGCACAAACAAATATACGAGTTGCTCATACTTGTGTGCGCAACAGTCTTAAAATTCCCCACTGTTTTTGTAAGGTCTAACCAGTGGAATCTTAAGTTACAAGAATGCAGACTTCTTTTGCTCTGCTACATTTTTATTCTGAGACATAAATCTGAAGAGTGTTTTCATCTGATCTCAGGTTGTTTGTTAGATCTGTGGAGTATTTTGAAACCCTTCTTGGATGGCTCCTTTCATTCCGTGATGGCTTCCACTTCTGGCTTCATGATTGGCAGCCGATCTCCATAGTCGCTGTTGCGGGCGCAGCGGTACACGTCTCTGTTTAGGCGGGGGAGGGGGGGGGGGGGGCGGCAAAGAAGTGTGTGTGTGGAGGAGAAGAAAGCCACGTAACGTCCCACGTAACGTCCCAGGCAACATCCCAGGCAACATCCCAGGACGTAACATCCCACGTAACATCCCAGGCTACTGGAGCTGGGGAGGGGAATGGCTGACCTGCCGTGGCGGCTGGGGGTGACGACGACCCTCCTCAGCTCTCCGTCGGCACAGCAGAGCTGGCAGTGGACGTGGCGGGGCCTCCGCAACACCGGCCCCGTCAGCCGGGCCCACTCCAGCCCTGCGTTCTCAACTTCCGCTTCCTGCCGGGCCATGACCAGGTAACTGAACCGCTCCACCTCGTGTTCACGGTTCTGTGTAACGGCACCAGAGAGCTTTTTCACCAAGTCTGTGTGCATTCTGACAATGTCATTCGCAAACCTTGCATTCACGCTAGTTTCCTCCAACCAGTCCAATCGTCCAATCACACTGCGAAGGGTAGGCGGGTTTCTCTTACCCCTGGAAGTGGCAGAGGGCAGAATGGCTGGGGGTAATTACAGGGCACCTGGGCTTGTTGTGCCAGCTTGGGGCAGGGTAACTGGTGTACACACTGACCACACATATCAAAGAAGGAAAATGAGTAGAGTACTTGTTAGCTATGCTTTCGTGTAGCTTTGGGAGAGACCTAGTGCAGCTTGGTAGTGGAAAAATCTATTTATTCATCTTAACATTCAAAACTTTATCCAAGAACTATACGGCATTAATTCAAAATGACGTTGATTCTGAGATATAAGCACAACCACTAAATAACAAATATGAAATGAGACGCACCGGGGCGAACACGAAAGGACGCCTGGGGTCCATCGCTTTCTCTTCCCCCTGTTTGTTAAACAATTATTCAATCACAATTATACATTCAGCAATACAAATGAAACTTAAAGGTATATTTCAGACATGAGAGAGTTAACAAATAAAAGCCTTTGAAACCAGAGTGCGGTCACTTTTTGTGTGTGTGTCTGTGAGCATGTGTGTGTGTCTGTGAGCGCGTGTGTGTGTCTGTGAGCGCGTGTGGGTGTCTGTGAGCGCGTGTGGGTGTCTGTGCGTATGTCACCCACCTTCAGTACTGTGTCTCTGGCCTCCATCAGGATCTGATGACCTTCCTTAGTCCCATTTTCCACCAGAACCTGAAGAACATTTAAGAGTTGGACAAACATACATATAACAATGCAAAATTCATTTCAGTTTAAAGCTCCTTAAATATGAACAAACTTTTACTATTTATTTCATAATATATTAACAAATTCACTTACAATCAAATTTAAATAGGTATTACAAAGACATTTTACTCCTTTCTCACAAAGTTTTTACCGCAGAGCTTGTAAATGCTAAATTTTAACTCACGTCCGAGTATGCTTACAAACCCATTGTTTGATATTTGCAAGTGATTTACAAATGCCAGGAGCAAGATATGATTATAATACATTTAAATTTCTTTGTGAATAAATATTTATTTTATATTATTTTAATATAAAATTATTAGTAAATTTATTAACAATTAAAGTGCAGATCTTAACTAAAGAAACTGGATAGAGTTATATTCCGTTATTTCCCCCATAACTTTTTCTGAATAACAGATCACCATCGTGAGATGCATATATTTCAGAATAAAGGGAAAATCTAATTGTCCCTGAGTAGCATCATGGCTTTGTAATGGATATGTTACTGACCAAATAGGAATGAGTCTTTCTCCACAGCGTCAGAACTGTCTCTATTCTCTCCTGCTTGGAGGGAAGCTCCGACAGAGCAAACGCGCTGGCCACCAGGTCGAACTGCACCTGGAGGAGAGATGCAGGACAGCAGCTGTGTGTAACCTAGTCGTGTTGTGCAGACGCCATTCAGCCACCAGGGGGAGGTGGGCACACCTTGGGGGAGACTGGAAGGAACTGTCGAAAGTAGACGTGTTTGATCAGAGGGTCCCCCTTGTCGCTGCCACCTATGCAGAGAGAAAAATTACTGTCAGTGTTATGCATCACAAGTCCTTGGGCCACATAACATTTGCCCTCAATTTTCAAAAGGATCAAAGACGAAATTCTGTTTTGTTAAATAAGAATCCTGCAGGGCGTCAGGATGGTTATCATCAAGTGATTCGCCTAAAACGGAGGAGGAACGGCTGCTGCGGCGTGCGTACCTCGGAGTAGTCGCTCAGCCAGCGTGTTCATGGCCTTGGAACTGTCCACACACACGCTCTCTTTCAGAGAGTCGCCCCACGTCGTACGTGCCGCCCTGACCGGTGGAGGCGGACGGAGAACAAAAGAGATCCAGCCGGACCTCATCAGTACCCATCCCTGTAGCTCTGACCTGCTGGCACTACCTGTCTGCAGAATCTGCGCGAGACAGCTTTGTGCAGGAGACTGTCAAATGGCGTGACATGCACCCTGACATGCACCCTGACATGCACCCTGACATGCATCCAGGCCATTCGTGGCAACAGTTTGATAACTGAGACAATCCATTATCCTACCAATAGATTGCATACAAAATATACACCTTCTATAAAATTAGACAAACTCAAATCATCATACGTGAGATTTCGTCTTGGCGAAAATATGTGATAGCATTGCCGCTACGCCGGTCATGCAATATCTCAAATGTTTCACAGCTGGTGTGAAAAATGATAAGCTAAACGACTGATTATTTTTCTTACCAAACCACGGTTCCGAGACCAGAACCAAAGTCCAGAAGAGAAAAAGGGGTGAATGTGGGGTCTCGCTTCTTTATCTAAAGACGGAAAGACGACAGGAGAGAGTATGAAACGTGGGACACAAAAGTAATAGTCCCTCCCAACCCACTTAAAACTTTACATAACAATTCCTATAACTTCTTATACATAAGTGCAAAGGTGTCTTCACCTCATTCAATGCTCTCCTCACGGCTGCGTAGCCCGCTGCCAAGCGAGCAGCCAGATACACCACACACAGCTCATCATCATACCTGACAGGGAGAGACAAGACCGCAGGTACCAACCACACAGGGGCACAAACAGGTAGAAAAAGGATGTACACTGAGCAATGATGCAACAAAACATGGTGCTATTAAAATAATACTCAGAGAGTGTGATCAGAGCAGGAACTCCCAATAATACTCTGAGAGTGTGATCAGAGCGGGAACTCCCAATAATACTCTGAGAGTGTGATCAGAGCGGGAACTCCCAGGCAGAGTGTGGCTTAGTGGGCTAAGCCTCTGAGCCTGTGAGCGGAAGGTCGCTGACCTCAGCAGAACCGTCATGTCTGGGGGCCCTTGAGGAAGGCCCTTAACCCCCAGCTCCAAGGGCCACCGCTTTTAAACTGTTAAACTTGCTCTCACTTATAAATGTCTGTGTATCATGAAAAGCAAGATGGGGTAGGCAAAAAAGAGAACTTCCACACAGGGATCAATTAAGCGTCATTATTATTAGAGTGAACAATGCTTTTGCGCAGGAAACAAGTTAGAATAATATTAAGTGAAATATCTGTAGAGGCCGTACAGCAAGGAGGGACAAAGCTGGTTAGTGCTACATGGGGACACACAGCTACCTCAGCGGAGTCCAGTGGTACGTCGTTTTTTTCAGAGCTGATAATACCTTCTTCCGAATATGCATCTCTGCCAGATGGCTGTCTGTGTCTGACACACACGAAACACACAAATTACTTTCAGAGAGTCGTGGCACATGCCCATATTTACACAGCCATGACTGTTTTTATTTAGGGGACGGTTTTATCATAAGTGACGTACAATACAAGGGAGGCGAACAGCACATCGCAAACATACGGCTGTCAAGAAGCCAGCTAGAACCAGCTAGAGCCAGCTAGAGTCAGCTAGAGCCAGTTAGAACCAGCTAGAGCCAGCTAGAGTCAGCTAGAGCCAGTTAGAACCAGCTAGAACCAGCTAGGCATAAGTGCAGCTAGGCTGAGCTCCCAGTGAATGTCCAGGTATAAGCTGTATTTGGAGCAGGAGCTATGCATCAACTCAACACGGTGTTAAGCTGGAGTCCTGCCACTTCCTGCACTCCACTCACCTGTTCTGCTTTCCATCTCCTGCTCCCAGAGGGCTTTCTCCATAGCGAGGGCCCTTTCCCTAAGCTTCTCTTCATCCACGGGCCTTTTCCTGCTCCACAGGAAGTTGCTGAGTCGGCGTGCCTGCTCTGTAAGATCCCTCAGTGCTGCACCTGTTGGACAGAAGGACACACTGCAAGCGCGACTCACATGTGCTGGCACCTCTTTGGCTACACACATGAAGGGTGTCCAGAGACCGCCTTGAATGTTACACCCCATGCTGTGTGTGTGAAATTTGCATGTTCTCCCCATTTCCTCCTTCAGTCCAGTGGGCCCTGTACAGTAACCCTTTTAGTGACTCCCCTGCCTTTACTTCAGACAGGCTTCAGGCTACTTCAATACTAGTTCAAATACAAGAACATTTTAAACTGGATTTGAGAAAGTACTTCTTTACCCAGCATGTAGATAGTGTATGGAGCAGTCTTCTTGTTAGTGTAGCGCGAGCTAAAACCCTGGGCTCCTTTAAATCAGAGCTAGATAAGATTTGAACAACTCTGAGCTATCAGTTAAGTTCTCCCCAAGCAAACTTGATGGGCTGAATGGCCTCCTCTCATTTGTGAACTTCTTATGTTCTTATATTTGCACAGCCCTGTGCTGGACAAGAAGTCGGAAGATTGATGGATGGAAGGTTTGGATATAAAATATTTCTAAATGAGGTTTTATTCTCAAAAATCTGCAGTCACATAGCTAATGAACAGGGTTAACCACTCCTGACACAGCAATAATTAATCATGTAATAATTTTTCTTTGCATGGTGACAACATTGAAATCTAACTGGTTTAGACTGTAGATCCTCTGAATGTCAGTCAGTGTCCTGGTGGCAGAGGGGCAGGATGCAAGTCCCTCACCGTGTACGATGGACAGCGCCCCCCAATGGCCTAGCGGCACAGGACAGGGTTTAGATCTCTCACCGTGTACGATGGACAGCGCCCCTCTCTGCAGTTCCTCCGGAAGGTGCACCGTCTTCAGGGCTGTCACACCCGGGTGTTTCCTGTGGGGGGCGCCCTTCAAGAAGGTGGCTACTGCTTGTACATTAGCCATGGTGCCGTAGCCCTGGTGAAGGAACGGATCGAGTAGCTGCCATTTTAGGACTCTTACGGGCATGTGCATGTATCAGGGATATCAAATATGCCACATCCCTGAGCTCACTTTAAAAATAGCTGTTTACTATGATAGTCCACTCTTCTTGATTTTTTTGCCATACACGATAACAGATTAAAAATTGCTACTAACATTTAATAGGTCTCAAATCAAAACAAAAAGTCAGTGAAATAATGATCTATGCGGAACATTTATATGAATCATATTACTCAGTTATACTACTAGTAGGTAGTAGTCTCAAGCATAATGTAACATGTGATGTAACAACTAACATGAATTAAAACTGAGATCTGTATTAATTATTTTTTTCCAATATAATTCAATTATTTTACATACATATTTATATTATCCTAACATATTCATTCATCAGTATTAACTTCTAAATGGATAACCTGAATTTTGCGCCTAAAAGTAGGTACAACCAATCACTGTAGACCAATGTGCATAAATTACCATAAACCGTACCATTCGTAGTTTTACACCGAATCTTTTAGCGTTTCACGGCTTTTGGATATTTTTTACTTTGCTAGTCATAGTCGGATGAATGTCCAACATTAACTCTCTATATTTAATTCAACAGAAATAAAACTACAAATATTTTACACACCATGTTAGACAACATACAAGTGTCTTGTGTGGTATATAACAGAATGTCAAGCAATGCCCAAACAGGAGCGGAAGGAAGCTCACTGTAGAGGTCACATGCTGAGTGCTCAGTCACTCACCCAATCACCTCGGGGAAGGTCTGAGACAAGAGCCAATCGCTGCCCTAGCAGGGTATCGCCCGATGCGGGTGAGCGAGCGCACAGAAATCATGGGTTGCTACGAGCACCTTAGCAGGAGAAGCCGTCCGGCACAATAACCGTGCGCGCGGTGGATGCGGTCTCGGCAACTTGGAAACACTCGCGGCTGGCGCATGAGTGCGATGTGTGAGCTGGAGCACATCTCCAGAACCCAATTCAGACTACTCTCCTTCCACTCCTTTTATGTTCACGATTCATTTTTGCATGCTATGGACTTACAGGCTTTACATACACATCGACATTGAAACGTGAGCCTAACGCAGGCTAACTATAACCAAGAAACTAGACCTATACTTATAGAATGCTACGAGCATTCTTCTTTACTCACTTTGTATGTCGTCCTCAAAGGAATCATAGACAGATATTGGACTGACGCTGTAACCAAAACTGACAGTTGACTGATGCTGTTGCCAAGATTCCAAAGTGCTGCCATATTTTCATTGGATGCTCAAACTAAGATTCACATTTGGAGTAAGGCAAAACCATGCGTCCACAACCAGAAGTTGGTCCGTCGACGAAAACAATCCGACTTCATACAGTCTTACCGACAAAGTAATGTTTGGTAACATAGTAATGTAAACACACTGACAAGCACGTGGTTTTAAATAGTTTATGTACGTTACATCTTACCTTCCTTATAATTGTTTTTCTCTAGCTTAAAGTTTTACTTTTACATTCTATTGTTTTCTCCATAGCTCTACGGCATGTATCTTTTATCTTTTCTGTCCGATCGTGGTTTGTGTTGGGTTCATAATTCATCAAAAATGTCTTTCTACAGCTCTTAATGGTAATTTAACTATTTGTGTATTTGACCCCTGTTGGAGACGGCGTAGAACATTCCAAAGAAAAAAACCTTTGTTGGCCAATGAAAACAGCCCCGGAACCACAACACCGACAATTCTCCTGTCCGAACCCAAACAAAAGCTGTTCCCGATCTCCACCAATCGCGTTCGAGACTTCCGGTTTTCCTAGCAACGAACTTTCTTAAGTTATACAAATCAGGTTACAGTAAAATTCACGTTACGCTATATTCAGATTACAAACAAATACCACCTGTATAGTTTTAATTAGACCTGTTAAATTAATTAAATCGTCATATAACGTATGATAGCTGTTCGTCGTGAAATGAGACGTACAAGAAGCTCCTGCAAGAAAACCGAAGCAATTCCAAAAAATGAAGAAAATAACTCAGGTATTTGCCTTTTTACTTTATTAATAAAGCAAGAGATTGGTTGCGATTATTTATTTACGTACTTACCGTCGATTTCTGTATAACGTGACGATTTACAGAAATTATACACTTTTGTATTTTGTAATTTTACAGTTTTTTTATTTTATATATGTCAGTAATTAAAGTTAAGGGACTGCTGCACCCATTACATCTCATTAAAAGGTGTCCATGCTGTGTTCTATTTAGGTTCTTTTTTGTGTATTGTACATTTTTTGTAATTTTGTATTGTAGGATATTGGAATTGAGATTTTTAGCAGACGAGTAGCTTCCCTGATAGGGTCTGGAGCCCCGCGACCCTGCATAGAATAAGCGGGTATAGAAAACTTATGAATGGGTGGGATGCAAACTATGGATTTTTGTTTAAGTTCTCAAGTATGACCTATTAGTTTATATGTATTTTAAATGAGTTTTTGCTTGAAGAAGCATTTTTAATAGACTTTAGCGTCATTGAGCTTAAGGAGAATTTAATTCTGTCGTTTTTCTATAAAAACAGTTCTTAAGAGGTTTCAGTGGCGTACACACCTTACTAATTCTCTTTTGGGATCTGATTATACAGACTCTGCCCAGGTTAAAGAGGAGGATGAGGAGGAGCCAGTTGTCAAGAAGAAGTCGATCAGGGTGAGGAAACAGAAGCAAATCAAAGAGGAGCCCTGTGAGGGAGCTGAGAAAAAAGGTGAATGGTCTTTAGGGTTGAGCCTTTTCTTCTAGTGAAGACACACAGAATGCCATATCTGGCAGTCCATACATTGTCATGCCTGTGAGTTTCCTGAGGTGTAAATAGTAGTTTGTACAAATATGATCATGATATGAGAAAATGTGATTAAGATCGCTGACTGCCATTTGTATGTAGGGACATTTTTCAAAATACTACTAAGTCTCTTCCCCAAAAACAGGTGCCACAGCACATTGTAATGGCAATGGGTGCGTGCACTTCTTCACTGACTCTTAGTTAATAGACAGTGTCTTGTGTTTTTCAGAAGTCGTTAAGACTGTGGTGATGAAGGGGAGAGCTCCGGTCGACTCAGAATGTACTGCCAAACTCGGCAAGGTGATGCAATCCCTTACCAGCTGCCCATCCTCATCTCTTTTGTTTGATTAGCTTGTATTCAGAATTATGTTCAGTATGCTTGCTCCTGATTGGCTCCAGTCAGCCGAAATATGATTCGGTCTTGTTCAGTCATTTAATTTGATTGGTTTTATTGATTCAGTGTGTAGAACATGACGGAGAGATTTGTTCACATAGATACTTGGTGTAAGGTTTTGCTGATTTGCACACATCCTGCCTAAAGGCACCACCACTTTAATTCCTCTTTTTATTTATGTATGTTTCAGGCTCACGTTTACAGCAGTGGTGATGATGTTTACGATGTTATGCTTAACCAGGTAAAATTTATAGATTTCATTTATTTTTCTCGAGATGCTTGCCTGGATTATATAGATGTCATGTGACCCGTCCCCTAACATGTCCATGTGGTTTTCCGTTGCAGACCAACCTTCAGTTTAATAATAACAAGTACTACCTGATTCAGCTTCTGAAGGACGACAGCAGCGACAGCTACAGCGTGTGGATGCGTTGGGGGAGAGGTGGGCCGGCCTGTGTTCCACCAGCAGCCCTAAAGCCAGGGGTCTCAAACTACCAAGACAGTTTCATATAGCCTGCGGCATACTTTTATTTTACTATTTAATCTGGCCCTCAAAGCTTTACTTTGTACTATTACATTTATCCTTTCATTCATCAGAAAGCTGTTTTTTATAGGTAAGCAGAATGGAAACATAAAATGGATCATGTTATGGTTTCTCCAAGCCCAGACAACTGGTGGTCATAACGGTTAATTGGTTACAATATTCTGATAAAATCACATCACGTCTTGACATAGATATGTGTTCTTACTGTACTATTCAGTTCATATTCTAATGTGACTGCTGCTAAGATGACCTTCTACAAGGAAAAGCTGGAAATCTCTGCACAGGATCCTCACAAACGCCATAACATCTTTTCATCATTACTTGACCCGCCAACTCCTCGTACTCCATCCTCCCTGACCACTGAAGACTTCCCTAACTTCACATTAAGGATTCCCCTTCCCCTTTCCTGGCTCGATTTTCCAATCTAGCAATAGAAGAAATCCTGCATTTCATCTCATCATGCGATCCTTCCGCCTGCCTACTGGATCCAGTCCCTTCCACAATGCTTCACACAGTCTCTCAAGACCTTCTCCCCTTCACCACTATCATTAATAGCTCCATAACATCTGGTCATGTACCAAAGGCATTAAAAAAAGCCAGGATTATTCCCATCCTGAAGAATCACAATCTGAATCCTTCGGACATTAGCAGCTACCGACCGGTATCACTTCTCTCTTTTCTTTCAGAAATCCTTGAACGCGCAGTTTACAATCAGCTATCTCTATTTCTCTCAGAACAACCTCCATGACCCTAACCAGTCTGGCTTCAAAGTGACACATTCCACATAGACTGCCCTCTTTGCTGTCACTGAGAAGCTAATGCTGCCAGAGCAACTAAACTGTCAGCTGTCCTCATCCTCTTTGACTTTCAGCAGCATTTCACACAGTCAACCATAAAACTTTCTTTCTGTCCTTATGAATCTCGGAATCCATGGCTCAGCATGACAATGACTTGCTTTCTACCTAGAAGGCCGGTCATGTCAAGTGACACGGAGGGGGATCCACATCTACTCTACGCAGACTCTCCACTGGCGTCCCTCAGGGCTCAGTTCTTGGTCCTCTTCTGTTCTCCCTCTATACTAGATCTCTTGCTGAGGTCATATCCTCACATGAGTTCTCATATCGCTGCTATGCAGACAACACTCAACATATTCCCTCATTTCCTCCCTCTGACACTCAAGTCTCCATTTAGATCTCTGCCTGTTTGGCAGACATCTCATTATGGATGATGGCTCATCATCTGAAACTCAACCTGAGCAAACCTGAACTGATGTTCACCCCAGATGATCCATCCCCTCTTGTGATCTCCCTGGACAACTCTCTGGTTCATCCTTCGGTCATCACCTGTAACCTTGGGGTAACCATGAACAATCACCTTTCCTTTTCCTCTCACATGCTAATCTTTCCCACTCATGTCAATTTCTTTTCTTCAACATCAGAAGGATTCATCCATTTCTTTCCACACAGGCCACCCAAGTACTTGTTCAATCCCTTGTCATCTTGAGACTAGACTACTGTAACTTCCTCCTAGCTGGTCTGCCTCTGAGCGCCATTCGTCCTCTGCAGCTGATCCCGAATGCAGCTGCTTGACTCGTTTTCAGCCTTCCCAAGTTCTCCCACATCACACCATTGTTACGCTCCCTCCACTGGCTTCCTATCGCTGCCGTCATCAGATACAAAACAATGATGCTCACCTACAAAGCTAAAAATGCACCAGCACCTTCTTACCTATAAGAACTTGCAACACTCTGCACTGCACCACGTTCTCTCTGATATTCTAGCACCGCTCGACTGGTCCCACCATCTCTCAAAGCGCAAGGAAGACATGCATCAGAGACAGTCATTGGGTGACTTCAAATGACAACTAAAAACCTACCTCTTTTGGAAGTCCTTGGATTAGCCCTTCCAGGATTATACTCTTATTTTTTTAAAAAAGAATTATATTACTTGCCAACAGAGTTTTTTAGACTGATAGTAATCTTAGCCAGGTTGTATTGAACCAGTACCAGAATGTATTCACTGATGAGACATCTAAGGACTCACGTAAATCTCTTTGGCTAAAGGCATCTGCCAAATGCTGTAAATATATGATAAACTACAATGCACAGCGATGTGCGCTGCACGGTGTAAGGTAGTCCTAATCTCCGAACAACTGACGTACGTTAGACCGTTTTTCACAAAATATCAGTTTTTCTAAACTGAAATTAAAAGCTGATAGGGAACACTGATGGTTTCGTGAAAGGTGGACAACTGATTCAACTAGTTTCATCAAATTTAATTACCACAGTTACGTGCCTGATCTGCAGAGAGAAGTTTTAAAGGAATAAAACCTCAAGCGACATTAGTCTGCTAAACACGCTGAGCATCATGCAAGAAACGTAGGGGAAGGGAGGGAGAGACGGGTTACCCAGATTCTTTGATATCTTCTTTTTTTATTTCTGCCTTCACCTTATTCCTGTCCTGCTTTTCCTCCCCCCTGCCAGTTGGGAAGGTCGGACAGCACGCTTTAATGTCCTTTGGTGGAGACCTCGGCAAGGCCATGGGCACCTTCAAACAAAAGTACTTTTTTTTTTATTTTTTTTAATTAATGGTGTGGTTTGTAATGCGTTTGTCAGTAAGGACGATGGTTTACGTTGGTCTGCGGTCCCCTGCTTCAGGTTCTTTGACAAGACGAAGAACTGTTGGGACGACCGGGCGTCCTTTCAGAAAGTGGCCGGGAAGTATGACCTGGTCTTCATGGACTACATGGCCAGTAGCAAGGCAGGCAGACCTCTGTTCCCCTTCACACTCCACCTCCCACAAATGAAGTCCATTGTGGGCTCTCAGCTGTCATCTGCTACTTTGTAGCGTTTGTGTTACTTTAGTGTTCGACCTGCAATCAGACAGCCACAGGAAGCTTCCACCAGAAGCCTGACTAACACTAAGAAAACAGAGCATGTTGAACTGCCCCTTAAATCACTGCACACGCTTCCTGTGTGTCACAGGATTGATTTAAAAAATATAATTATTTGTCTAGAAAGCACTAAATGGCCTTGGGCCTAAATACATTTGTGACTTACTTGAACATTATGAAGCATCCAGACCCCGGTGGTCATCTGGGAAAGGATGAGTCGGTGTTCACAGAATCGGGACTAAGCAAAGTGAAGCTTTTAGTGTCGATGCCCCCCCCCCCGTCTGTGAAACAAGCTTCCTGAAGACCTGAGGTCTGTTAACACTGTCAGGGCTTAAAACATTACTGTTTTCCGCAGCTTTCCAATACATTAAATCAGTTAAGTCATACACTGTAACTACAATGTAACTTCTTTTTAGTTTTTAACCATTCATTTTGATTTTTAATATATCCATCCCTATGCCTCTGTGAAGCACTTTGTATTGCCTTGTGTCTAAATTGTACTACATAAATAAACTATAGCCTTCACCACCCTTATATTTAGTTACTTATTGTTCTGTACCTTATACTGTCCTCTGCCACCCAGGAAGACGACCAGAAGAGCCAGGGCACTCAGGAGGTGGCCCTGCCCCAGAAACAGCCCTGCCAGCTCGACAGCCAAGTGCAGTCCCTCCTACAGCTGATCTGTGACATCAAGGCCATGGAGGAGAGTGTCCTGGAGATGAAGTTCGACACTAAGAAGGCTCCTTTGGGTCTGTGGTCGCCTGGCCTTAGTCCTGTACCCTCACAGTCTGGCACTTTTTCCAACTTGTTTACATTCACGTATGGCTGCTGTTCTAGGCCATGCAGGTTCCTCCATGTGTTCAGCTTTACTAGGTGGGGGTTTGGGATAAATCAGTGAATGCAGACTCAGGTTGCTGCTGCTTGTTGGTGTCGCAGGTAAGCTGACGGTAGAGCAAATCAAGGCGGGGTATCAATCTTTGAAGAGGATCGAGGAGTGCCTGAAGAAGAAGGGCAGCAGCAAGGAGCTGCTGGAAGCCTGCAACCAGTTCTACACCCGCATCCCACACGATTTTGGGTAAGGAAGACACTCTCCATTTAGCCTGGGAAAGGCTTGTCACACCTCCAGAGTGAGCATGCTCAGCCTGGGATAGGGCTGTTCCCAGATGTTCACCCAACACCCAATGCCCAGCCTGGGATAGGGCTGTTCCCAGGTGTTCACCCAATGCCCAGCCTGGGATAGGGCTGTTCCCAGGTGTTCAACCAATGCTTAGTCTGGGATAGGGCTGTTCCCAGATGTTCACCCAATGTCCAGCCTGGGATAGGGCTGTTTCCAGGTGTTCACCCAATGCCCAGCCTGGGATAGGGCTGTTCCCAGGTGTTCACCCAATGCCCAGCCTGGGATAGGGCTGTTCCCAG
>JAODLC010000085.1:809593-831194 GCA_026781145.1 Hippopotamyrus pictus | reverse complement strand
CGCATTAGAGGCTGTGGGGGGGTCTGCTTAGGCCCCCCCCCCCAGGGATGGCGTCACTGTGCCAATGGGCCCAACAGTGAAGACGGGGGTGGGCCAGGGCAAAGGCTACTCCCTCCTGTACAACGAGTTCATCGTGTACAACCCTGCCCAGTCGCGCATGAGGTACCTGCTCAGGGTACGCTTCAACTACTCCTCATTGTGGTGAAGATGAGGCACAGGAAGTGACATCACTCTCACACGTGTCGTCACAAGGAAAGACACTGGCTGTAGTTAATGTTTCATATTGTTTATTTTGTGATCAGCTTTTCCGGTCCGTGGTTCCTTTGTTGATACATTTGAGGTAACAGGAAGTTAACATTTGATTGCAAAGATACCATCTTAATTGGCCTATGCAGAATATGAAGGCCTAATGCTTACTTGCTAAATGCTGTTAACAAGTATTGGACCTGCTTTGCAAATTGTTCAGCATTAAAGCAGAGATTTCCATGCAATGTTTGACGTTCTTTGTGTGCGCACATTTCTGCATGTTTCACTCTGTGTGTGCGTGCTGTGCGTGCGTGGTCTGCATGCGTTTGTGCGTGTGTGCGCGTGCGTGGTCTGCGTGCGTTTGTGCGTGTGTGCGCGTGCGTGGTCTGCGTGCGTTTCTGCGTGGTCTGCGTGCGTTTGTGCGTGTGTGCACGTGCGTGGTCTGCGTGCGTTTGTGCGTGGTCTGCGTGCGTTTCTGCGTGTGTGTACGCGTGCGTGGTCTGCGTGCGTGTGCGCGCTTGCGTGGTCTGCGTGCGCGTGAGCGCGTGCGTGGTCTGCGTGTGTGCGTGCGTGTGCGTGGTCTGCGTGCGTGTGTGTGTGTGCGTGGTTTGCGTGCGTGTGTGCGTGTGCGTGGTCTGCACACATGCCTAGTTGTTAGAGCTGCCTCCAAATAGAATGAGCAGGTAGAGGAAGATGGTGATGATGTCCAGATAGAGGATGAGAGCAGCGAAGATGTACTCCTCTGGGCTTAGGCCGTATTTCTCTCTGCCCATGACCAGTTGGCAGTCCACAGCCAGGAACTGAGGAAAGGAGGAGAGCACGGCTGATAGCTGGGTAGACTGGACTCTCTGCTTTGGGCCAGAACAGTTATTCCTGACCCGGCCCTCTACCCCAACGGCTGTCAATAGCCGAATGGTTAAATAGCGGTCAAACGTTGAGGCTCTCGATGCCGGTCTGATCGTAACCGTGGCCGAAAAGCCGATATTTCACTCACCAAGGAGTACAACAGAGCTCCCAGAGAGCCGTAGACGATCTGCAGGGCCGAGGAGTAGAAGAAGATGGAGAAGAATCCGAACATCAGCAGAGTCATAGCCAGCACCAGCATCACCCCGTTGCAGACAGTGAAGTCCACGCGAGTCTGAAATGGCAGATTGGCTATTGTGGGTGCAGGGGTGAGGGTTAGGGCAGAGCCGATTCATTTGAGTTCCAGCAGGTGGCGAGATGATTAAGGATGTGTGACCTGAATGTAAGGTTCAAAATCCTGGCTATAGTACAGTTAGGTATTTGCCCTGCATAGTTAAACCAGTTTAGGGTGAAGCAGGATCCTACCTGCAGAAGCAGAGGGTACAACATCAGAGCCACCTTAGCTGGTGTGCCAGGATGCCTTGGGCACACACGTACACACTAGGGGTCATTTAGAAATACCAGTTCACCAGATCATTGTTGGACTGTGAATGGAAACCCAAGGAATTGTGGGGATAAAAGAGCGTGGAGTATCTCCACGTCGTTCTGTGCTGGCAGAAGCTGTGGAGCATTACCTGGGCTGAGAAGATGACGATGCTGAAGGAGATGACTAGTGTGGATCCCATGGCAATAATCACAGCTGATGTGTTGTGGTAGGAGGCCACAGTACCGACCATGTAAGACAGGCTCAGAGTGACGACCGCCTGGGAGCACAGGAAGTGACATCACATGCATCATCATCTCTGTTTTTAGCTCATCGCCTAGAATAAGCCAGTGTCTTGCCGGGGTGAAAAAAAGAGCGTAACCTAACACGGGGTTTCCCAGCCTGGTCCACAAGGACCCACAGATGGGAGCCGGGGGTGAGCAAAAACGTGGGCCGTCACCGGTTCCCCTAGGACTGAGTCGGGAGACGTTGACCTAGCAGGCAGTTAGCAGCATCTCATGGGCTTAAATAAGAGTTTGCTACCTACCAGCCCCAACATATTCCAGGGATGGCTCCTGCTGAAGGAACTGCAGAGGGCCAGGCAGACGGACACCACCGCGAACACGATGTAGGAGCTCAGGTACACCCAGAGGTTCCCGCGCACCCAATCCCGGACTGTTTGGGAGAAGGTGAACACGCACACTATGCTGAAGGTGACCAGCAGCTGCAGGGTCACCACGCAGAACACCTGCGGTCGGCGAAGGGAAGAAGTTCCGGTTATTTTAACAGGCCAGCCAGAGGCGAGTGGTCGAGTAACACTAAACGTGCGAACACAAGTGAGCACTTAACGTGAATTTCACAAGTGAGGTTAAGTACTGAAAGTATTGTAACAGCAGGATATTGTGCCAAGTAGGATGCAGGAGGAGGAAATGCCAGAGTTTCCTCAGCAATCAGAGGCGCCTCGCAACGAAACGCCAGGCGGGCACACCTTCCGGATGAAAGCTCTGCGGGTGGTTTTGTCATCGAATGCGTTCGGTATGATCATAATCCTTTCCGACGGCATGCTGGTCACTGCAGGGAAATAATTTCGCCCTTGTAGTTCAGCATGGATGGTTATTATTACAAATCTTCAAGAAAATTAAGATAAAGTGCTCCTGTATTGTTACCTTCAGTCTCCGCTGGTGGGTTTTGCTCTTCAGGTTTGGGCCAGTATTGGGGGGGTGGGTCCGTGATGAATCCAGGCTCTGGGGGCATCGGGGGAGGGTATGGAGCCGTTGGGTAGGGTGGTGGCATGTAGGGTGGGGGCTGGTTCTGGTGCACCCCATCCTGCGAGCAGGAAGGGGGGACCAGCTCCAAACCAGGATTGTCATATGCCTTAATCCCATCGACACACTCCTTGGCGTCCGCCATTTTGAGCGCGAAGGAGGAGCTGAGTGCCAGAGGAAATTAGTAACGATGGAAGCAGGTTATTGAGAGAGATGGAGAACAAGGAAGAGGACCTGCTAAGACAGGGTTTCCCTGCCCGGTCCTCAGGGACGTCAGGCAGTCCACGTTTCTGCCTACTGGAAGCTGGGAGTCCCTAGGAGTCCCCTGTCTGCGAGTCCCCAGGGAGAGCGTTGGGTAACACTGTACTAAGGTGGAAGTTAGTTGTGGGGAAGAAGTAAGTCAGCCAGCTGAACATCCATGTAGACCTTTAAAATGCTATATATCCATATATACGTTATATTTGAAAATGTGGCTTGTGTTAGTCACATCAGTATGTAATAATAATTTATTGCAAATGTAATTACATGTAATGTAATTTTTTTTCTTTTACAAATGTATTTATCTGGGGGAATAAGTGGTCAAAGACTCTCTTACCGTTCTCGCACCCCTAGGAGAAAAGCCTGAGTCCCTATGATCAGTGGTATCGCCTGTCCCAACTATTCAGTCAAAGGGCAGCTCGTATAGGCTATGATATTTTTTTTTATTATTTTTTTCACAAAAGGACAGTTTGTGTATTTGTTTTCGGTGAAAGGGCAGACTTTTTACGCCTGCTGTAATCCAAACGGCAGCACTAACCTACTCGGGGCAGGTTAGGCGTGAAGCGTAAATTACTGTGACAGTGTGCCCCATTTAAAAGTGAGTAACAATTAGTAGTGCCCAAAACTTGGAAGTAAGCCCAAAGTCTAGCTAAACCAGTAAAGCCACTTCGTGGTACATCCTTCTGGTGAGGCATTCAGCGTGCATTACCCTGGCAGTATGTCCCATTTAAAAGTGAGCTGTGAATTTGCAAGTCTCAAAAAGCATTGCTAAGCTGTGAACTCGCTTTGTAGGTCACCCCTCTGATCTCCAGGCTTGTTTGTGTTTGAATGGAATGAGCCCCCATTGTATGGTGTAAAAAAAATACCCTGAATTTTTATTCATTCTATATTTACCAGCTAACAACATACACCCAAAACACTGGAGAAAAACACTGTTTTCAGAAAAAGTTGAATAACAGGAGCCTCTTTTTGTATTGTAGCTCTTTGAACCATTAGGTTTTAATCTAGTCAAACCAGCTCATTTCATACAATTAGAATTATTACTTACAGGAAAATCTGAAAATCTAAGATTTGACCACATTTTCAAAACTATTACTCATAATTATAAAACCAGCAAAATACTTTGAACATCACGCATTTTGAGCCTTTCTTTAGCATCTCAAGTACAGAAATACTTCAAACAGCTCAGTCATGTCGTCCTGCTGTTTCAGTTTGTGGAACTTGATCGTCGTCACGTTAATTTTACAGGTAATTAAAGAAACGGTGACTCACCGCTCTCACTCGACGCTCCAGTCAAACTCTCAGAAGCGTGAGCTCTGTCATCCGAGAAAATTGTTCCTGTTGTTGACAGTTAGAGGAAGATCACGCTTTGATTGACCAACAGAGGGGTGTCAGTTCAAGCTCTGGGTTGTTTCTGGGAAGCTTCAATGTTTCTTAACATATGCAGCTATATGCAAAGGATATGATGTCGCAATAAAGGCAATTTGGAGTTTTATCCCCCCCCCCATGGAAGGATAAATTCAGAGGTGAATCTAAAACATCTTCTAGTCCTCAAAAATGAAGTATTATTTCTCCTAAAGATGAGCATTCAAAAAATTTAAAAATGATATCAAAGGAAAGTATGCTGATATTGGTCCTGTGGAGAACTTGGCTGGTTACATTCAAAATAAATGTAGTACAATCAAAAAAAAAAATTAAAAATAATAATATAGTGAGAAGTACAAACTAACCCAACTTGAACAACATGCTTGCAAAAAAGCAAGCTTCGTGCTCGAATAAATATTGTTGCTATGATGTGCACAAAGAAGTAGTTAATAAATGAGTTCAGGAAGTGAAATTTTGCTAGAAATCAACATACAAAATGAAAATATTACAATGGGTGCAAAGATATAATCCCCAAAGCCAACAAGACTAATTCCAAAAGTACAACAAAAGCATTTCTATAACTCATTTGTAGCTATATATCCACATATTCTACTATTATGCTACGAAGTTGCCCTGACCATAAATATTTAGTGAAAAAATTTCCTGCCGTCTGGCTAACATAAAGTCCAGTGTTGCACCTCATAGTTTCTTTTGTCTCACACTAAATTTTTAAACTGTTGCAGGCGAAAGTGCAACTAAAGCGATTGTGGTTGAG
The DNA here is from genome assembly GCA_026781145.1 of Hippopotamyrus pictus. Lineage (NCBI taxonomy): Eukaryota > Metazoa > Chordata > Actinopteri > Osteoglossiformes > Mormyridae > Hippopotamyrus > Hippopotamyrus pictus. The sequence goes on along the minus strand of JAODLC010000085.1, from coordinate 825,898 downwards.
ACATGGGGCATGAGGAAATGTGTAAACGAGCTGAGGGCGACGTTTCCCATCGCAGTCACAAAAGGTGATTGTGAGCGACGTTCGCTCCGAATCAGTGGTTTGGTCTCAGGGCTCACCGGTCCCCCCCCCGTCACTAAATCACAATCCAAATTTTTTTCAATTTTGAGCCACAGACATATAATCCACATAATTTACTGAACGGGGGGTAAAATTTGCCAACAGAGGAGGGAGAATTTGGAAAGTCTAACATTAGAAAAGATGGTGTAAACGTTTTTTTTTTTTTTTTTTCTTTCCACCACACGTGCCCCACAACTTACTGACAATTTTCCCACGACACAGTTTTGGGTCACAGCCCCCGGGTATAACCATGGAATTGCTTTGTCTTTTATTGGTGTTTCCGTCACCCCACCTCAGCGTGTTGGGAGGCTCATTGCACCAAACAAGTACAACTTTCCGCAAGATATTTTAAGATTTTTTTTCCCCCAGATGAATTCATGATTTACCTCCCTTCTCGATTCAGGACTGCAGCGGAGCTGCAATGAAAATCTAAAAAGCAAATCATTGGCTGACTGTTTCATATGTAAAATATAGCTGATGAATAAAACATGATCCGTATTAATATCCAGCCAAGCGCTCAAACATTCAGGTTTGTTGCATCGACCCTCAGGCGCTCAGCAGTTTGGTAAGAGTTCAGGTGATAAAGCAGAATATGGCTACTTGACTGTTTTTCTCAGTGGTCCAAATTACAAGCATCGGTGACACAAAACCCATGTCTTATCTTCTTAGCCAGAAGTAAATATCATGGAACCCTATCGATATGTCTCTCTCAGTAGACTTTGCCAACCGCATTTGGCAACGGAGATCTATCCGGGGCTCGAATTACACAGTGGCGTTTGGGGGAGGAGGCCAAAGATTCTGATGTGTGCCGTACCTTCCCAATTCATATGCACGTACATGCATATAAGTGCGCAGCAGCGCAGTCAATAGCAGGGTACTTGTCAGAGTCAGCACCCATCCTACCCTGCCCTTCCTATCCCCTTCCCATTTGGCCAGTAGGTGGCGCTGGCCATCCTGTCCTCTGTTTTGTTTGTTGGTTTTTGGTTTCCCCCGGTGTTTTTGTACTGCAGTTGGTTCCTTGCCTTTTGCTTCTTGTCCTCGTTTACTCGGTTTTCCTTGTCTTACTTGACCTTTATTGTTTGCTCGTTTGCCATAGTCTCCAGTGCTGTTTAATCGTAACATTCCACACCTGTTCCTTGTTTGCCGTGAGCCCTTGTGATTGGTTAATTGGTTATGATTGTCACCTGTTCTGCATTGTGTGTCGTTAGCTATACAGTATATTTAAGTAATTGTTCTGCTTTTGTTCTTTCATGGGTCATTGAATTTGTAGGCAGTTGTGGTTAGTTCCTGTGTTTGTCACTTTGCTGTGTTGCTCAGTCCTGTTCCCTGTGTTGCTCAGTTCCCCAGTGTATTTGCTGTATGATTTCTTGTTAGATTCTTATCTCTCCTGTTTTCTTTTGACCCCTTGCAGTCCTTTTATTTTGTGCCTAGCTCGTTGTGTTCCGTTTTGTTAATAAACCCCTTTTGTCTCCGAGCTGCAAGTAGGTCGTCACCTTCTTTTCTCTGCCCGCACCATGCCCGCCGCCGTGACACAAAACAAAACCAGAACAGAGTTCAAGCAGGGCAATCTATTAAAGGGAGACATGCTATGAGAAACACAGCAGAACAGAAACCCATTAATTACAAATAAAAAGAGGAGGCTGGTCTCTGGTTCTGGGAATCAGGTCCACACCCAATCAGTGGCGAGGAGTATCGTGGCTGTGTAAATCTAATTAAGTGCAATGCCACCATGCATGGATGGCCACTGCAGCAACAGACACAGAATTGTGTTGGAGACAGATGTTCAGAAAATGGAATGTAATGAGCGAATAAACACACAACAATGAGATATTTATACTATTAGTTTTTATTTCAGGAACGTTAATGCACGAAAACGGTTTGTATTCCAATCAGGGTCTGGAAATTGAGTGCCTAGTGCAGACAATGTGGGCAGGATTATTTAAGTCACATGACCTCCCATTGGGCAGCATGAACATGAACATGTGGATTGTAAAAAGACTGTAGGGTTCGCAAACTGCTCCAAAGCTTTTGGTGTAGCTAATTTTAGGTTTATAATCGAATAATATAGATTTGCTATAAGATTTCTTGCCTGAGCATTTGAGTCTGAAAGTCACACCAGTTGGCAGCATTGGATTGGGGCTGATGTTAGTGTGAGGATGCCAGAAGCAATATGAGGAAGTATGGTAGAGGAACACCTTTGTCATCCATCCTCTGAAACCAATTGTTCTGTTCAGGGTCATGGGGGGGGGGGGGGTCCAGAGACTAATCCAGAGGCTACAGGCACAAGGCAGGGAACCATCCAGGACAGGGTGCCAACCCATCACAGGGCACACACACACACACACACACACGGACAACTATGGGTAATGTGGGAATGCCTATTAACCTCGGCATGTTTGTGGACTTGGGGGGGGGGGCGAATCAGGAAACGTCACAACGACATGGGCAGAACCTGCAAACTCCACACAGGGCACTCTGATGAAGGCTATGGAACCCAAGTCCCAAAGGCGTGACACAGCAGTGCAAACCAGCGCACCACCACGCCACACCGTCGTGATCGCATTGTGTGAATTAACACGGCATTACAAGCGATTTTAAAAAGGGCTTAACGTCACTTTTCCTTAAGGCCAGGATATCGGACCATGTATGTTTGCATTACACTCAGCCCATTTTAGAGACCCTCATGCCCCCATTTACGTAGCCAGACGTCTTACTGGAATCATTCTGCCGACAGTTACCGAATCAGGTTCTTTCCAATCTACAGCCTTGCCTGCAGCACTATAAGTACTGTCATTAAACTGAGCTACTTCACAGCACATGATGATTCCGCCCACCACGCCTCACCTGAAATCCGATTGGCCCCCTGGGTACCCGCCCATCATCATTGGCTCTTGAGATGTCAATCATAGAACGCTGTCCCAGAATGCCATTAACACACAGAAATAATAGCCACGGTTACTTAGTGGTTTTAGAAAATACGGTGTTTTTTATTTTGTGTGCATAATAGAATGAAAATACAGCCTTCTTTTTGACTCTTCAAATGCCCCTCCCATTTCAGTGCCCCTCCCCTGACAGGACTGTAGCGCCATTCTGCTTCTATTACAGATCACACCAGTGTTTCACAGCAGATCAGGAATCTGTCTAACTAGCAAAAGAGTTTCACAAGAAGATGTTTGAACCTAAACACACAACTGCTCGCACACTTAAATCCTCTTCATCTTTACAATCGTCTTTGTCACCCATTATGTTTCATAGCTTTTATTCCTATTTACTTATTTTAAAAAGGCTGCTTAAAACTCAGACTCGCACCAAATGGGGATACAATGAGAATCTTTTGAGCAACGGTGTAGGGAGGGTTTCAACATTGGGGGAGACCAAATCAACCCCAAACCCCCACCCCAAATACACACATTGCTCCCTCAATATTGGTAGGGAGACATCCTCACCATCCATACCAAAATCTACACCCTTGGTTCTGAGTTTGATTTCCACACCCAGAGTCAGGTCTTATCACACAAAAACAATTGTAACTTAAAAACATTTTAAAAAATCAATTGATTTCAAAATATGCAATGTGGCACCCAACACAAATGCAACTATGCACAAAAATATGTTACCATTCGGAATAAATTACACATAAATATGTGTGTAACAAATACATACATACATACATATACATGCAGATGTACAGGGGATGGACAAATTAATGAATAGCTAACCATGGGCATCCTTAGGTCCGATCACTATTCCCGAGTATTTTAAGTCTAACCCCAAGTATTTTAGCCCTGATGCCAATCTTTCTTGAAAAAAGAAATGTTAAGCCTCAAGTAAACTTCATTTAGCCCCTGATCTTGTCAATAGCTAGAGACCAAACACCGTGTTCTTATCCAGACTTCGTCCTGGTGTTCATGAAGCCGCGACTGAATTAGTATGGCAGTGTGTATGGGGTATGATATACTCTTGGAGTATGGATCCATCACTTGGGAATAGTGTTGGCAGCATAGATTTCACCTGGTCCTGTAAAACAGCCTTCATTCCTTGGTTATTATGCAATCATAGAGCAATTGTTGGACCTAATGACGCCCACAAAATGGGGACCTTTAACATAACGCTTCCTCAACCATGTTTGAGATGGCGACGGGCCTTCTCCAAGCGTGACCCTGTCCAGTAGGGTGAAGTAATGCATATGCTATAGCCTAGGTCCCCGTCAAACATCAAGACCCTGGCCCGCCTCAGGAAACTTGGGGCCGTTAGCTAAATGATGTCACCCTGGGCCCCCCAGATGAGTTAATCCACCACATTTCAGTAGTCTATTGTTCAGAGGTTCATGTTTGTGCTTATTACACCTGGGGGTGTTCCACAAAGCAGGGTTTCTCAGTTAGGCGAGTTAAGTTAGAAGTAATGATCGTCAAGTAAGAGTTTAGGTAAGGAGCATTCCTACTGGACAATCATAAGAGTTTAGGTAAGGAGCATTCCTATTGGACAATCATAAGAGTTTAGGTAAGGAGCATTCCTACTGGACAATCATAAGAGTTTAGGTAAGGAGCATTCCTATTGTACAATCATAAGAGTTTAGGTAAGGAGCATTCCTACTGGACAATCATAAGAGTTTAGGTAAGGAGCATTCTTATTGGATAATCATGACTTCTATCTGCCTGTATGTTGAGACTGGGTCATGCTGACTCATAACTGTGACTATTTTTGGGGCCACACTTTTGTAGTGTTTTGTGCTACAACTGTCCTGTTAAGTGTCCATCTCTCAATGCTAGCTTGCCTGACCCTGGATGGTATTTGCTTGTCATCATTTTTGAGACCTTCTTTTAAAGTTTTGCTCATTTTTGACTGATGCACCTGTAATTCTGCTGCAGACTATTAATTTTCTTTGCACGCCGCTTGCAGCCTCATGTTGCTTTGAAAACTCAGGCATCAAAGTGTTAAATGTCAGATCCCTTTCACAGCTGACAGATGCTGCTGAACCCATGATGACCTACTGTTATGTAAATGAGATTTATTTAAAGGTTAATATCCTCTTTCATGGTGTTTCCATTGGTTTGTCCACCTCCTGTATCTGGTGATAAAACCATAGAACAGCAACATTTTCTCTCCAGGCTGTTGATTTTTGTCACCCCCTGGTGGACATAAACTGCATCTGTACATAAGAACAGCAAAAACATAAACGTGCATATTACAGGGGTATAAATCGTTGCCCCCAAAGGGATTTGATTCATTTCCGATTATTAATGAAAGAACTTGATGCATCGGAAACGTGTCCAGGATGACATGGATTATTTGGTCACCCTAGCCTAGCCTCAGCAGGTGAATGTGAACGCGCATGTGTTTTACGTTTATTATCCCACCAAAATCGATTCTCCTTTACAGATAGATGGATTGAATCACAACCTTAATACCCGATTCATCACAATGCGTCGACGCATCCTCACACCCATGGTACATATGCATTTTGGTTAATGCTTGTGAGAGGAGCGATGACGTAAAGATAAAAATGATCGCAGGCACTGTTTGTGCGAGCAGGATCTGCATCGCATTGGGCAGAAACCACCGTTACCAGCCTCGGGCTAAATCTTGTTCTTCTCCGTGTTGATGCTGGCACTGGTGGAGGACGAGTCAGCCTCCCTCTCCTCCAAAGCCAGATCTCGGGGCTCCCGACTAGCCTTCCGATTCCTCCTGCTTTCGGAGTCCAGGGCCGTGCCCTCGAAGAGCTTCGCCATGAAGGAGAGTCCGTTTTTATGGATGTAGGACTTGCCGGCGAAGGTGTAGAGCACGGGGTTGGCGGAGCTGCTGACGAAGGCCAGCGAGGCGGTAATGACCCGGCAGCTCCGGGCGGTTTCTTTAAAGCTGTGTGTTTACAGTTGAGGCAAAATAGCGCCTATTAGAACTCTGTTATATACTTAACAAGCATGCTGTTAATCTCAAAGTCACCCAGAGAGGCCTAGTCATCTAAGGGTGACATCATCATTAAAACAAATTAAAATCATCACGAAAAAAAACAGCATAATTTGCACTGAGATAGTGCTCTTTTTAATTTGTACTCATACCTGCTTTTTGGCCAAAATATTTCAGTTACAACCTGAAGGGGAAGAAAATGACAGTTGTTCAATATGAATAAATGTCAGGCAGAAGTCAATCTGGCTTAGTTTAGTGAAAAAGCAGCAAACCAAATTCTCACAAACGAGAAATTAGATATTTAAACTGGACAACATATGACTTGGAACTGGTAGTATCGCATGCCCTGTCACTGGTGGTCCTTGGAGAACAAATGTCACTGATCATTGGTCTCTGAATTAAATAGATTAGTCAGGGTTAGGGCTGCAGTATGGCTAACCTGAAGCACGGATGAACATCTTCAGAACTTTTTTTTTTTAATAATTCAGCTGCAGAACTGCAAACAGCAAGGAATTAAAGCAGTTGGCATTTTCATTACAAGCCAGTGTGTCCCTGCTTTCTGTCAGTGAAATGAAATGTGTCGAATGAGCCAGAAATTAGATCTCAGTTCTAGACACTGAATCTCAAAAGCACAACTACAACGTCTCTGCTCAGAGATGTTGCTCATTGAAGACGTCCTGCACCTTGGTTGGTATGTCGTTGGTTATCCGTTTAAGTGAAGGTCTTTTTAGCATGTCTGCATCTTTGCTGATTTAAACTGAATTAAAAACCATGTTGCATTAAAGCTGATTTTTCTTCTCCGTAGAATCTTTGTTGTCAGTATGGCATAGCTGATGCCACAGCCTGTCACACATATCTCCAGAAATATAACTACACGTATATTTTATACTTAAGATCAGCCACCTCCCTCCACAAGATGGCAGTATAACTATCTCTGCTATTCCCCTCCAGGGCTTCCTCCCCACCCCATACCACACGATTCTTTTAAAATGGAAAGCAAATGCCCCCGCATATGGAATGAATTACTGTAGTTTTATTTCAAAATGTTTCCTATTTTCCCTGTTTCCCCCGCATTCAGACTTGAGGGTGGCTATTATGGGGCAGGGAGCTGTGTAATTGGCTGACGAGACCACGTGATCAGCCGTGTGACCCGCTGTCGGGACTGAACTCGGAAACCCAGAAATCCTGCCGACAATGTCGCAGATGTCTACAGACACATTCATTCATTTTTATGTAATCTATCATACATGTGCCTGTGCTTGCAGGTAGGTTTCATGTGGTCATTGGGAGGACGGTGTTCTTCATGTTTACCTCTTCGTGTGCTTTCCCCCATCCCCCCATCTACACACAAACACACCGAAACGCCAACGCGTACCTGAACCACGTTTAAAACATGGTAGGGCAGCCAGAAGAGGCAGAAGGTCACCACGATGATCAGGATGAGATTCTCACTCCGGATCCTTCTACGGAACTTGGTCTGCCTCAAGCGACGCAGGATGCACACGTAGCTGGCCAGTACGATGGTGTAGGGGATCACGAAGCCCACCATTGTTTCGAACGAGTAGTGGAAAATCAGCTGCAGAAGACAAACGACGGTTAAAGCAGAGCTGGGTCGAGGGTCCCCGCCGGCGCCCCCTAGCATTCGTTTTGACGCTCACATGCCAGCTTTTCGGGTGACTGGGGTTGCACTCCCGACGTGTGCTCTCGGTCGTTTCGTTGACCTGCTCCTCCCTTCTGAAAACATAGCCGGGTACCGCCATCACGAGCACCAGGATCCAAAATCCCAGCAGCAGGCGTTGTACCATCCTCTGCCTGGTGAAGGCGCTCTCGCGGTGGGGCCAGACCACGGCCAGCAGCCGGTGCAGGCTCATCAGCATGATGAGCATGATGGAGGCGTACATGTTGGTGTTGCACAAGTAGAAGAGCAGCTGGCAGCCGGCGTTCCCGAACACCCAGTTGCGCTTGGCCAGGTAGACGATGAAGAAGACGGTGAGGGCCATCAGGAAGCCGTCGGCGAACGCCAGGTTGAGGATGAGCATGGTGGTGATGGAGCGCTTTCTGGCCCGGGCCAGGATGCTCCAGATGATGAAGGCGTTGCCGGGGACACCGATGAGGAAAGTCAAGCAGAGGATCAGCGCGCCCACTGCAGTGGTGCCGCTGTTCCTCACCGTGCTCTCATTGTCTCTGAAGGTGTCATTAACCGTGGTAGAGACGAAGGAATCGAAGACGGTAGTGGTGTCGATTCTGGCCATCACTGTGGTACGAAATAATAGCAAGGTAAGTGCATCTTTCAGTAGATAAATCGATATTCTTTAAGGAAGAAGGCTCAACTCATCCTTGATGTTTACATATTTTTTTGAACGATAAGGGTTTTTTTTCTCTCTGGGTGACCCGTACATTAGTACAAATACAGAAGCTACAAATCCAGACCAGGATTTTGTTTTTACCAACCAGTTCAGCATAAGGAGTCACAGTCACAGAGTACTCAGCTGCTGGGTAGAAACAAAATCATGGTCTGGATTTGTAGCTTCTGGACCTGAAATGCCCAACACTGCAAATACGGGATTATCCACAAGTAGAGACGCATAACCCGAACCAAATCTAGAGCTACAGTGTAAGAGAGAATGGTTTTTTCATTACATTAAATTGTGCCACATAAATACATTCTGTGCGCCTGTGTCAGAGTCCATCGAGGCCCTGAGGAATTATCAGTAAATAAATGCATCTCCTTCTCCATATGCACTGATGAGCCAAAGCATTATGACCACCCCCATGTGAAGCGAAAAATGCTGACTTTGTAGTTAAAATGATGCCTTTCAAGGTGTGGGGTATATATGACGGCAAGCGGACATTCTGTACTAGTAGCGGACATGTTAAACGCAGCAAAAATTGACACGGGCAGCTAAAAATGGAAACACATTTTTGCTACATTTTTGTTACATTTTTGCGTATTAGCAAAACTTGAGATCAAACTGATGATATAACAACTTCTTTCGAGGTCCTCATTTGAATTTTACATCATCTGATGCCCACCTGTACCAGCTATTCTCGCTTAAGGTAACACATTGTCTCTTTGTTACGGAAGTTACTCAAAAAGGAGGCGAACATACAGTACAGGGCAGCAGCTGGCATCAGTCACTTGTTAACAGACAGGAAGCGCTAAAAAGTTCACAACCCAGAATACTTTCTGAGGAAACCTCTTAACTGATTGCGTTCTTTGTAAGAATCTCTATTTTTCTCATAGGAAAAGCTGACGGGCTTAAGCCCTAATATGATCATCTGAAAAATACTTTCACTTGTAAAAATAACATCAGTATCTGGCTGACATCCAGTTCAGGGAAGCTGGTCGTCCTAAAGTATGACTGTACTTCACACTGCCACCCTATCCTAGCATATTGAGATCCATATTCATACACAATCACAGGAAGCAGGAAAAAAATCTCCTAATATAGTGATGCGTTGAAAATGTGTATGAATTCAAGACTGCTGACATACCCAAAGAAAATGTATATGACGTCATTTTGCAAGCAATGGCAAAGTGAAGACGATACGTGCTAAAACATGCAGAGTGGAAACAGCATTGTACCTGTGATCCCTAATTGTGAAATCTCCTTGTCAAGAACTGCCTTTCTGGGGAAGAGATGCCCCCCATCTCCTGTCTTTGTGGATTGCTACACGTGTTATAGCGGATGTGATGCTTCCCAGACAAGAGAACGACTGGCCATTTACTAGTATCATACTTCTATAACATTGACAGTTTAGTAGTATGTCATGGGAAATCCACAACGCCAGTCTACCAAGACCTGAAATATTAAACCATCAAAAAGGAAACAAAGTTCTTTAGTAGCCAAAAGTGTGGAAACACAACCAATGTTTAGAGATTGCAGAACTTTATTCAATTGTTGCTCCAGTTACTTATTTAATCGTCCAGTGTGTGATATTTGTAACATTCTTTGATTGTTTATAAATATTAACGCTAATATTCGTGCAGTGATCTGTAAAACTTAATACCAAAAATGTTAGGTGTTTCCACAATTTTTTGTCATTAGTGTTGGTGTAACGGATAAACAGAAGACAATAATTAAAATACTGTGACGCAATGTTTCTTTTATCCCCTTTCGGCAATCAGTGATACTGGAAAAGACCATTTTACATCTTGACATCACCAAGGCTTCGGTTCATTTTAGATGTTAGAACCAGACCCACGAAAAACGCATACCAAAATAATTAGTTACCACGAGCCCCGGAGTTTTACTGTAGAATGGGGCAGACAGGTCCAAGAAAACCGGGACGCATCTACAGACTCGGAGAGGGTAAGAGTGAGAGGAGGCAAAGGAGTGAAGGAACCAAAAAAGATGGAGAGAAGAAGCAATACAAAGTGGACTCACCGCTGCTCTGGAGATAAGGACTGCCTGCCTTTGAAGAGACTCAGCTAAGACACGGAATGGTGAGCGTCGGAAAGGGAGATCCTCTGATGGCCGCCTCTTCTGATAAGTGATGCCAACCGCATGTGAGGCTCGGGAACGCTGACGAATGAGGGTGGGAACAGGTGGGCAGGTGGAGAACCGCTCTACCGAAATTCTGGAGGTCGGAGAATATACCGCTTTCTTCACTGTAGTTTCTCGCTTAGGAGTCTTCCTGTCAGTGACATAATCTTCTTTCGTGAGTGCTCTCCTACAACCTCGGGCGCCAGCGTGCATGATACAGCATGCTGGTGCAGGAGAGAGGGGTGTGTCTCTGACGCCACCCTCTCCTATGCTCTCTCTCGCTCTTATTGCATGTCCATGTATCATCAGTAAAGTGACTAAAGTGTATGTAAAAAACATATAGGGGAAGTGTACACATCTCCCGAATCATAACAAACACGGATGTTATTCCAGAACTCAGTTTTCTGCCGCTCTCTGACCCTCTGGAATGTTAATTATCTCCAGGACATTACAAAAAGAAGAAAACAAGAAAAAAAAGTGAAGGAATCGTGAAATGAAGTTCTTCCAGTAGAAATCCGATCATCGCTTCGTCATCAAACGCTACTGACGTATACAAACACGTGAGGCCAATACAGCCATCAAAAGCAGTTCTATGACTGAATTAAAGATTGAGACTCAGCGATGACTCTTCATTCCTGTAATTTAATTCTTACTGTGTACATAGCTTGCTTTGTCTGAGTTTTCTTCAACTTATTTTCTTGAAAAACTTTATTTGCTATGTGTCTCATGAAGTTCAGGTCAACACCTTGTCGAATATAATGACGGACATTTTGATCAAAATGCATTTTTTTTAACTTAAAAACGTAGCCTACATATTTCTGTTTTCCCCCTCAGTCAAAACGTCTTGCCACGGACACAGAACAGTCTTGCAGCGGAAACGTTAGTCCGTGTACGGACAGGCTCACGATCCCTGCGGATGGGACACGTTCATGCAGAGTATGCCGTCTGAATTATGCAGAGCATAATACGGGCTTTCAGGCTTGAGAAATATAGGTTGTCATAAGAATGAAAAATACTTTCCTCCGATTTATTTTCCCGTGTCTAAACATAGTAAATTGGAAAAGTGGCCATGATCATACAGAAGGAATATTGTTCACGAATATTGTTCACACATTGAATTTGAGTTTTGATTATGTTTACATTCGAATAAATATTAGAAACAGCTACCTAATTGACTTCATTACAGTAGTTATATGTCTTCAAGCTACAGTATAAACAGACATTAATGTACTAAAACTGACATTTTCTGAAAACGAATCTTACTGGATACATTATGGGAAAATCCTAATAAAACTAGAAATACTACTGGTATTTTCTCATACTTCACTGTGAGCACTGTTGTCTCACACCGCTAGGAAGGGGGTTCGAGTCTCTGCCGTGGCTCCATGTGTGTGCAGTTTGCATGTTCGCCCCGTGCAGCTGTGGGGTTTCCTCCGGGTACTCGGGTTCCCCCCTCCCCCTCAACAGACCAAAAACATGCTGAGGCTAACTGGAGTTACCAAATTGCCTATAGGTGTGCATGTGTGAGTGAATGGTGTGTGAGTGTGCCCTGCGATGAGCTGCCCCCCGCCCCAACTGATGGATGGATTTTCAATGGATTTTAATCATTTAAGTATACTGGATCAGGAAAACGCGCGTAATTCTAAGAAATGAGAAACTCGCGAGTTACACGCATTGACCATAAGGTGGCGATCCAGAGCTGTAACGTCAAGGGTTCCTCCTTAAATCTGTGAAGATAGATGAAAAGAGGACAATCGATGCGAGAGAGGCAAGTGAATCACGCGAAGAGTCGAAAAACAGGCAGCAGGATGTGTTTGTCATAGCTGGAAGATGTAAAGTAAACAATGTGTCAAGCATACAAACCCAATGGTGCATCAATAGAGAAATATTTTTATAAAAACAGCATTTCTCACATTTTTTTTAATTTAACGATATCTATATATCTTGACGCATTTAATTGCAATGTTTTATTTTCTATAAACATAGTGACGATACTTACAGAGCTGGAAAATATCCCGAGGCCCCTCTGCTATGTTACTATAACAACTCTCACGGTTCTGACATTTACATATTTAGATAATTAGCCATGTGGCAGGGACCGTTTAACACTTTACCGTCACGATGCCCTGAGCACTCTTCTGGGTCTTCAGTACAATAATCATTCAATCGCAATAATTTACAGTAATAATTCTGTGGCAGTTGTTAATACTGTGTATATTGGTAATTATGTCTCTGTTTCAAGACGACCCGCATTGCATTGTGGAAAGTGTTTTCCTCGACCATGTGGACCCACTTTGAGGAAGGTCCAGTATGAATTTTGTATGTTTCTAATTAAACTCAGAGGTGTCAGACTCTGTAGCACATGGATCTAACCAGAAGGATATCACCTCTGACCTCTGTGGAGAGTTTGTGGCAGCAGGGTCTCAAGTCCACTCAAACGTACCCACCTCTCCTACAGACAGCACCGTGGTGAGCATTGTAGTGCAAGCCCGCACGAGGCCATGTAAGGGACAGGACTGGGTGCAGGAGTGAGACAGAGGATGGAGTCTGAGAGGCCGACTGAGTGCGAGAGTAGGAGAGGGTAAGCAAAGAGCAGGCCGGAGCCGGGGGCGTGTATTTATCTGCATTTTTGTCTATGGTCTCGGGCACAGTGTAGTCTAAGTCTATACCAGATAATAAGAACCAGATATTTTCAGGAGCAATGATGGAGGGCAGGGAGGAAGGGGGCGGGAGGAGGTGGGGGGGTACAGGGGGGCGGGATCTCGCGGAAAGAACAGAAGGGCAGTAAAACTACCTCAGAGTCCACAGGAAGCAGACAGCGTCATGTCTGGGGGGCAGCTGCTAAATTCGCTGCAGTGGAGGTCTTTCGGAACAGAAGCAACACTGACACCGAATAACAGAGTTAACGAGCTGATTTAGGGTTGCACATGAGGGAAAAGATCCCTAGTAAGGGTATCGGTAGGTGGGATTTAGTACTAACCAGGGGGGAAAGCCATCTTGCTTTAAGAGATATTAGTGAAAGTACTTCGCTGGCATGTCGTTTTGCAATAAATCATGAATAAGCGTTCGTGCTGAGAATTTTAACGGCGATTATTTTGTTCCTGTTGTTTTGGTGCAAGAAGTTATTGTCTTCTGAGATTAAAAAAAGCAAAATAAAAGATTCACAATGTTAGTGAAAATGGTTAGAGCGTTTTAAAATACCGTTAAGAAAGACAGAGAGCTTTTTCACTGGCCAATCAGGAGTTGGGAAGCGCAAACGGCTCGTGGGAAGGGGGACGGGGGATCTCTGCCGCGTGAGTGACAGCCACGCCGCCCTGTCATGGAAGAGTAACTGTTTGGGAAAACCCGCCCAAAGGCAATTAAGGGCAAAAGACGAAACAAATTTAGGAAAACTTTTTTTTCCAACAAGGAAAAAAGAGGGATGGACAGAGGTGGGGATAGGGGAGCTTTAGAAATGATAGAAAGCTGAATTGTGACGCTCCGATCCGATGTTAGACAATACACTTCTACGCTTTGAATTTGCCAAATTACAAACTTTGGAAAATGTATTACGGATGATTTTTTTAAATCTAATGGGATCTGTTTCTTCTCTCTTATCCACGACCTGCATCTAAAGTATCGGTGTCACTGGTCAACAGACAGACAAGTAAAGCATAGTAATTTAGCAAAAAGTTACGTAAAGTTTCTTGTTGCGTGTGTTGGGTATAAACCTCTGCATGCCTTCCAAAGGATATGCGCAAATTTGGCATGGATTAAGGAAGGCATTTCGGCATCCAGAATTATTGGACTTTATTATTAGATATCCGTAGGCAATCTGGAGCAAAGTGGTCTAAGGGAGGAGTTGGAGATCGCGCAACAGCAGTGGAAGAAGTTGGAGTTAGAGCTGTCTGCGAGTCCGAGTACTCCTCTCCATCATTTTCGCTTCACGGATCTTCTCTGGTTCTCTTTGGGATGGGGGCCGCGCCGGGCTGGGAGGAGGGGGAATTCGAGTTCAAGTTGGTGTTTGAGGAGGACCCGATGCCCCAGGCACGGGGAGAGTCTGAGCACCGATCCGCAGACAGAGAAAACTGCCCCGGAGAGAGGACAGACCTGGAACCGACCAACACAGCCGGTCAGTACATTCCATGAAAGTCTTACTTGTGCCTGTTTTATTTTGCGCAAGTGAAGCCCGAGCGTATTTGCAGCGGTTTGCTTCTGCGTGACGTGCCGCTGCTGCGTGCGGTGTTTGTCTTTGCGGCGGATGTTGTGTCCCCCAGCGCTGCGTGCTGCGCGCGGGGATGTGTGGCGCATATGCGCGCGGCGTGGCGCGCTCCCTGCAGCCCGTCTCGTGCGTTCCGGGGATCGCCTCGCGGACCTCAATGTGTTTTTAATCAGCTGTGCGTGTGAGTGCAGCTAACAGCTGCCATCTGGACTGAACTTCCAGCACTGTTTACTGAACACACACATACACACCTACCTCCTTCCCCCCTCCCTTTACTTTTCCTAGCCATATTTCTCTCTTTTAATCTGCCGGTCGCCGCTTTAAATCACAGCTGTCTTCACCACTGTTACACATGTCGCTGTAAACTGTCCTTTGCATTCTGGTAATACTTATCAAAAGAAAAATAACTTTTCAATAGGGGGGGGGGGGGCTCACTTTAAAAGCTGCATTCCAGTTACCCAGCCTGTAATATTTCAGCAGCATCATAACCAAAACTTCACCTCTATTGTCTTCTAGGATCAAGCCTAGCATCTTTGCTCTATACCAGGTCCTCTTCCTGTCCTCCCCAGCCTTGATTACCGCCTTGGCTCAGCCGTTTAATACCCTTTACACATCTCAGGGTTATGCCGGCCGAGTTTGAGGCAGGGAGGTCTGGAGGTCGTGCTTCATCGATGCTCTATGTCTCATTAATAATGGCATATGGGACCTGTTGCTGCTGTTCATGGTTAAACTGGTGTAAGCAGTCACCCAACACCCTTCACCCAGCTTCAGGACAGAAGCCCTTTTAAGGACTTTGCCTTTAGCCCTGGGGTCCTTTAATGTCAGGATGTGCCTCATGGGTCTGGCCTAAGCTCCGTGAACATTGTGTTGCACCAGCAGACCGAACTCCCCCCCCCCCCGCAGCTTATAGCAGTGACATCATCAGTACAACGCTGTTAACTTGACAGTCACACGACTTTTTTAGACTCATTGTGTTTCCGCTTGGTCTTCACCGAAGATGCCTGCCTTGCTGCCGCTAACACTGGACAGCCAATCAACATCCCTGCCATTCAGCTGCCTTCCAATCAAAGAGCAGGGATGCACTCCCCACCCCCCAGAAGGGCACTGATGCAGGAGTACAGTGGGACCTATGAAAGCCTACCAGCCCGCTCCATACAAGTAAGAATCCACTAGGGGGCAGTGTGCATGTGTATCTGTTTCCACTTGGTCTTATTTTTTATGGCTCTGCTATCATTCAATTATGGAAAAATATGCAACAACAACAACAGTAATCAAAATGAAGTAAAGGAATTACAGACAAGCAGAGCTAATTTCATTTTTATTTATAGTTTTGTTTGGTGGCGTTGTGAAATCCTGTGATTCTTATTAACAACTGGCTCTTCTGCTCCACTTAACAAGCAGCCGGACTGTAAATTTAAAATAAGCGAAGCGTTTCGTTTGGTAATGCCAGTGGTTCTCAAAACAACGTTTTTTTCAAGAGGTGACAACAATTGCCACCACTGTGTTAAAGAGTGTTGTGAATTTAACAGCGTTTTGGTGAAACTTCACAGACGTCTCCCGCCGGAAAGAGTACTTGGGGGGGGGGGGGGGGGGAGG
>JAODLC010000085.1:768535-792601 GCA_026781145.1 Hippopotamyrus pictus | reverse complement strand
CCCCCCAGCCCCCAACATCTTGCGGCCCTTTTCTTTACTGCCGTCTCATGTCAGGACAGTAGGAATGCCTGATTCGTAGAAAGTCCAAATACAGCAAGACCGCCATAAAAGCTGCATTGGCTCACATTCGGCCATGAGCTGCCTGGGGGGGGGGGGGGCGTGGGCTTTTCTCCGTTTCATTCAACAGCAGACAGATTCACCTCCAATAATGTGTACGAAATGCATGTTAATCTGCTATTTTAACTGTTTTACCCACTTTTCATACATAAATCAGCAGCAAACATGGCTGGTCGCCAAATGGAATCTTTAGACGAATTCTCCCACATGCTGAGCTCTGCGCTTTGCTTTTCCTAACACTGCACAGAAATTCCCTTTCATACAGACTGCTAACCAAGTAAAGACCAGCTCGACGTGTTTTGGCCTGATCAGGTGGCCCGTTAGGCACAAGCTGAGCGTATCACACCTACGTACCTACGTTACTCAACCGGAAAGAACCGGATTTACATGTAACAAGTTGTGAGCAAGCCGCTTCGCAGAAAAAAAAGTTAGACTGGAATTTCCTTCTGGAGAGATTTATGGCGGAGGGGCTGAGTTAATGCAGGATGTTACAACAGCCCTTAAATGGCACCCTAGGTATGCCGGTGACTGTCCCAAACGAGAGGGACACAGAGACGTGCCCATTCGCGCGGCTAGGGGAGTTCCGGCACTTTCTGTAGCATCTGGATCAGGCCAGGGCTATTCACTGCTTGTATTTGTGTGTAATGAGATCACATGTTGTACTGTGATACTCAACTTGTAATGAAATTTTAGCCCAAACGAGATTAGGGAAAAGCTATCATTTGTCTAGCTTGGGACCAGAGATGGATCCTGTCAGTCTAAGGATGCATGGCTTAAGAGAGAGAGCCGAATAAGGAAGCGGAGAGGGAAAATGAGGACGAGTGGATGAGGCAGTGAGTGTGTGTGTGGGGCGAGCAGAGGGTATGAGCACAGAAGGTACTTTACTCCATGACAGTATTCGACAAGTCTTCAGTGAATTAAAAGCGTAATAAAAACAATGATTTGAAAAGTCGGATCCGATTTCTTAACAGCTTTCTGTGACCTGTCCTATCGTAACAGACGGCACTCTCACATGGCGCTCGAGCTCCGGAAGCCACACCCAGCAGCGGCCGCAGCACAGCCTGAAACGAGTCACTGTGCGCGCGAAGCCACAGTTGGTCGTTCTGTCGCTCAGCGCCGCGCAATCCCACCCTAACCCCCAGAAGACAACCTTGACATTTACAGTGAAGAAATGCAGTCTAACGCGGGGCGTGACCCAACACACAGCCATCCTTCTAGACACCCCACTTAGCGAAGACTATCCCAGTCCTAATGTTTCATCCCCTAAGCAAAATTTCTCCTCAGTTTAGGGCTTCTTGGATCTAAGAGCACATAGTGTCCTGATCGGAACACGGCAGCTAAAAAAAACCTTTATACTAAATGGACGGCTATGCACTTTATGTGAACCTTTGCCGGGGACCTCGGGGTGGGGGGCGGGGTAGGGGCAAAAAAGCCATTGTGTGCACTGTCATCGCTCCGTGTCAGCGCAGAGTCAGTCGTGTCTCTGGTAGCCACAGCAACCAGCAACAGGAAGTCAATAAGGCAGTCGAACACCAAGCAGCAGTCGGAGGATTCAGCCGTCCGCAGCATCCTGCATCCTGCAGCGCGTGGGACTTGCTAGCGGTGCAGGATGCAGGATCCCTGACACTTATACAAAAATGTAACCCGCCAATATTACGTTTAACGTTGAGTCATCCTTTAATCTGACTGCACAGGAGGAAAGAAGAAGTGAGTGCCCAGCGCTGAATTCAAGTTTCACATGCATATTCCAGCTCAATAGCTCCGTGCAGCGAGAAAGCAGGAACGGGTTTGACAGGAAGGTAACGGTTTGGCTCCGCTGGAAACACGTCCCATATATATCTGTATGAGATGTAGATCTGAGACAATGTCATTTAACCTATTTAACACTAAATACTGCAATAATAATAATAATAATAATAATAATAATAATAATAATAATAACCTCGTAAAAAATTATGTGTATAATCGATCATTTGTAGACTTTACATTTCTAACTTTCTGTTGTTTTTGTTTTAGTTTTTATCTCCATCTCACAGGGGAAAAGGGATAACAGCATTATGGATTATATCATGCGAGCAAGACCGGTGCGGGCGAAAGCGAGCCTCGCCCAGGCGTTTGGGGGCGGCCACAGCCCCCGATCCGCCGCTGGGACGGAGTACGAAACTCGGCATACAGACACAGTACTGAGTAGTTATACTGAATAACTGCGGTAATAAAGATAATTGAAAAAGCTCATTCTTTTCAGATGTTACTTAACTGGAAACTTGTGAGCTTTACTAAGTCGCCGACTTGGGCGAGCAAAATCCATAGCACGTTAATGATTTTAAGAGCCCAAGATGTTTGATCTGGGTATTATTATAACAGTTATAAGACAAGAAAGTGCATCACCTCCACTCCTTGGTCGTATAATAAAGTACCTAGTGAAGTCTGTAAGATTATACAATTATTCATACCGATAAAGTTAGGGAAATACAGATCTAACAGGTAACAAAACTCACGTCTCCCAAGATGGCCTTTAAAGTCTTCTTCTCCGGATCCCGGCCGAGGGCTGTGGAGCGATTCGGTGGCTGCCTGCGCTTCTGTCTAGGTTCAGCTTTAAAAAAGGGACGAGAAGGCGAAGTCTCCGCGCACCCCGCCCATGCCAAATTAGGTGCTCAACTCTGTCGGCGCGCTTCAGCTTCCACATTTTTCATGCCTCACAATTTCCTTTTCTTACTGCTATGAAATATCAGTCTCAGGGCACAATGAATTAATTTTGAAATTGACCTTTTTTTTGTTGTTTTACTTTCGTATTTTAAGCAGACGCTTTTCTTACTGTGCTGTTAAGGTAACCACCAGTGACTTCACTCAGTGTTTTGAGATAACGGTCTTCATCCATCCATCCATCCATTTCCCAACCCGCTTAATCCTTATTTATCTTTCATTAACCAGCAAAATGCCTTTATTAAGCATGTATCGAAAGTTGTGCAGTTATCCGTAAAATATTTACACTGATAAACTGTAAACCAGCCAATACTAGCCCGGTAAATTCTGCCTTCCAGATTATTTATGTTATATGTTTTGAATACTCAGTTTTTATGTTTCACATTGATGCACTATTAATTTTGCATGGAACATTTTCCATTGGCACGCAATTGCCTGGCGAAGTTCTACCTGTGCGCCATGGAGAACTCCCTGTCTGAATGCAACTCATGCTTGGAACAGCTAGAGTTCTGACCCAGTATCCTTGTGGTAAATGTTCAGTCTGCTCCAAAAAAAAAATCACATGTTGTCATTTAATGCAGAAGTTAGTTCCACTGTTACTTAGAGCTAACTTGAGGTTATGTTATATGGAATAGTCATAAAAAGGGTGAAGTTTTCCCCATGTGTATTCTGACGAAAAACTGCCTGTGTGACTGTTATCAAATGACTAAACGGGAAAATACCTCGTTTCCATGACAATAATATCAACAACATTTATCAACAAATATTCAGTTCTACAGCTTAGCTGCCTTGAAATTATTCGCATTAACTTAAAAACATTTGAAGTATGTCACACATTTAAAAGAGCGAATTATGCAAAATTTCAAGTACGTATAAACTGAGCAACTTATAACAACATAATTGGGAGCAAGGCTGTAGCCATGGAGTCAACACTGAGGGGGACCAAGGCCGAAATCATAATATATATTTGGGGACATTGTGAGCTCATCTGAATATTGGGGGGGGGGGTGTCCCTCAAAATGTATTATAATTACAGTCTTGATTGGAAGGTAGTTTGCCTGAGTTGGTTATTGGACTCCGAAGCGGCAGGTGGCGATATTGAGTCTTGCTGCTTCAGCGCAACCTGTTTAGTTTCTTAAAAAAAAGAGAAAGTCGCGCTTGATTACGTTAACATACTGCGCCAGCTGTCAGTCAGGATGGAAGACAAAATGGCCTCAGCATCTTCTGAACCTCCAGAAAGTCAAGACCCCGAACTGGACGAGTTGTTGGACAGTAAGGTTTGAAATTTTCTTTCATGTGTCCCTAGTCTAGTGCAAGAACTTGAGTTTATGTGAGTGCGCTTAAATGGGGAACAAAAGTCATATTATTGACGCTGCTGTTTTGACATGCTATGCGAACATGGCCAAATGTACTTTTTGTTGTTTGCTTCGCCGAGATCTAAGGTTCAAGGTTTGACGTGTCACGTGTGACACAGGACCATGAGCCCCACGGATATTACGAAAATATAACGTGTCTGCATCGGTGCTGCTAGAAATTAAGCACCGAACTCGATTTACGTCGATTCTTTCACTAAATTATGATCAGAAATTCTTGTTTTGAAAGAAATTTAGAGAGTGCGAGCATTCAGTATTTTGTGTAATCGGCATCGCTTTTGGCAGAATTTATGCTTTAAAACTTTTAGGGAATCTTTTCGGTGATTCGGTTCCTGCTTCCACAACCATATGGGTAGATTAGTTCAAGTGGTATTGGTAGGGGACCTTCGTATTGAACTGGTGCAACGTCCGTAATAATCTATATTTATTGTATTGTTTTTCATAAGATATTTCTGAGAGTAGCTGCTGAAACATCCCTCCTGCATCTTGCATTAGGCGCCCTTGATGACTTTGAGAAGACGAAATCTGCTCCTGCAACCCACGAAGCTGGGGCTGCTGCTGCCGCCGCCTCCAATCCAGGCAGCGGGAACCAGGAGCAAGTGAGGACCGCCACAGCCCCACATAGGAGAGAAAACAGGCGGTGTGCCCTGTGCTGTCTGGGATAGAGTGCAGGTCCCTCTGGCCCCAAGACCAGGATAAGGGGTTAGGAAGTAGATGGATATTTTCCATCAAATACCTGTTTAGTTTCTGCGTTTAGGTCTCTCTTAACAGAAAAGCACTCACTGACGTCAGGATGTGTTGCTTATTGCTGCTTTCCATTTACCTCGGTGGTTGGAAGTTGGAGCTGAGAATGACGTCGCACTCGTTAACAATACCTGGGTCCTGTTTCCAAAAGCGGGATTTCTTGCTTAGCCACACAACTTGTTTGGTGTAAGGTAGCCAGGTTTATGGGGTCTTTATGGGGCTTTTTTTTACTTGCGTTTAGCCCAGACTACCTTAAATCCAACAGGTTATCTAGCTAAGCAAGAAATTCTGCTTTCTGAAACAGGCCCCAGTTCTAGCCAGGTTCATTGTTAGCCTTTGTTAGCAATATTAATTGGTAGTAACGCATTATGCATTATTTTGTGCATTACAAACAGTGTAGCGACACATCCACAGACAGAGGTTGGACGGTTCTGTGCATACAACAGATTTAATGGGACACGATTAAGACACAAGTGCTAATAAACACTACATAACTACAGTTTTCACTACTGTTCATAAAGGTTGCATCCATTTTTAATCCTGAGGTTCCTCTGACTTTCCGAATCAGAATTCCGACTTCAAGGGGCTTCCCAATCGAAATTTCCAACTAGGAACTCGGAATTTCTGAATGGAATGCAGCGTATTTTGGTGGTAATCCAAAACTGGCAGATAATTTCAGACTATGTGCATCCTTAGAGGAATGCGAACTGTGTGCGAGTGCAGGATGGTTCTCTGTGGCTGTGGTCTGCCCGCGTGTCTCGCGTGACGTGCGCTCTGCTGTGCCAGCCCCCTCTGCTGCTAGAGGACAGCCAGTTCTTCGAGTCGCTGTTTGACGGCGAGATGGCGAACCAGGCGCGGGAGGAGTGGGAGAGGGCCATGGCGGAGCTGGCGCAGGAGGAGCCCGAGCTGCTGGGGCAGTTCCACAAGCTGTCCGAGGCCGCCGGCAAAGTGGGTGCGTGCGTTTGTCCCGCCGCGCCGTGTGTGTGTCTGCCCGTGTTCACTGCACGGCGAATCAGGAAGTCAAGGGGATGGACCAATAAGCACGAAGGAACCGCTCGGGTGCAGGCTGGCTCCCCGAGTAAACCTTCCGCTTGGGCCCGTCTGTTTACTCTTTTCTTCTTGCGTAGGATCGGATCTGGCTTCCCAGCAAGAGTTCACGTCCTGTTTGAAGGACACGCTGTCAGGACTGGCGAAAAACACAGACAGCTTGCAGGTAGGTACAAGTCCTGGTGTCGTGAAGGAAAGACGAGGTTAAAAATCGAATGGTATATGCGAACGTAAGTTGGCCTTCAGTCTTCTGTGGTATCATTGTATTGTTTTACATGGAGCATCTATCAGTATTTAAATGCAGCAGGTCAAAAATCATATATAACCTTAGGATATTGCTTTAAGGATGAAAGGAAAATTGGAAATCTTTATGTGGGCTTAAAATTCTTCTGTTTATAACATGACACTAAATTTCCTTTCATTTCTCCCTGTCGCTTGTCTCCTTATTGTCTGATGTCGTCTCTGCTGATCCTCAGAATGCAGGATTGGCTGGTGAGGAACTGGCAAAGACCCTGCAGGGACTGGGACTGGATGAGAATGGGGAAGGGGGGGCGGAGGATGGGAACATTCTGCCCATTATGCAGTCGATCATGCAGAACCTGCTGTCAAAGGAGGTTCTGTATCCATCTCTGAAAGAGATCACAGAGAAGGTTTGTGTATGAATCTGGTTCCCTGTCATGTTCAAACAATGTTAATAAATTGCATAATGTACTCAGATGCATTGCTACTACGATACGAGCTAATTTTACAGAGAAATTGGGAGCCAAGTTTATCTGTGTTGAGATGATTATAGATTTTTTTTTGAGGAATCTAATGACAAGCAGTCATTAGTCATGGTAATGCAGTCCCTTATCTGCTGGATTTGAGTATTGAGGAGCTGGGTGTTGATATTTCTCTGGAAAACCAGGTTCTTGGTGTAGGTGTCTGAATTACACTCCTGAAAGTTTTTGCTTGGATGTACAGCTAATATGAATCTTCCTGGCAGCAGTTCCCTGTCTGTAACATAACTGACCGAGAGGCTTGTCATTTATCCATCGCAGTACCCTGAGTGGCTGAGCAGCAACCGCCAGTCCCTCCCCCCTGACCAGTACCAGCGCTATGAGCAGCAACACAAGATCATGGGCCAGATTTGCAGTCACTTTGAGAAGCAAGGAGAAAGGGGCCAAGGCGGAGGCGAGGGGGACAGCAGCTTTGAGGAGATCTTGGAGCTCATGCAGCAGGTATGAGATTGAGAACTGGGGAGGGAGGATGCTTGGAGATTAAGAAAACCATGTGACTTCAGAGTTTTATTATCAAGATGGATGAATAAGCGTTGGTCTGAGAATCACAGAGCTGTGTTCTTCCTCCTCAGCTGCAGGATCTGGGTCATCCTCCAAAAGAGCTGGCAGGAGAAGTGGTGAGTTTCTGTGGTGATTGGGAATGACCGCTGAGTACCGACCATGTGGCAGAAATAACGTCCCTCACGCTGGTCCTCCTTCTCTCCAAGCCTCCTGGCATGAACTTTGACCCGGACTCTCTGAATGTTCCGGCTCCCCCAGGAGGGGGGACAGAAGAACAGTGCTCTGTCATGTAAGCCCAAGGTTGCTGGTGACATGATCTGACGAACTGGGAGACGCAAAGAGGAGTGGCGACATCTACCAGAGGCCGCTGACTGGTGTCTGAAGAAAAACCAGAAGACAGGAAGTTCC
This sequence comes from Hippopotamyrus pictus, assembly GCA_026781145.1. NCBI lineage: Eukaryota > Metazoa > Chordata > Actinopteri > Osteoglossiformes > Mormyridae > Hippopotamyrus > Hippopotamyrus pictus. Next base: position 784,929 of record JAODLC010000085.1, on the reverse strand, counting down.
TCACCCCTCCGCAACTACTCCTGTCTATTAAAAAAAATCAAGTGGTATATGTACTCCTACCAATTTCTTAGTTCTTCCCTCCTACTACACTTAGAAATTTGTCTTCAGTTGGATTTGCTAAGCGCCTTTCTTAACCCTTCTAGGTCTGCTGACCAGTAATCTGGCAGTCGCCCATTTCTGGAGCACATGAGTACATGTTGTGGAAGAGTCGCTGGAGTTTTCTGGCGACACAAGAACATCAGTCAAGCTGTTTGCCCATTGAGCAGGGATCTGATAGTTTAGGGATTTGAAAGCAAGTTACTTAGAATCTAAGCTTGAATTTTACATTCATGTGCTAGAAGTGAGACCATTAACAAGCAGTAATAGAGCATCCATTTTTATTTATAATTTCTGACTTGATTATAGTGGCCACACTATCGTCTGGCTGGTATTCCCCATACAGGAATTAACTGTGAATTTAGCTAATATATCCCAAATGATTTTGTGGTGAAACACTAATGTAATCCCTCTGGAACATCTTTAGTGATGGGTTACAGTTTCTGGCTGCCTGAATTACTCATCTACTGTACAAAATGCTTTCAGTTTTGCCTCTGTATGACTGCTAATATGCAGAAGCACAGATCCTTGTAGACAATTTATGTACGTTTGATGCCTTGTAAAACAGACATTTGTTATTGAATATTCCCTGTAGTTTTTAAAGTAACTGAACAAGTCCCAGATACAGATTTAATGGTAGTGATGTCTGAATTGCAGTATGAATTTATAAACTAACCCTTCACTGTGGGTGTCACATTTGAGTGCCTCTGTGTTTCCTATCAATACCCAGGGCTGTCCTGCTGCTTACTCCTGGATTAGAAAGAGTCTTGCTTCATGTTAATTCATCTACCCCTTTGAATTCTTTAAGGGTGAAAGAGATTCCTTGTGCATTAATTCCTCTCACGAGAGGCCCTAGTCAAAGGAGGAGGGAAGGGTTCAAGGAATTGTTGGAGTGTGGCTGCAGGATTCTGTCCTGAATTCTGCATCTTGCCGTTTTTTAAGATTTGTGGCTGTCATCGCACCACTGATATGGTTCCTAAATACTGTTGGCACATCTATGCTCATTTTGCATGGTTGACTGCTAACTGATTATACCCTCTGTGATATATGCTCAGGGTATCAATAATCAATAATAAGAGGAGGACGAGGAATACCTGTATTATATGGCTGATTATGAGTTGGAACGCAGTGATTATAAAGTCCAGTGTAGGAGTAATAACCTTTTCTTAAATTCTAATACGTTGACAGTGATCCTTTATAGGACTTTACTTTTGTTCCAGTCCGGGATACTGTTCATATTAAATATCTGAAAATGCTGAATAAAACCGGTTTACGCCACTTTGTCTTGACCTTTTTCTTTTATTTAGGCCTTGATAACGAAATACACACACCCTCACCATTTTACCTTCCAATAGTGGTTGCCAGCTGACAGTCAAGCTGGAATATTGCAACGTGGCAACTTCCGCTTTGGAATAGTTTGAACAAACTTTATTGTTTCCTCCTCCGCAAGCGGAAGCTGCAGCGGGTGACGTGTCAGGGCTTCGCTCAGAGGAACTGGATTGGTGCCGGAGACGCAGCCGTGGCGAACCTATTAGCAAGAAGAAAAGCGAAGTAAAACATATGGTTTTGCCTTTTCAGTGGATGGTTAAAACCAGGAGTATTTACATTTGTTTGATTTTCGCTGGAAACAGACGATGTTGACCAAATTTGAGACGAAGTCGGCCCGTGTGAAAGGTAACGTAGCTAAATAGACCGACACTTCAGAGCATAGTCGTGGCCTATTACTGTTTCATCTGGTTCATCTTGTATACATTGTAACATTCCTTGTCTTTCTACTTTGTACAGTGTGGCTGTTGGTCGATACCTGTATGGCTAAACCTATTCGTTATCTGCACATTGAGACAATTCAGTTCTTGCAGTACCTTGCTGCGTAACCTTTTTATTTCTGTACAACCATAGTAGTCGCTGAGTACTAATTCAGCAAGGGCATAGTGTTCTAAATACTGTAGTAGCGTTATTTCTGTATGATTCGACTAAAGTGCTGAAAGCATCCGCTCTCTTTGGCTGTGATGTATCGGGCTAGCTATCGTTATGAATAAAGAAATACGTGTCATCCGTCCATCCATCCATCTGTCCGTCTTGGCCCCACATACACTGATGAGGGTTAAGTAGCAGGCGTGTCCGGCATTGACGTGAACGGAATGACACATTATTGGGGGGTAATATTTCCTTTAGAACATGACATTCTTCATCCTTCATCAGGGCTAAGCTTCCATCCCAAGCGGCCGTGGATTCTCGCCAGCCTGCACAATGGAGTCATCCAGCTGTGGGACTATCGCATGTGCACGCTGATCGACAAGTTTGACGAGCACGACGGTAACACGCTTCCCCGTCGTAACTGGGATCCCTTTCCAATCGACCCGGCTCTGAGGCCTGGGCTCATGCAGGGAGGTGGTCCGGCAGGCGAAAATCCAAAAGCACCCTGGTAGTCAGGTTTTTCGAAGGGCTCCGTTTGTGATAAAATCTGACTTTTGAATTTATTTTGTGCAGGTCCCGTTAGAGGGATCGACTTCCACAAGCAGCAGCCGTTGTTTGTATCTGGTGGAGATGACTACAAGATTAAGGTGAGCCATTATGCTGCATGTATGCTGTGTTAAGCACTTGTATAGACAACTGTGCTTTGCACCCAAGCCCTGTTCCTGCACAGTAATTATGCATCTGACTGTACTCTTGTATGCATCTGACTGTACTCTTGTGTGCTTCCGCTGTTCAGGTCTGGAATTACAAGCTACGGCGCTGCCTGTTCACGCTGCTCGGTCACCTGGATTATATCCGCACCACGTTCTTCCACCATGTGAGCTCCTCTTCCTTCTCCCCTGTTTCCTGTTCTGTGTTACCCAGAATGCCAGGTGGCAGAGAGCGGTCAAGTAGGCAGTGATGCCTGTGCCGGATCCCACCCCACTTTATTTTGGGCTGGTGACATCACTTCGCATTAAAATGGAATTGCAATACTTTATTGATCCCTGTGGAGAAATTCCCTTTTCGCCTGCCCTGTGCTGCTCTCCATGAGACAAACAGACACGCGTAGAGATGACGGCAAGCTTGGGGGTCACGGTAGAGGGTCAGCCAGCGTGCAGAACCCCTGGAGCTGGGGGCCTTTGCTCAGAGGCTCAACTGCCAGCATCAGTCTGCTGGCCCCGGGATTTGAACCAACAACCTTATAACAGAGGTGGCTATTTCAGGTCCAGAAAGTAAAAATCCAGACCAGGATTTTGTTTCAACTACACAGTTAAGCATAGTCACAGTCATATAGTACTCGACTGGTTGGTTGAAACAAAATCCTGGTCTGGATTTTTACTTTCTGGACCTGAAATTGCCACCTCTGCCTTATAATCGCAAAGCACAGAGGCTCTGCCCACTGAGTCGCACACTGCTCCAAAAGTAATTAATTATCCCAAAGTAATTTAAATGCTTGTGCCCGCTCCTCAGGAATACCCCTGGATTTTGAGTGCCTCTGATGACCAGACCATTCGCATCTGGAACTGGCAGTCCCGCACCTGTGTCTGGTCAGTTTGTGCTTTTTGTCGGATTTGTCAGAAAATTCCGTTTTGGGTTCTGCAAATGAATGCTTCCATCACTAAGGCAGTGGGAATTAGTATGGATTTGTTGTTTTAGTACTCTGTCAGCGTGCTGTAGTATTAATGTCTGTCTCTCGCTCTCTCTCCTCAGCGTTCTGTAGTATTAATGTCTGTCTCTCGCTCTCTCTCCTCAGCGTGCTGTAGTATTAATGTCTGTCTCTCGCTCTCTCTCCTCAGCGTGCTGACAGGACACAACCACTACGTGATGTGTGCTCAGTTTCACCCGTCGGAGGACCTGGTGGTGTCGGCCAGCCTGGACCAGACCGTGCGCGTGTGGGATATCTCTGGTGAGGGTGTGGGCCAGCAGGGGGTGCTGCTGGGTCTGGGAATGGATGCGTGTGGGCGGGGAGGACAGGGGAGCTGCTGGGGACACCTGAATTACAGAGGCTCAGTGGAGCTGCTGTCAGAAGCTCCCCCCTCCTCCCTGCCCCCCCCCAGGAATGGCGGAAGCCATGGCGGGGTGGCTGTCAGCGCGCGGATGGAGCATAAAGCCCGGCTGGCTGAGCCAGGACCTTGGAGGCCTGCAGGACGAGCTGGGTTTCTCTCTACATCGCCTCCTAGTGGCTTCACTGGAGTGTTTCAGAGCATTGTGAGCCTTGCCATAGGGTGATTTTTTTTATTTTTTTTTTAAAGACAGAATGTTCTTCTCGGGGCTCGGACACCCAGAACCTTAGCTGTAGCCATCGGTAGCATCTCTGTCTCTCTGAGTTGCCTTTGAGAAAAACAAACGCTCACGTCGCTGAAACCATTAGGAGAGATGAGGGGAGACCGGAGCCCCCTGCGGGCCATTGAGGGCTTGGGTCACCCAGCCCTGTGATCAGAGATGGAGGCTCATCTAGGGGTTGGTCGAGGCCTCTGTAAGAGCACCCAGCATGCCACTGATGCTTCTGTGCATGGCTTCCCATAAAGCGAGCTGGTTGAATGTTGCGCATGCCCTAACTCTGTTTCATCTCACCTGCGTCTGACGCTCTAACAACGACCGCTTGCATACACATCTAACTCTCACCCCTCTGCGGACATTTCATCATCTTCTGGTACTGACACGCTCTGAAGTGTCTGTACAATTTCCCTTCAGCAACAAGCATTTGCATGCATACTGTCTCCTGAAGAATTAAGGGAATTTTGTGGGTTCGGGGGCGCGGTGCGTGCAGTGCGTGCAGTGCATGCAGTGCGTGCATTCTGGAGTCTTTTATGAGAAAAAACAGAAGGTAGTCAGTTGAAGACACTTTGTGCCCAGCATTCATCTTTCAGCCTTGACACTGTAACCCTAGACCAGTGATGCATTTTAAATATACACATTTTCTACCTACTTATTGGCTAACCTGACTGATGAACAAACTCCCAAATATCCTTGATGCTACACTGTAGCTGTAAGTGTATAGAGACAGGAGATTGGTGTAGGTTGCATCTTTTAACGCCTGCATGTACTCACACGATTACTCACCCAAACCTCCCCTATGTTACCCAGCCACACCCATCCGATCTGGACTTTATATCCCTCTGCCCACTTCGTCCCCCCCATGACTGATCATCCCCCACCTCCTGCTACATCACCCTGTACCCACGCTCCGCCAGAAACATCCACACTCGCACATGGGTTCCTTCTGAGTTTTAGTTCCTACCTTTCCGTCCTTTGGCCCTCCACACGGCAGATTCTGCTGTTTTAGTTGCTGGTGCAAACTCTGCTCCTTCCGGTTGTGTGTGTTCTGGCCTGGACAGCCGGTATGACAGTGGTGACTTGATTTAATTAATCGGTGACTGATCAAATTATTACATTAATCGACAGCTGTTGGGTTGAGTGTGAAAGGTTGCAGTCCTCCTTAATGATGATCGTATTGTTTTTTTGCAATTCTGCATGGCAATTTTTTGTCCAAAAAATTTTCATGGCTGGGAACTTTTAAGAAGAAAAACAGTAGTCCTTTAAGTTAAAAGGAAAAGCAAATTTAATGTAAATAATGTGGGCGGGGAGGACAGGGGATAGTGATTTATTATTCATTTAATAAAGGACTTTCTGTTATCATTTTTCTTCACCTTTTAATATGATAATTATCGCGTCATGGACTTATCATGATATTATCGCACAGTGAGTTTTTTTTGTATCATTACATCCTTGTCACTGGTAGCCGTTAGGGGCTTCGGTCCCACTTAGTGGTGGGTTCAGATCCACCAGTCATGAAAACCATGAGTCTTGGGTCTTGCATAGTGGCTGTCGGGTCAGGATCACGATGCGAGCATAGTTTGCACACGTGCGTTTGCAGCATCTGTCTGTGTGGCGGCAGAAAGGGGGCACGTGTGTGTGTGTGTGGGTCATTGCCGCCTTTCCCTATACCCCACGCCCCCCTGTGCTTCTTGCACCTCGTGTGTGACCTCTCTCTGCCTCTACCTCTGCCCTGTGTGGCACGTGGCGCCGGTGGGGCTCAGGCCTGAGAAAGAAGAACCTCTCTCCGGGCGCCGTGGAGACTGAGGTTCGAGGAATCTCCGGCGTCGACCTGTTCGGGGCATCGGACGCCGTCGTCAAGCACGTCCTGGAGGTGAGGGGCCGACTTTTAGCGGGGCAGGGGGGATTTCAGGGGAGAATATCAGTCACGGACCTGGATTTGTGTGTGTGAGATGGTGGTTGAGGAGGAGCCATTGTTGGACCTTTTGAATCTGGCCCGCTTTGGTGAGATACCATGAAGTCACGTGACACTGAAGCTTCTTTCCTTGGCCATGCCCATGCAGCGATCAGTGACAGGCAGCAGGGGGCAGTGTGGCGTAACCTCATAGTTTCCTTCTGTGCTATAGGGTCACGACCGCGGGGTGAATTGGGCAGCCTTCCATCCCAGCATGCCCCTCATAGTGTCTGGGGCTGACGACCGGCAGGTCAAAATATGGAGGATGAATGGTGAGAGACGCGCTTGGCCACAGGAAGACTCCGTCCCCCCTCCCTGGATGCTCCTGTAACGTGAGACATGCCCTGTCCCTCTGTCCCTTCAGAGTCCAAGGCGTGGGAGCTGGACACCTGCAGGGGACACTATAACAACGTGTCGTGCGCCGTCTTCCATCCCCGTCAGGAGCTCATTCTGTCCAACTCGGAGGACAAGAGCATCCGGGTGTGGGACATGTCCAAGAGGACCGGCGTGCAGACCTTCCGCCGCGACCACGACCGCTTCTGGGTGCTTGGCGCTCACCCCAACCTCAACCTCTTTGCTGCCGGTGAGCTGCTGGGTGGGCGGGGGCCTGGCTGACTCCGCTTTAGCAAAAATCCCACTCTGCTGCGGTTAAAAGCATCTGCTAAATGCTAAACGCAGCCTGTCAGCAGGCCGCGGTGAAGCTTTGGGTGATGAAAAGCAGCATGAAGATGCAGTTTAGGTTAGATGTTTCAAACCATGGATGTTCCAGGCCGTGACACAGGGATTTCTCCGCTGTGTGTGTGCGTGTGTGTGTGTGCGTGTGCGCCCCCAGGCCACGACAGCGGCATGCTCGTCTTTAAGCTGGAGAGGGAGCGGCCCGCCTACGCCGTCTACGGAAACATGTTGTACTATGTGAAGGACCGCTTCCTCCGCCAGCTCGACTTCCACAGCAACAAGGACACCGCAGTCATGCAGCTGCGCAGGTGAGGGCGTCGCGAGCGCATCTGCGCGAGCGTCTGCCGGGAAGCTTCCTTGCATAAACCGTGACGGCATCTCCCTCCTGCTCTGTCCAACCAGTGGGTCCAAATTCCCAGTGTTCAGCATGTCCTACAACCCGGCTGAGAACGCCGTCCTGCTCTGCACCGTGAGGCTCCCGCCGCTGTCACACACAGACACACGCTGACTAAGATACATGCACCAATGGGGCTGATTGTACCCTGTGCTCACTCTCTCTCCCTCCCTCTCTCTCTCTCCCTCCCTGCCTCCCTCCCTCTCCTCCAGCGAGCCACTAACCTGGAGAACAGCACCTATGACCTGTACTCCATCCCCCGCGAGAGCGACTCCCAGAATCCGGACGGTCAGTGCCTCTGCTCTCCCCTTTTTCTCGTCTTTTGTTGGTGACCCAGAAGTGCAGAACGCACCAAAAAAGCGGCAAAAAACCCACAATCATTTAGGGAAACGCAAAACACAGTATTATTGAAAACAATGAAGAAACCACGGAAAACAGTTGTTGTATTTGTACTTCAGGGCCAGACACTCCGGGTGTCACTGTGTGTCTGATGCTGCCACACTGGCTTCCTCTCTCCCGTTGTGTTGCCATGGCGTCACAATGATGGGATACGTTCTGTGTCCTGTTACTCCCACAGCTCCCGAGGGAAAGCGCTCTTCCGGCTTGACTGCTGTTTGGGTCGCCAGAAATCGCTTCGCTGTCCTGGACCGTATGCATTCGGTAAGCGTGTGTGTGTGTGTGTGTGTTTCTAATGATGGCGGTTACACCCCCCCAGCTGATTCAGGACATCCAACAGTGACGATGAGGATGGTGATGGATTTTGGTGGTGATGGTGATGATGATGGTGATGATGATGATGACAACAGTGATGATGGTGATGATGATGTTGATGATGACAGTGATGATGGTGACGGTGATGTTGATGATGATGATGGTGACGGTGGTGATGATGATGATGACGACAGTGATGATGGTGATGATGATGACAGTAGTGATGGTGATGATGATGATGGTGGTGATGATGACAGTGATGATGATGATGATGATGATGATGATGATGGTGGTGGTGGTGGTGGCCTTCCCCTCAGCTCCTGATAAAGAACCTGAAGAACGAGATCGTGAAGAAGGTGCAGGTGCCGAGCTGTGAGGAGATCTTCTACGCCGGCACAGGCTCACTGCTGCTGCGCGACGCTGACGGCGTCACGCTCTTCGACGTGCAGCAGAAGCGCTCGCTGGCCACCGTCAAGATCGCCAAGGTCAAGTACGTGGTGTGGTCGGCGGACACCAGCCACGTTGCCCTGCTGGCTAAGCACGGTATGTGCCAAGGTGGACAGCCTGCCGATTGCGTACCAGCACGCGGCCCGGATCGGAGCCGGCTCCAAGTCAAATTCCTCAATCTTTCATGTTGAGCATGTGCTGCAGATTACAAACCTGCTCATGCATTTTTCTCCTCTATACTCCAGCCATCATGATCTGCAACAGGAAGTTAGAGAGTCTGTGTAACATCCACGAGAATATCCGTGTAAAGAGCGGAGCCTGGGACGAGAGCGGAGTCTTCATCTACACCACCTCCAACCACATCAAATATGCCCTGACCTCTGGGTAACGTGCATCACAATTATACTATACTACTATACTATACTGTGCAGTGCTACACTGCCGCACCCACCCACAAACCCCATCCAGTTTGCCCTGAGTTCTGGGTAACGTACATTACAACTGTACTCTACTATACTGTGCTGTACTATGCGGCCACACCCACCCACCAACCTCATCCAGTACATCCTGACCTCTGGGTAATGTGCATCACAGCTATACTCTACTATACTATACTGTGCTGTACTATGCTATCACACCCACCCACGAACCACAACCAGTATACCTTGCATATAATACAGCTGTACTCTCCTGAACTGTACTGTACTACACTGTCACACATACTCTCAGACCTCTTCCAGTGCACACTGACCTCTGGATAGCAGATCAGTCCCTCACCTTAAGCTCTCGTCCTCTCTGCAGTGACCACGGAATCATTCGGACCCTGGACCTACCCATCTACGTGACCCGCGTCCGAGGAAACAGCGTCTACTGTCTGGACCGGGACTGTCGCCCGCGTGTGCTGACCATCGACCCCACGGAGTACCGCTTCAAGCTGGCCTTGGTCAACCGCAAGTACGAGGAGGTGAGCAAAGCGACGGGTTCCGCGCTGCAGGTCGGGAACCGGATCCTGCCAGGTGGGGCTTCCATAACTCGCTCTGCGACAGGTAGCAGATTCCAGTGACATGTTCACCTGCGCAGGTGCTGCACATGGTGCGCAATGCCAAGCTGGTGGGCCAGTCCATCATCGCCTACCTGCAGAAGAAGGGCTACCCCGAGGTCGCCCTGCACTTCGTCAAAGACGAGAAGACGCGCTTCAGCCTGGCGCTCGAATGTGGAAACATCGAGGTGCGTCTTCTGAGTGCGTGGGCAGCCGCCCTGCGTGCGTTTGAGTCCGGGGTGCCTGACCCGTCTCTGTCCGTAGGTGGCGCTAGAGGCCGCGAAGGCTCTGGACGAGCGGAGCTGCTGGGAGAGGCTGGGCGAGGCCGCGCTGCTCCAGGGCCACCACCAGGTGGTGGAGATGTGCTATCAGAGGACCAAGAACTTCGACAAGCTCACCTTCCTGTACCTCATCACGGGCAACCTGGCCAAGCTGCGCAAGATGATGAAAATCGGTGAGAGCGGGAGGGGGAGGCGTGCGGGTAATCGGGGAACTGGTTAAAAAAAAAAAATCAGTGTAGCCTGGAATAATCTCATAACTGGAATGCTGCAGAGCGTGAGGGGTGTTGGGGTGTGTGACGGTGTTCTGTGTGTGTGTGTGTGTAGCGGAAATCAGGAAGGACATGAGTGGCCATTACCAGGGGGCCCTTTACCTCGGCGATGTCAGCGAGAGGGTTCGCATCCTGAAGAACTGCGGCCAGAGTAAGTGCCTCTGTTTTCAGGAGAATGTCCCCGCAATGTGGTGATGACCTGTTATTTTTTTTAGGTCCCCACAATGGAAAACTCACTTCTATAAAAATCTGTGACTGCAATCATAAAACTAAAAATGCCAAGAGTCTTGTATTTTGTTTAGTTACTTATGGTTAAGGTTAGGGCTGGGTTGGGATTAAGTTTGTCATTGTTGGGATTAGGGTTTAGCCCATAGAAATGAATGGAGAGTCCCCACAAAGATGTAGATGTCTGATGTGTGTGTGTGTGTGTGTGTGTGTGTGTCTCTGCACAGAGTCCCTGGCGTACCTGACAGCTGCCACTCATGGTATGGACGAGGAGGCAGAGGCCCTCAAAGAAACCTTTGACCCGGAAAAGGAAACTGTGAGTTCTTTGATGCTCAGACTGGACCCTTGGGTTCCCCCTCTCTTCCCCTGTCCCCGGGTTCCCCCTCTCTCCCCCTGTCCCCGGGTTCTCCCTCTCTCCCCACGCCGGGTTCCCTCTCCTTCCTTCTGTGAGAATGGGTGAGATTCTCTCTCCCCTGTGGTCAGGTGCCCGACATTGACCCAGAGGCCCAGCTCCTCCAGCCACCACCTCCCATCAACCCCCTGGACACCAACTGGCCTCTGCTCACGGTCTCCAAGGGCTTCTTTGAGGGGGCCATCTCTGCTAAAGGTGAGTCTGCCCCCCTCCCGTTCCCCTGACCTTGGGTGAGCGAGGTCTGTCATACAGTGACAGTGCACGTTCTTTGTGGTTACGAGTCCTTACACTGTGGATGTCCATGCCCTGTCTCTACAGGGAAGGCTGGCCAGATGGCTGCTGATCTTGACATGGAAGCTCCAGGCGGTGAAGGCTGGGGGGAGGACGCAGAGCTTCAGCTGGACGAGGGTCAGCCTGGCACATTTCTCGGAGCGTCTCCAGTTAGTCCATTTAAGTGCGGATCACCGACCACCTGCGCCCCGCCCGTTCCTCTCTTTATCAGATGGCTTTATGGACGCTCAGGAGGGAGCTGTGGACGAGGCTGGCATAGGAAAGGAGGAGGGAGGTGGCTGGGAGGTGGAGGAGGACCTCGATCTGCCCCCCGAGCTGGTATTTACCGCCTGATAACAGACGGATTGTGAATCTCATTCGCCGGTAGGTTGGTCTTCATCGTCTTCCAACCCTGCGGGTTTGGCCAATAGGAGCTGCCAGCCGGAGCAGGCGCGGGGGCTGAAGATGGCTTCTTCGTGCCGCCCACTAAGGGGACGAGTCCCACCCAGATGTGGTGCAACAATTCGCAGCTCCCCGTGGACCATATCTTGGCCGGGTCCTTCGAGACGGCCATGAGGGTGAGCCGGAAAACCCGACTCGGTCAGGTCCACGGACGGCCGGGCCTGTGGACGTCGTGCTTGTCAGTTTCCAGAACACGTTCGAATTAGTCCCATTTTTCTGCACTTGCTGCCCTTCCCAGCTCCTCCATGACCAGGTGGGCGTGGTCAGCTTCGCGCCGTACAAGCCCCTCTTCCTGCAGACGTTCTCCCGGGGGCGCACGTGCTACTCTGGCCTGCCGTCCCTGCCCTGCCTCCACGGCCACCCCCAGAGGAACTGGAAGGAGGCCGGCGCCAAGCAGGGCCTGCCCGCGGTGGGGCTGCGCCTGTCCGACCTCATCGCCCGCCTGCAGCAGTGCTACCAGCTGACCACCGCGGGCCGCTTCGAGGAGGCCGTCGAGCGCTTCCGCGTCATCCTGCTCTCCGTGCCGCTGCTGGTGGTCGACAATAAACAGGAGATCGCCGAGGTGAGCCCTCCGCGGGTTCCTCGCCCCGTCTCAACCGGCGGCACTTCCTGTTTAGTGGACGCATCACTTCCTGTTACCTGATGACCTCACCCGTCTCCCACAGGCACAGCAGCTGATCACGATCTGTAGGGAGTATATAGTGGGCTTGACCATGGAGACGGAGAGGAAGAAACTGCCCAAGGATACACTGGAGCAGCAGAAGAGGCTCTGTGAGGTACGACAAGCCCTGCACCTCCTGGGCTTTAGCTTACTGTTCACTTACTGTTCCTCTCCTTCCTGTTTGGTTGATGCCATCGACAAGACCCTTGCCACTTTGCTAATAACGTCTCGCTTATGGCAATGTGTAAAAGTAGAGTAGCAATGGAGAAAAAAAGAGGAGGAAGATGAGGCGAATGAGGCAGGCTATCAAAAATGTTATCGATGTCTCGGTGAGGGCCGGGCGGCGTGTCCTTCACCGAGCCTCGTTTCTCGCCTGCCTTCGTCCCGCAGATGGCCGCCTACTTCACACACTGCAACCTGCAGCCGGTGCACATGGTCCTGGTCCTGCGCACGGCGCTCAACCTCTTCTTCAAGCTCCGCAACTTCAAGACGGCTGCTGGCTTCGCCCGGCGCCTCCTGGAGCTGGGGCCCAAGCCGGAAGTGGCACAGCAGGTGAGTGTGAGGCCCGCGTGAGGCCCGCGTGAGGCCCGCGTGAGGCCCGCGTGAGGCCCGCGTGAGGCCCGCGTGAGGCCGACTCCATCCTCCCTCGACAAATGTTCATTTTTCTTCAGACACGCAAGATCCTGGCAGCATGTGAGAAGACCCTGACGGACACCCACCAGCTGAACTACGACCCCCACAATCCATTTGACCTCTGTGCAGCCTCCTTTATCCCCCTGTACCGGGGGCGTCCTGTGGAGAAGTGTCCCCTCTCTGGAGCCTGTTACTGCCCCACGTACAAAGGGCAGATCTGCAGAGTGACACAGGTCTGTCTGAAACACTACGCTTCATTATGAACCTTTCAGTCGTGGTGATTTTTGTCCTTATTTTTGATGTTAATCCTCGTCTTGCAGGTGACAGAGATTGGGAAAGATGTCATCGGTCTCCGCGTCAGTCCCCTGCAGTTCCGCTGAGAGTAAATTGGAAGATTGTGGGCTGAAATTGGAGAATGCCTGAAAATACAACTTAGAGAATCTATAGTCTCCAGTATGTATTTTGTCTAAATGTTAATCAGTCCAGGTTTAAGTCTTTTCCATGTCTCACAGTGGAATATCCTGTCCTGCCTACATTGCTTTGCTGTTTTTCGCTGATTTAGGCAAACTTGGAGAATTACTAAGTAACTACATTTGATGCAAAAACTTCGTTATAATACTCCATTTTAGCATCAGATGCACTCTGTAAGGGTAAAAACATTAAAGTTAAAATGCTTGAACAACTTTTTTGTGTGGATTTTTCGTGTCGGGAGACCATGACCTACCAGCGACTGCAAAAAAAAGCAATGCAAGATTCATACTTAGAGGTAGAGATGATCCCACCGTCAAATATTCACCTTCCAATATTTACCTCCAAATATTTCCAACTCTGTTACCCCCCCCCCCCCATCAACTACCTTTTTCTAGGGCTGGGTGATGTATCATATTTTCAAATCAAGATACAGGATGACATAATACCCTTTATATTAATCCAGCTCTCATAAGAGCCTGATATGAACTATCCTAGCAGTGCACTTCACACCTTCACTTAATATTTACCCATTCCTTGTGAAGGTCACTTGATGTCATCCTCTGGCGCTGTTGGATACATTGACGGTCATCTCTGGCATTACAAAGTCTCTTCCGCCCTTTACCTAGCTGGTTTCTGGTTGTTCCCAGTGTCTCCTGCTTCACCTTGGTCTTGTCTACTGCTGTCTTAGAAACTTTGAGCCTGGAAGTAACCTGCTGTGTAGCCTTCTGCCAGCAGATCCAGGATTAAATCAGAATTTAATTTTTGTTGTTTAAAGAGTAGTATATCCAGAGCAGTATACTTTAACTGTGCGTTAAAATGAGGACTAAATTAATGAATTTTCAGTTAAGATTACTGAAATTATGCTATGATCGCAAATTCTGACATAGCAGAAATTGCAGAACATCGGCACTCCTTACAATTACATACTTAGCCTAATAAATATGCCAAACACTATAAATGTGTAATAATCTCCTCTTGCATCCAAATGCACTGGCGGTGTGACATGAAATTAATATTAATTTTGAATGCAGAACAATTTCCAGGGTTAGTTCCCCAAATAAGCGATGTCCATCGCAGGAACAGTGCATTTCCTCACCTCTTAGCGGAATTTATAATTTAATAGGAGTGCAGCTGAATAGTTTAAGTAGGATTAAGCAACACTTGTCCAAGGACAAACGACAGATGAGTGCGGCCAAACATATGTCGCAAACTGTAGTTTGAGAGTTTATGATTAATATCAGGATTTTGCCGCATTAACAACCCCGGAGATGTGAGCAAAGGCGGTAGTTCGGGGAAACACTAGGTACATTCGACTGGCTTAAAGCAATGCATTCTGGTCCTGACGCAATGCATCATGGTTAGACGACAGGACAGATCGTGCAACACCTCTCAGCCGGTTTATCCAGTTTTATTATGTAATATAACTGCATATGCTGCTACTATGTGCTCCTGGCTTATTTTATGAATGTCTTGTAAATGTTCTTTTTTCTTTTTTGATAATCTTAATGTTCACTGTTCAGTTATTACTTGTGTTGTAATTTAAAGCTTCCACAAAAAAAAAACCTCTCAACCCCAGGAGCATCTGGCTGCACAACCTAGAACCGCCTCCGTGACGACACACCTTTGCCCTTATTGGCTGAAGAGTTTAGTTACGCACATGACGTTTGTATCCCAGGAAGTTCCGATGCGTAATCTGCTATTTCTCCCGAAAAGCAAGTAAAGCAGCGAGAAGGCTTTCAGTTCATTTACCTGCTAAAATAAAGTTTAAATAAATGAAACAAATGCTCTGATAGTACACGTGAGTTATTTTCCTTATTGTTAGTTACTGTAATGTTGCGCTGCTTTATGTGTTTAATCGTCCAGTCTGTGAAGGCATTCAAGTAAGAATTGCATTGTACTCTGTACATGACAATAAAAACTTTGAATCCTTGAAATAAACGTATTTAATCTTTTTCCTGGCAGCTATCTCTTTACACAGGACCACTGTACACAATAGTTTTTTTTCCCACTGCTAACAGTTTGGATCAGGAGTTGGTTATTGTAAAAGAAGTAATGTGCATGCAGGTGATATTCGTATAGCTTTATCTACACTCTTCTGGCGGTGCGGCCATTGCAGTCAGGTCTCGCACACTACGAGGAGTAGAAGTTGTCCGACTTGGCTGCAGTCAGTTTATACTCCATCCCTGCAGCCGCCGGCAGTATATCCATAAACAATATCAATAATAAGCACTACATGATCGGCCAATTTATTAATATTCACGAGAGAGAGCGCTATCTGATTGGTCGGTGAACATACTCCTATTCACCAACGCTGCTTGTTTTTTTTCTGTCTAAGGCCTTCACTGTCCAATCGAGCGCTTTTTGCATGAATATTAATACGTTTCTCCCGAACCACAAAATCTGCACGGCGACCGGCCGCTCCCTCCCCCCGTGACCCTGCATGACGGCGGCAGGAAAAGGAAGATCGCGACAGAAGCGCTTCCTGCCCCACACTGTTATGCTCATACAAGCAGGAAGATGGGCCCTCAGGCGGCATCGCTCGTCCTTTTAACCCTCTTTTTCGCTTGTAACGGTAGGAAATGTCGCGGTGTCACTATAGTTTGGGGGTCCCGCTCCATACGCGGCGGATTACGCGGTATAATTAGTTTAAAAACACGGAATCTCCGTAAAGATACGCACTTTATGTCTCGTGAGTCGCGCTTGTTGTTGTTGATATATGGAGACAGTCGCCATTAGACCGTATAACAGACAGTCGATGGATGATAGTATGGTGTCTGAGCTGAAGACGGAGGCGCTGGAGCGACGTCGCCGTCGTATCGAAGCAGGGGGCCGCCGTTAGCTTAGCTTCCTGGGCGCCGGTGTGCTAAGCTAACGGCTAACGTTATTCTCTGTGCGGAAGAGCGGCGATCCCGCCTGGCCCCGCTTTCAGTACTTCTTCCATAAGTTCATATGTATTTTGTTTGCGCCGCAGTGTTTAGATGGTTGCAGTTAGGACACCACTGACTCCATATGGTGCCCTAGGCGAGCATCACCGCCGACGCCCCCCGTCCGAGGCAAAGTGAAATTGACTGGCAATTAGCTGTGTGGGAATAATTCTATAAGGCTGAAATTGAGAGAATGATTTTATAAGGTTATAACTAATCAAAACAAGGATTGAC
>JAODLC010000085.1:756738-768435 GCA_026781145.1 Hippopotamyrus pictus | reverse complement strand
GACCTGCAACTTCTCCACGTCTCTGCTGTGAATCTCTGCTGATCAACGGACCCGGTGGAGACGGCGTACTCCAACAGCTGCCACCTCAGAAATTGGCACCCTAGGCGGCCGCCTATGTAGTCTATAGGTTTGACTGGCTCTGCCTGATTCATTTGGACACACTCCGTGTCCTTGGCTATTATTCAGTTACAAAGCCGTGGTGGAGATAAGCTGGGGGGGAAAACTGTTATGGAGAAGTGGCAGACAGTGGAGAAAAGCCCTGCAGTTTCTGTCTGAGGCTGACCTAACAGTGAAGGGCTTTGTGAGGGTCTGCTGACTGAGTGATGACCTCTCCATCAGGTGTAAACAGCAGCTCTGTGCAACAGAAGATCTACGTGGAGCTGAAGAACACTTTTCCATGTGTCAGACTGCTCAACGCCACTCACCAGATAGGCTGCCAGTGTGAGTCTCCGCTGCAAATCGCTCATTTGGTGCCGCCTGGCTTAAATAGTTCGGTGCAGTAGGCGTCCTATCTGTATTACAAACTCATGAAGATCATTTTCTTTGCTGCTTATCTGTGTGTAATAACATCCATCCACCTGTCTGCTGCATGAATTTTCTTCCAGCCTCTATCTCGGGTGATACGGGCATCCTCCACGTTTTGGAGACGGAGTCCGATCTTAACTGGGTTCTAAGCTCAGGACCCAACCCACCATACTTGGTCCTGATGGACGCCCAGTACTTCAACAGGTACGACTTGTAAAGATGGGGGTGTCGCGCTGGGAGTCGCACGGCGCCCCCTGCTGTTGAAGACTGAATGCTGCGTCCTTGCAGGAGCACCATGTTGAGGTTCAAGGACTCCATGCGGGTGGCTGGTGTCGTCCTCGTGATCCCCAAGTCCAGTCCCCCGCAGGGTTTCTCCCCGCATAACTCCTGCCCGAACCAGGGCACGGGTAAGGCATGCGCCGCCGTGGTGGTGGTGGCTGGGCTGAACGTTAATAACTGTTGACTGGATCCTTAAACACTTGCACGGTGGTCAGGCAGCTAGAGTTAATAACTGTGCTTGAAAATGAAGTTTAAGGACAGTTTTGGTCAGTGTTAATCTCCCCGCAGGTGTGTATTCGAAGAACTACGGTCCTGAGCTGGCAGACTGCAACACAACAGTGTGGAACCCCTTGGGCGACGGCCTGTCTTACGAGGACTTCAACTTCCCTATCTTCTCCCTGCACGAGGACAACGACACTGACACCATTCGCAAGGTATGGTGTCCGGTGGCAGGGGGGGGTTTGCCGATGGCGGTGATGTATTGCTGCATATCTGTTCTTCCCCCTGCAGTGCTACCAGGATCACAACGTCGGCGTGAACAACAGCGCCCCCCGGTACCCGCTGTGCGCCATGCAGCTCTTCTCCCACATGCACGCCGTCAAGGACACAGTGACCTGCATGAGGCGCACTGACATCCAGTCCAGGTTCAGCATCAGCCCAGGTACATGGTAACGTGTGTGCGGCCGGGGTCCCCCCCCCGAGACGGCCCCCGCGGTGTCGGCCGGGGTCCCCCCCACTGTCATCCTCTCACTGGAAGACCAGCCAGCAGCACTTACAGTGAATTTCTTGGCAGCTGTACTATCCGCCTCATTTGTGTGTCACTTTGGACAAACGAGTCTCTAAATACACATTTTTTGTAAATAGCGTCTTACGTGTCTGTGGGCTTTGACCGTCATTCCGCGCAGATCAGTACCTTCTTCCGTATGTCTGTCTGCTGTAGAAATTGTATGCGATGCCCTGACGGACTACAACGCGTGGGCGTCCGTTCGGCCGCTGAACAACACGGCCAAAGGTCACTTGGACGGGGAGAAACTGGTCATCGCCGCCACTCGGGTGAGTAATGCAGCGGGGATTGACGCTTTAGCCGCACTGCTGCTGTCTTCGGACTCGGATTCGGACTCGGACTCAGAATACTTTATTGGTCCCTGAGGAAATTATCAGCAGGTCGCAGATCATCATGGCCAATCAGTGTGGTGTAAACTGACCTGGGTTATTGTCTCAGATAGGGTCAGATGAGGCCGCCTCCCTGCATTATATGTACGTGTTCAGTTGTTTCTGGCTTCTTGGAGCTGCATCCCCGCCTCGCTTGAGGAGCTCGTGGTCACGCCGCTGACCGCGTATGTCATGTGGATCCTGAGTCTCTCGCCGCTGGTCTTTCAGCTGGACGGCAGGTCGTTCTTCTGGGATGAGGCCCCGGGGGCAGAGAGCGGCGTGGCGGGCTTCGTCACCCTGCTAGCGACGGTCCAGGCCCTGCGCGCCGTCACGGAAACGGCACCGACCCCAAACAACATCCTCTTCGTCTTCTTCCAGGGGGTCAGTGTGTCGTCTCTGTGTCGTCTCTGTGTTCTTTGTCCTCCTGCGGATGGGCAGCTCTTTGACAGAGTTCTGCTCTGATGCCCCCTGTGTTTAGGAGGCCTTTGACTACATTGGAAGCTCCCGCATGGTGTATGACATGAAGAATGGAAAATTTGTTATCGATCTGGACAACATCCACTCCTTGATTGAGATTGGACAGGTAAATGCACGCGCCTCCTTCACCCAGAAATTTATGACCTGTAGCGAACCAAATGCAGTCTCCCTGACTGTGTGAAAGACTGTTTGCATCATGATGCACAAATACGTATCTTCTATAGTGTAGTGCTTGTTCTGTGCACTAGGTGGCACTTCCAAGGGACTCAAAGCTGTGGCTGCACTCTGACCCTGTGTCTCGGAGGAACAGCTCTATTGATAGTGAGGTGAGGGGGCCAGAGGGTTGATGTGAGAGAAGAGGATGGAGTGAATTGCTCTTTTGTTTCTTTCAGTACATCAGAGGTATTCGAACTGTAGGCTGCGCCCCCTAATGGGGTTTGAAGGAATTGTGTGGGGGGGGAACAGACCTATTTCAGAACTCTGTTCTGTCTTGGTGCTCATTGAAGCTTCTCCTTTCCAGGTCAAGAAGCTCGTCAGCAGCATGCAGAACGCAGGCGCCGGGCTCAGATTCTCATTGGCTGAGCCGGGTGTCACTCAGCCCCTCCCGCCCTCCTCCTTCCAGCGCTTCCTGCGGGAACGGGCTATCCCGGGGGTGGTGCTCGCTGACCACCAGTCTGCATTCAACAACAGGTAGAGGTCAGGGGCATAACTTCGGATTGAACTTTTGGGGGGGTTGAGGGCCCCACCCATTCATCATGACAATATGATTATTTGGGGGGCGGTTCTGGCTGGTTCTTATTATTTGGGAGGGGGTTTAACGCATCCCCCCTGTAATTTATGCCCATGGGAGAGGATTAGAAGACAAGCTCATCAGCGGGAGGCTAGTATTAGGAAGATGAAATGGCAGATAAAAATGTGTATAATACTTGTTATGGGTTCCTGCCCACGTTCCTCTCCAGGTACTACGAGAGTCTCTATGACAACGCCGAATACCTGAACGTGACCTACCCCCCCAACCTGAGTCCGGAGGAGCAGTTGGAGTTTGTCACCAGCACTGCCAAGGTATACAGCGACCTCCATTCCTGCCTTGAAATGACTCTGTTATGGTGTGCTCCCTCATCGTAAACCCGAGAGGGATTCGCGGAAAGGCGTCAGTGTTGTGTTTGGGTGTGCGCTGCCGGAGGTGACCGTGTCCCTTCCTGTGTCAGGATGTGGCGGAAGTGGCCACACTGGTCGCCCGATCCCTCTACGTACAGGCGGGCGGCTCAGCGGCTAAACTGCCCAACATCAACGCTGACCCCAAGATGGTGAGGCCCTGCTTAATGGCCGCTCTATCGCTCTGGGATGTTTTGTAAGGCTGCTTTGGCCATCGCGTCCATTCCCCCTTTACCACCCGGGTGATTCGCTCCCTGTCTCCCCTTCCAGGTCACCCAGATGCTCTACGGTTTCCTGGTTCAGCCCAACAACAGCTGGTTCCGGGCGCTGGTCGCCCCCGACGTCGTTCAAAAACTGGGTGGGTGAGAAAAGCAAACATTTAATCTTTATGCACGTCCAGCCCTGTAACTACAAATGCCATCAATGGCCTAACTGCTGTCCCGGAGTGAGCGTGTTCTTTGTGCGCTGCCACAAAGCATTATGGGCTATTGACGAGCTGCACTGCTTCCTTGATTGACATGTGAGGCTCCTCCCCTTCCACCAGGGCCCCGCCCCTTGCAGTACTACATCGGTGTGCATGATAAGAGTGACCCTATTAAGACGTCGACGCGGATCATCCAGTACATTCTTGCAAACTTTACCGGAATTGTCACCAACTTGAGCCAGAGTCAGTGCCAGAACCCAGAGAACCTACCAGGAGAAAGCAAGGACGTGAGTCTGTCCTGCACTCTGCTTTCCCTCTCCCCGTCGGTCGTCTTCAGAGTCTGTGATGTAAGAATGTCTCTCTCTCTCTCTCTCTTCCTTTTTAAACCTTTAGCTGTACAGCTATCTCTGGGTCCAGGGCCCCGTGGCCCCTAACAGCACACAGGGGGAGGGTTACTGCATTCGGGCCCCCGTACGCCTGTCCAGGGCAGTTTCCCCAGCCTTCGAGCTGCAGGACTACGGCTCCAAAGATTACTCCACGTGGACCGAGTCGCGGTGGAAGCGCATCAACGCGCGGATCTTCCTGGTCGCCAGTCGTGATCTGGAGGTAAATATGGCCAGTTCATTTACATGATTGCTGTTCAGTTTACACGTATTAAATCGAAGGTGGTGAAATAGCCTTTAAATGAAGAGAGTACAAATTGTGGTACTTGGTAGCTGACAAAAGCTGTGAGAACCCTGGGAACGTTCGATCAGATTCTGGACATTTTCATCTCCGCTTCCGCGCCTGTAGTTTCAGCATAATTTCTTCCATACATTCGCCCAGTATTTCCCCATTATCTTGTATATGAAAATATTTGTAGTCTCTTGAAACATTTCCAGTCATATTGTGCTAACAATGGTACCATCATTGTCACTTTCAATCTTCAACTACCAAGTGCGAATCTGAACATTAGGGTAAATTGAAACCCCCGGTCTCACTTTCTGCAGTGATTGTCAGCTTGGTTTCTCTATGACTCTGTGATCCATCATCACCCTGCATCTGCCCCCCCCCCTCCCCCTCTCCAGATGCTTACCCTTGGGGTGGGAGTGGGTGTCCTGCTGGTGTCGCTCCTGGTGACGTACTTCATCAACGCCAAGGCGGACGTGCTCTTCAGCAGCTCCAGGGAACCTTCCAGCACTGCCTATTGAGCCAGTTATAGGAGCACCTGGACCAAACCGGGTCTGGATGGATGGATGGATGGATGGATGGGTGGGCGACTGGACAGGACCATGAATGAATGGAGTGATGAGGATGTAGATGTGTGAGGGAGAGGAGAGGTATAGATACGGCCATAGATGAAGACTGCTACCAAACTTCTGCAGATTGGGCTTTTTAAAATTAATTTATTTTTTTGTTTTGGCAGGATGCGTTTTGGGTCGTGGTCTTTATCGTACAGGTGTTTATATTTTTTATCAAGAATGACATGTTTACTTGCGCTAAGCACTAAAGCTTGATCAGGGTGTGTGTGTGTGTGTGTGTGTCAGTGAGACAGTGCAATAGATTTTTATGTCTGTACTACACTGTTTAGTTTTCTCCCCCTCATGAAAATGGAGCATTAATTGCTACAGGTTACAAATGAGAACAAAAACTTAATTCCTTTTTTTGCAAGTATAGGGAAAAAATAGAATGAAAATGTTAACTGCTCTAATTGTTTCTTTTATTTGTGTTGAAATATGATGACAAAGATCTTTAGTGTCTTTGAATTGTTGACCCTGACTGTCTTTCAAGGAGAGGACAAGACAGTTGGTTTCTTTATAATTAAATAAACATGGTTTCGTTTCCAATTTTCTGAGTTCTTACCTTTCACCTGGAACTATTTTGTCACATTAAATGCCAAAATTACACATTAAAATGATCAGCAGTGGACATTAGTTCTAGTCCATTAGAAACATGGAATTTTCCACTAGAATCTCACCTAGAATTTAGTACAGTACTTATTTCTGTACATTTGCTCATTATTTGTAACATTTTGAAACGGTTCCTGTACATTTACTGTACAGTAGCATCTGGGATATTGAATCTTATAAAAGCAGTACTAAAATATGCATCAAGGAAGAAGCGGCACAGATTATTGTGTTTGGTATTTGCACATGTATGTAAATAGGACCCCTTCTCTGTCATCACTATTTCGTGTAAAGGAATCCGCCTTGCAAGTACTGAATATTCCCATTTTACCCGCGCAGCATTTCGGGAAATATTTCAACCCAGTTAGCCGATCCGTCTGGAGCTTTTATATATAAACGAATCGGTTAATATGCGAAGTATACAAACAAAACATGTGCAAACATTTTCCTTAAGATAAAGGCACACGGCGGAAGGATTAGTGAAAGTGAACGGAAAGAGGGATGAAGAAATGAGGGCGGGGCGCCGAAGGATGGGGGTGCAGTTTGAGAGAAAAGGAAAGTAGGAAGGATTGAATGGGTGGAAAGAGGGGAGAGGAGCTCGCCGTTGTATGTAGAAAAAATATCCATTTGGAAGGAAAAAAAGAGCGATAAATGTTAGAGATGCGCCGCAGCAGTCAGAAAGCGGCGCTAATTTGCATTTGATGGATTGATCTTTTTCCCTAAAAAGCAGTGCGGATTGTCCTGTCCGATTGCTTTAACTGGTAAACTGTGGAGTTGCCAAGCAGTAAGTCTCGTTTGAATGCCCTCTTCGGCGTTTATAGTTAACTTTTTAAAATTCTAGCCCTTGTTTTACCTTTTATTTTTGAGTTATGCGTTTTGTATGGTGTAAAGATCAATCGTTTTCGGGCAAAAGAGACGACTCTTCGGTGATTTAGCCAAGCAAAGCGCATCAGCACCTGGTTACATGGAAGCTGGCACATGAGAAAGGGGATCGGATACGTTTGCGGCCAGCTCCCAGCACCGCTTACCTTACGAGGGGGCTCGTGTTATTATGTCCGTGTTCTGCATTGAAATATTTTAATGTAAATCCCCCTAAAAACACCGATTCGCAGCGGGATAGCAGAAGACTGCTGAGGAGAGATCTGCGGCGTCTGTACGTGAGAGTGGCCGGTGAGTCCCCCCTTCCATTGTCTGCAGCTCCTCGGGCTGGAAATAAACTGGCACCAAATGTTGAGCCATTAATGCAGCAACCTACCACCCTGATACACCATAAATTAATTTTTGATCGCCTTGCGATTGAAATCCTTTGCGTGTTCTCATAACTGCCGAGTAATCTTCCTTTCTCTATTACCTTTTGTAATAAGGGCTTCTTGCGGTCATTAAATTATTAATGGGGTCCGTACTGTTGTGCTCCGGTATCGAAGCCCGATTAAAATATCTTATTTTTTTCTTTGGCAAGGAGAGGAATGTTAATTCTTGTTTTTCAGTGGGGTTTTTGGAATATGATCAAAATATCACACATGCAGAGAGATTTCTGCGTGCCAACTGCGCGTCAGGAACGCCGTTATGGCTAGATTGAGTCGTTATGATTGAGTCTTTTTGTTTGTTTGGGTCGGGTAATTTCACAGCTCATAATTCCTGGGAATCGCATAAAAGAGGCGTGCTATGAAAGGTTTGTAGAACATTTGTTTTAAAAATCATGCACATTTTATGCAACAAAGGTCTGTCCGCTTGTTACAAATATTGTGCATATAACAGAAGCTGCCCATCTGCGCCTGATTGCTGCTGGCGCTTTATTCCAAACTATCCGGGAGAGTGTGCGGCGTATTTCCGAGTCAGGTCGGACCGGGCCGAGCCGAGCCAAGCGTTTCCGCTCCGAGCGCGCGGCCGCGAGCCGTGCAGCACGCGCCGACTAGCACGGGTCCGTTTGGCGCGAGGCTCTGCCTATTGTCTCAGCTGGTCGGGTCTCCAAGATAAACAAAAGGCCGCGAAGCCCCGGGCTCGTCCGGCGGAGGCGGGTGGGCGTCGGTGTCGCGGGGGCAGGGCCAGG
The DNA here is from genome assembly GCA_026781145.1 of Hippopotamyrus pictus. Classification (NCBI taxonomy): domain Eukaryota; kingdom Metazoa; phylum Chordata; class Actinopteri; order Osteoglossiformes; family Mormyridae; genus Hippopotamyrus; species Hippopotamyrus pictus. Next base: position 760,487 of record JAODLC010000085.1, on the reverse strand, counting down.
GGAAACCACTAGCCCGTGGTCATTACTCAGGCCTGGTGGTATTGGCTTGTGATTTTTGGGATTTCTCTAATAGGGATTTTGGTGACTTATTACCATGTCTTTTTTTAAAATCAACACAGCCATACTTAAATGATCCTGTGTCGGGAGTCTCATGGATGCTGGCTGAAAGTCTGCGCCAGGCTCCATTACCAGATCTCCACATGCACACCTGCTTTCTTCTCCAAAACAGATGGGGTCAGAGGCTTGTGTTTGTTGGGGCAGAAGTGAAGGGCAGGCGGTTTGATGGAGAGCCTGTCTGTGTCTGTGTGTCCTGGCCTGGAATGTTTGGTCTTTAATGTTGTTACAGGCGCTCAAGTCAACTTTGGGCGCGTTCAAAGAATAAAGTGTGACTTCCACAGCCATCAGCACCTGGTACTCTGACACATGGGAAAGCTGATCTCATTTAATGACTTTTCAACTGTAGGTCAGAATGAGAGGGATGGATGCCTTTGCTACATGTTTTTATTGAATAATTTCAAGGTGCTTGTTTATTGAGCCACGATTTTAGAGGAAATGTCACCTTGACTGGAAACCTGCAGTGGTTTTTGTTCTTGGCCCGTGGTTTGGTTTTTCTGTAAAAGTAACACATCTCCTTTTCTCACAGGCCTCCCTGCTTTGGTGGGTGTGAAATTGTGCCTGCACTGTTGCTGAGCAAGACTTGTGAATTATGAGGATAGTTCTATGCTGTGTGGAAAATGAGGAAAATCCATAATGGGTTTCCATTATGGACACTAACAGATCCAGAATCTGTTAGTGTCTCGCTGGTAATCCCCAATTCAGATTCAGCTATTGCACTGGATTTAGAGAAGTGTGCCGTGTCTGGTGGCAGATTAGGACCTCCCCGTACTTTCCCTTACTTTTAACTATGTAAAAGTGACACCGCAGAGACTCCTTTGTGCCCGTGTGGGTTTTAGTACCTAGTTCACGGTGCCAGATCTGTCGGCTTGTGGTTTATTTTCTAGTCCTTTTGCTGTATGTTTCTTTCAAATTGTGAAGCGAGGCTTCGTTCCACCTATGCGGTGACCAAGGTGTTTTGAGGCAGAATTGAACGTAGGCTTACCGTAAGCCTTTGTGTGCTACCATGGAAGCTGAATTTAAGGCGGAAATATGGGCTATAGGGCACATAGGGGTAACACTATCCCATGCACAATCCCCACCTGCCCCACCTGCCCCACCTAGCCGGATCCTCCACAGTGCCACACTGTATGAGTTGAGTATGGTATAAACATCAGTATTTACTCCTGTTATAATTGTGTATTTTATTTGTACATCCCTTTGTGCATTGTAGTACTGCAGTCCTTTAAATAGTGTACAGTTTATATGTCTGAACTCCCTTATTGCACCATTACACAATTGCTTATTCCATTTAAAATTAAAGCTGTACATTTGAAATGCATTGCAGTCATGGCAATAAGAATCTGCCCTGTATCTGTCGTCTGGTGGTTTGCACCTAAGTCCAAGCCCAAACCAAGGCTACCTTCACACAGGTCTTCACTCACTTTCACACTTAGCTGATGCGTCTTTGCTGTTTACGTCGATGACTTCCTGTTTGCTTGCTTTCTGCTCCATGGCCGCGACTGAATGCACTCGGAATGGCCAAAAAATGCTGTCCTGTAAATAGAAGGTTGCATTTTTTTAAAATTGAATTTGTTTGTTTAGGGATCGGAACAAATGGTTCAGTGTGATGTTTGTCATCAGTCTTGTAATTGAAGGCCGTCACAGTCTATACAGGGCAAAACACCACTCATCTTACTCACCGCTGTTTGGCCCAACCAATCAGATGCGGCAAATTGATGTGTGCAGTGGTTGGCATTTGAGGCCAGGGACATGGGGGCACACACACACACGCACACACAGAGGCATGCTCACCAGCAGAGAAGCCTCCTGGTTTTCATGGAGATTTTTTTTTTTTTCCCCGACACAAAGAGTTCTGCTCAGTTCTGTGACACAAAGAGAGGGAGAGGATGGCAGAAGGTCAGGTCGCTATGGGAACCCTCAACCACAAACCCCTCCACCCTCACACCCTCTTTCATTGCCATGGCAGCAAGGAGGCCCGGTTACCCGGGAGATTGTGGGAGACTGGCGGGAATGTGAGAGGGACAGGGGGAATGAGATGTTTGTGTGAAATTGCAGAAACTAAATACTATCACCATTGTATCATGCCCATCATGAGGTGAAAGTTGTATGCAATTGCGCATTTTGAAATATTTTATAATGGTGAATTGATAATTTATTTTCTGTAAAGGCTGTTATGGAACGTTAGACGTTGTTGCTAATAAAACGATACGATATTGTCTGTTTTGTGAAACCCTGGTATGTGAAGACATTCCTCCTTTCAGAGCACTGGAAACCAACATATTGATTTTGCTCTCTGCTCTTTCAGGGCCCTTCATTGGACGTCGTCCCTCTCCTCCTCCTCCTCCTCCTCCTCGGTGCTCCTGCCTTCTCCGCCCTCTGTCCTCCGGCCTCCAAGATAGATTCCCTCAGGAGCAAAGTTGATCTGCTGAAGCTCCCTTTGGCCCTCTCCTCCAAGTCCATCTCTCAGCGCAAGAGCCAGCAGGGCGGCGCCGGAGAGCGAGGGACCGGGGGAGGAGGGGCTCGCAAACCCCGCCCAGCGGCCCACAAGGACGGAGACATGGACACAGAGTCTCAGTACTCTGGTTACTCCTATAAGTCGTCCCACTCTCGCAGCTCCAGGAAGCACAGGTGATGATGATGATGATGGTGGTGGTGTACCAGTATATGATGACATTGTAGCATAGTTTCCGATTCCTCCAAAGTCAGACCTATGGTGGACCCTGTACTGCAGCCTTGACCTACGTAATTGGTCAAGGCATTTGGTGTCTGTCTTTAGGGAACTTGGTGATGCATTTATCATCAGACACTCAAGATCAATACAAGTTCTCCGGTCATGTGCCGTTTTTCTCATCGCGTACATTTATGCAGTCTGGGTGATGCTGCCATTTTGTGACCAAGTGGTCACCAAAGGCAGCCTCGCCGTTGGGTTGTGGTTGTTGGTTCTGGTGTCGGTGTCTAACCTCGCCTCCGTCCTCCAGGGACCGACGGGAGCGGCACCGCTCGAAGAGCCGAGATGGCGGCAGCAGCCGTGGGGACAAATCCGTCACGATCCAGGCCCCGGGAGAGCCCCTCCTCGACAACGAGTCCACCAGAGGGGACGACAGGGTCAGTAACGGCGTCAAACACGGAGCTTAGCACTGTTTTAACCGGAAGGGTGTCCTGTTAAATAACTTACTTGGTTGGATGGGAAGCGGTGGAGCTCATATTGAGGCTGTAAGCAGGTTCTGATTTTCCCAGAACGTGATGGGTCGTGACTCGGTCGGTTTTCTTGGTTCTTGACCTCTGACTATGAGGGACGAATTGGAGAAGTGATAGTTTTAAGGCCGACAGTTTAAGCCAGAGTTTCTCAACCGAGTCAGCAGTGATTCCCCCAGGGCAGTCCACATTTTCACTTCCTGCCAGCCAACTGAGAACGTGGAATCTCTGGTGTGTGTGTGTGTGTGTGTGTGTGGCCGCAGAGATATGGACTGCTGGAGGGGGTCTTTGAGGACTGGCATAAGAGAGATGCTGACTTAAGCTGGTTTTTCGTTTTGGGAGGTGTGAGGGTTTAGCTGAACTGTGAAGGATAATGCTTTGGGAGCATTTGTCATGTATGGCACCATGTCCCCCCCCCTCCCTCCCCGTTGGATGAT
>JAODLC010000085.1:602821-649264 GCA_026781145.1 Hippopotamyrus pictus | reverse complement strand
TGATTCCAAGGGCCCCTGAGTGACAGAAAGCCATTTGGGCATTTGGAAAATAACTGGATTGGTCCGCACTGGGGGGCCCGATATGATATGCCTTGATGGGGCCCAAAATCTCTAAGCACACCGCTGGGCCTTGTATTAAGGTGACCAGACAGCCATATAATCCATATCAGGGAGGACCAAAACGCCCGGGATTTCACATAGGCAGTGAGTTCTCGCTGTGTGCTGATTGGTCAGTCTCCTATAATCATGCATGTGTCACTAATGTCAAAGTGAAACAACTGTCTTTCAGTCAAGGAAACAAACCAGTCAAAGCGTATGAAGAACTGAACTATTCAGCCGAGCACAGGACCGTTTCTGTTTTAAAGTAGTTCGTAAAACCCGATGTAGCTCAAAGTCTCCCCACGGATATGGAATATCTGGTCACCTGCTTGTATGTACAAGGTTTAATAAGCCTGGCTCTTCCCCTTGTGTTTTAAGCTACATATATTCTCCTGGATGGATGCTTTCTGTGTTTCTTCTGTAAACATCACTGTCGTATGTGGAAATACCAGGAGGGCAGCTGAGTGCCTCTCGCAGTGCAGTCATGGCGCTCGGGAAACTGTTCTTGAATTTTCTCTCGGACATTGGGTCCGGGAAAACGGCTGCTTGTTTCTTGGCTGTTGTACAGCCATGTGGCGCAATCATCAGACCCAACAGCTTCCGTGAGATGGTTTCCCTTAACGACAGATATTGTGGGTCAAAAGCACCCTTGGGCTTTTCACTAAATGCAACCAAGCCTGGATTTAGCAAAAGGAGAGAAAGGTGCCTCATCGACTTATATTAAATCTTGGTCGGGGGCTGACATTTTGTGCTTCTTACATCAGGTTATGTTTTTTTGTGCACTGGCCTTGAGAACAAGTGGTTTCCAAACAGCAGCCATGCCAAGCATCCCAGCTTTGAGAAGCCCACAATATATATTTTTTTGTTGAGACTGGGCCACAGAGGTTCTGGGTTCAATTCTGAGGCCATACTTTTGTGTTAAGTGTTCATCAGAGTCTCAGCCAAGATTCCTCCTTAACAAAGCAGCTTGTTGACGTTTGGGATATTTTGTGATGAACTATGAGGGTTGCTCCTCTTGACATGTTTAATAGTTTTGCAGTTTTTGTGTACCTATAATTTATAACTCTTTGGACTTTCATTGCCTCGCGTTGCTTTGAAAAGTCATAAATCATATATAGCTGACAGATAATAATTATTAGCATTCCAGCTAATATGACTCATCTTTGTAGCTGCAGGTATAACAGTAATTCATTTACTTAAGCCATTCCTCGTATCAATTAAGGTTTGTTCACCCCATATTATATGTATGCATATACAATATGTTTATGTATATATGCATGTTTGCTTACAAAACTCACATGATCCCTTAGAAAATGCAGGTTCAGAAAATGCAAATGTGTTTCAAAAGTACAAAAACATCTCAGTACAGTGTTTGCATGACTGGAAAGACAAGCTGGACGCTCGACCGGTTTATGAAACTGTGTTTGAAGTTCTGTGTCTCAGTCTTATGCACACAAAGGAAGACAGTATAGGCACAAGGACAGACACGCCCAGGACCTTGGCCCAGTTTTTGCCAGGCTAAAATGTGACATAATTAAACTCAGGACACGCAGTTAAACCCTTTTAACTGTCTGTCTCTGCCCCAAAGAGACACAAACACAACACATCATATAAATCTGTATAATGCTGTCTGTCTCTGCCATCGTATAAATCTGTATAATGCTGTCTGTCCTCGCCCTTGCTTCTCATCACTCTACTGACTTTCCGGCTCTGTCTGAGACCTGGAAATCCCCACAGAGCTCGGCTACACCAGTAGCGCTGTCCTCTGCTTAAGCTTCCTCTCACACTCCATGAGAACCTGGGAGGGGTGATGATACGTGCCGGCTGCTGTCTCAGAATTGGTGCTACACACCCTCTCTCTGTCCCATCTCCACATCTCGTACTTTGAATTCCATTAAGTTGCAGTTTGATCTCCGATCAACCTTCTCATCATTGTCATCTACCGACCTCCTGGTGCTCTAGGTCACTTTCTTGAAGAAATGGAGATACTCCTCATTCTCTTCCCTGCTGACAACACCCCTCTCACTCTCCTTGGAGACTTCAACCTCCCCCTCGATCAGCTCCATTCCACCTGCCTTCTCCCTCTTCTCTATTCCTTCTCTCTGACATCCAACAACAGCTCTCGCACGGACAAAGGAGGATACGCCCTGGACCTGGCCTTCAGTCGTCCATTTCTTTCCACACAGGTCACTCAGATACTTGTCCAATCTCTTATCATCTGGAGACTAGACTACTGTAACTCACTCCTAGCTGGTCTGCCTCTGAGCGCCATTCGTCCTCTGCAACTGATCCCAAATGCAGCTGCTTGACTCGTTTTCAAACTTCCCAAGTTCTGCCACACCACACCATTGCTACGCTCCCTCACTGGCTTCCTATCACTGCCATCGTGAGATACAAAACACTCACTCACCTACAAAGTCAAAAATGCCCCCTCCTACCTAAAAGAATTCATCTCACCCCGCACTGCATCACGTTCTCTCCGATCCCCCAGCATTACTCAACTGGTCCCACCATCTCTCAAGGCGCAAGGAAGACATGCATCGAGACTCTTTTCTGATTTGACGCCTATGTGGTGGAATGAACTTCCACTAGATGTCTGAACAGCTGAGTCATTGGGTGCCTTCAAAGGACGACTAAAAACCTACCGCTTTCGGAAGCACTTGGATTAGCACTTGTAGGGTTATACTCATTATTCCGATATTGTGGAATAGTCTACCAGCCTATGTTCGGTCTTAGTCTTTAAATCTCAACTGAGGAGTTTACTTCAGATGAGCTCACCTGCAACCTAACACATTGTGACTATGGCCACTGGTGCTGCTGAACATGTCATTTTCATCCACTATGCTTGTCCATTTATGGTATCAACACATGTTCTGACCATCCACGCTCTCTGCCTTCCCACATATCCACATGGTGCCCTGGGTGAGCGACATCTGAGCTGGGGTCCTGGTTCAGTCGCATGTAGGCGTGACATCGCGAATGGGACCTATGAACTGTACCATCGTGGGTCAGCCTTCAGTGCCACCCTACACAGCTCAACGTGGAGAAATGGCTTATTGATGAACTTTGTCTTAATCCTTAATCACAGCTTACACCTAGCATTTAGCAAGCAAGGCCACTCTTTTCTGTTTTCAGTAGTGTTAGTTTGCTCAGGGGACTTAGGCAGCTGGTTGACCTTGGATCGCCAGAGATATTTTCTTCTACTTACTTGAATGTTTTTGGTTCCTCTCTTCCGTTGTCATCTGGCTTTCTTTATTTAATTTATTTCTTTCCTTCTTCCCGTTCTGTATTACTCTAAGTGCCTTGGGACGACTCTGTTGTGAAAGGCGCTATATATAAATAAATTGAATTGAATCATTATAAAAAAAAAACATTCTTGCCAACACAGTCTTTAGGGTGATAGTTTGCTTGGGCAGATTCACTTCAACCAGAATGTATCAGAATGTATTCACTAATGAGACTGTTAAGCACTTATGTAAGTCACCCAGGCTAAGGGCGTCTACCAAATATCTTCCTATATGGGTGCAATCCATGATCATTTAAACGGTGTTTGTAAAAACAGTCTTTGAGGTTTGCAATCGGAGCTGTCAATGGCCTGGGATAGAGTTTGATATTCAGGGGACACAACAATTTAAATGTAAAGTTCTGTTTCTTTGGAGGGATGAGGCAGAAGAGGGAAGCACTCAAACTACTACCCACCCTGGGAATAAGCATATTACATATCGGCTGATTAGCAGAACAGGATTTGTTTTATGTTTTATGTAGCAAATATGCTCTTAAAACATGTATTACAGTCTAGGTCTGGAATAAGTCTTTTCTATGCACATATGTGAGAGAAGCTAGCATTAGCAGAGTTGTCCCAAGACTCTCAGACCAGCATTTTAAAGATAAATTTCTGCCTGGGGAGGGCTGGGGAGGGTAGCAGATTTATCTGTTGTTCGTACTTTGTTTTGTGTTTGTTGTAACCAAAATACGGTAATGCGAAAAAAGATACACTTGACTTTTAATCAATTTAATGCCACCTTTTAAAAAAAAAAAAGGGCTTGCACGACTTACAAAAATGGTTATACAAAACTGATGTAAAATGTTGTTTTAATGTAATCAAATCTGTGGAAGAACTTGTGCATTCAGCATATTTTGAGAATGGGGGGGTTGGCTCTGTGCCCATGAGCCAAAGGTTGGCATGTCAAACCTCAGCTTCGGCAGAACAGTCACATGCCTGTGGGCCCCTGAGCGAGGCCCTTAACCCCCAGCTCCAGGGGGGCTGCATGATGTCTGACCCTGTACTGTGACCCCCCCGCCCCCGGCCGCCCCAGCTATGGAGAGCAAGATGGGGCAGGTGAAGAGAAGCATTCCACTGTACCTGTACTTGTGCAAATGGTACATAAAGGATTTATTTTTTTAAGGAACATTTGTTTGTTTAATGGGATTTAATGAGGAATGCTTTTAGCCATTTTCAGGGGCTTGTGTAAAGACTCATTCTTCAAATTTTAATACATCCTCAAGCAAAATATCATATATTATAAATATTATCTCTGATTTTACTGTAACTGTATTAGAGTCAGATTAAGGAGACCTTACCCTTCTGTGGCTAAGGAGAAACATTAGATAAGTTAAGCCAACCATAGACACAACTTAAAGCCACATTGTTTCAATGGCAATGAACTTGGCAAAAGACCTCAGCAAAAACATACTTGCAAGTGACCTCTGACCTCTACCATGCTGTAGCATAATGAAACAGCTTTATATCAAAAATAAGGGGCTGCTGCATTGCATGATGGGAAGGTGGTGACACTGCTGCAGTAGCAAGTTCCGGCATTACGCTGTTTTTATTTTCCCGTAAAAGAGTTGACCAATCGGATGAGCAAACCATTTTCACGATTAAAATTACGAAACACAGATACCACAAATTTGTGAAGCGTTCTTAAATTTTAGCCATTTTCTTTAAGTACATGGAGTTCGCCTAATTTTTCATTTGTTCTTTTGTTTGATGTGAAACATACCTGCAAACGCAATGGCATGTTTGATTGCTATAGCCTCAGGACTGTTTGCATTGCAGGATATTATTAAACCTCTGCCACATCCCTTTGGCAGATGTGCCAGCATTCCTAAGCCCACAGGTTCCTGAGCATGGGCACCTTAAACTCTTTAGTCGTTATTACCAAAGCCGTTGTTTGATCACGGTCACTGAAAACACCCTGCGATGCTTCATTCTCAAAACATTTTTACTGTTATTTAACAAAACTTGCCACAGAAAAATAAAATAAAACTGGCAATGGTGAAGAAAAAAGCAGCCCTTTCTTCGGCTGTCTGGCTGGATCAGAATGTGCTTGAGTGTGTTTTCTTAGCATTTTTCTGTAATTGATAGTCCCTTAGCTCCATTCATCGGTGCCAACTTCAAACAAAGATACACATAATATTCCAGGCAGTCATTTATAGGTAGTCATTTGCAGGGGTGATATGTGGTACAGAATTATACAACACAAAATTACAAGTTCTGTACTCTGACTAAAATAAAAATGGGTATGAACTATTGGGGATTATTATACTTACTGTCTCACTTGTACCATGTACCTGCACTGTACTCTACCCTTGTTATTCCTGTTATTTGACTTATTTGGTATATTATCTCTCTCACCAGAAGATGCTGGGATTGGCTCCAGCTTCCCTGCGACCCAGATGGATTAAGCGGTATAGATAATGGATGGATGGATGGATGGATGGATGGATGGATGGATGGGTATATTATCTCTGGAGTTATTTGTTTAATGCTGCTGTACAACTGAATTACTCCTTGTTGGAACAATGAAGATCTTAACCAACCAAGCCAGTTCTGCAAGTGCAGTGAAATTCTTTACCTGTCCTATTTGTCAGCTGTTCACAGTCTGTTTGTCAGTTATGCTCTATTTAGTGACCCATTGCTGACAGGGGGCAGTCCCTGCTGCTGACTCACTGTTCGAGACCGATGTTTAAAAGCGTAGGCCTACCATATATCAGTTCCAATACAATGGAATGTTGAAAATACACAATCTTAAATAACATACCATAGGTAGACTGTAAAATGGTACGTGATACCCGCTTTATATTCGTCATCAATTTTCCCTTATTGCCATCTACACTCACTGGCCACTTTATTAGGTACACCCTGCGGGTTGGACCCCCTTTTACCTTCAGCACTACTTTAATTCTTCATGACATACATTCAACACGGTGCTTTGGGGCGTTCCTGGGAGACTTTGGCCGAAGTTGACATGAGAGTATCTCACAGCTGCATGCAGATTTGTCAGTTGCACCTTCATGATGCAAATCTCCCATTCCAGGACATCCCATATAGGTGCTCTGCTGGATTCCTCTTCCACCATCTATTGTTCTACTGGACTGAGATCTGATGACTGTGGAGGCCATTTGAGTGAACTCATTGTCATGTTCAGTAAACCAATCTGAGATGAATTAAGCTTAAAATCGCCACTCTTTAATGGAGGCCCATGGATAAGCTCACACATTAAAACACCATTGAATACTGAATAAGAATGCACTTGGCCAAATTGCTGTATAGTCTATTGTTGGTAATACCTGAATCAATAAGTCACGCCGTAGCAGGTACACAAAGTTGAAATAGACGCGCATAATATAATTTAATAATTTAGATCATTTTAAATGTTTTTTTAAAAATTGTATAAATCGTACAAATTTGATTAATTCGATGAGTACATTTGTCTAAGCTGTTAAAACTGTCTACAGTGGTTCATTTCTCCTTGTTTAATTGAATGTTTCTTTTATTTCATTATTGACAAGGTGACGTCACAGCAACGCAAATATGCACACAGTAGAAAGCCAACGTCAACATGAAGCGAAATCTTAGATATTTCAGGCAGGTTAAGACTCTTATGTGTTTTTTTTTTTTTTTTTTTTCACAATTTCTGCTTTTGTTAGTTTAACCCATTTTAAAATTTCTACTCTGTTCTTCCGAATAGAAGTCGCAGCGACGCGACGTGAGTAGCCATGTGCGTTTAAGATGCTGTAAGGACTGGAGGCGTGCGCGTTACTTCCGAAAACACCCCTGGCTCGACCAATCAGAGCGTTCGTCGTCGGGGGAAAAAGCAACACGAGACGCCCGGGCGAAAGACGTGGCGCAGGAGGTATAAATGTGCGGCGACTTCCCTGTGAAGCCCAATGAGAAGGACAGGGCGAGACGGATTCGGTAGAAGATAACAAGATAACGTTTTTATTCCAATATAGTCATACTGAAAATTACACAACACATCGCATTCTTTTTTTTGCACTAAATAATAAAAAAACAATTGTTCGCCGGCGAGTTGATTTGGGAAACGTCAACAGAATAAATAACATTCTTTGAAATAACCGGCTCCAGTATGTATTCTCAAACTGCAATCAGGTGAGTTTTTATACTGAAATATAATTCATACAATAGAAAGAAATCGGCTTATTACGCGCGAATTTTTCGTGGAATCGGGAAGAAAACCTAACTGGAAACGGTAACTATAATCGTTAATAACACTAACGAGATATATTACGGTCTCTTTTCATGATTATTAAAGAGTTAGCGCTATATGTGCCAGGTCCACTATTCAGTAAGAGACGTTTTTCTTTATGTGCCGGTCCAGGAAGTGTGACGCGGGTGTCCCTGCAGGGAACCGCCGGGTATTAAAAATATAGCCGCAAATATGCTTCGCCACGGAATTTAAAGCAGAATGAAACACGTTTGTGTGAAGCTAAATGGACGCACTACTGCAACCTGCTAGTTCCGCCCAGCTTTTGAGACGTCAGGGTTAAATCGATCCCCTCTTTACTGCTATTCAGGAGAGTGACAAAAGATGCTCTGTGGGAACCGTGCTGTCATGTAAAGGGCACCCATGCAGGAACCTATTCAGCACTACGGGATACTTTAATCTCGAATGCACCTTATATAACCAGCTTTGGAGACTAATTAAAGTAGAGACAACTGCATGAAAATAGTAAAACGATTTTTATAATTGTTTATTGTGGGGACAGTTTGGTGGAAAGAGCAGGGGAAGTTCCGTTTTTGTGACTAATTCTGACACATGAGTCTTCACCTTGTTGGCGTTACGCGACTCAAATCACGTAGGTGCATGGAAATGTGCCTGGCCGTGCATCCACAACTCAACACAACTCCACTTGCTATCCAGAGTAATTAACACGAAGACTGGAATAAATGCGTAATATCATGTATATCGTCATTTCTCCTGTAATCCGTCATTAAAAGCTTAGGCATACTGCATCAGAGATACGGCAGCGCGATTGGTAGGCAAATATTACATTAGATCATTTTCTTTTTTATTATTATTATATATTCGTTTTGAATAATGTTTTAAGTTAGATACAATCCTTGGACCTATATAGTGATTTTGAGAGAGTCACGGACACGTGCGTCTTTTTAAAAATACACTTTTAAACATCCACTTTTAAAATTCGGTGACTTAATTGAATATGTGGTTTTCAAGTAAGTTTTTGAAAATACACTGAAAGTTTAATATATCGGTATGTTTTATCCACACACGTGGCGTTGTACGTGTTAGCCGAGGTATACTTTTGAGCAGTTTCAGTCTTATTTGTCAATATTTAGGGGGAAAACCCGCCACTTTAATTGTGTTAGGTGGTGTGTAAAGGGGGTTTTATTGGAGTTATTTTGGGTGGATGCTTTTGAGACGTGATAATAGCTGTGAAGTGTTTGTTTCTGAAGGCTCGCTGGTCCCTCATGCTTTGCTGATGAATAGCAACGGGGCGGTACGTCTCACCTCTTCATATGACGGGCGCTATAACATGATGCATAGGCCGCTGAATGCCATTGGGTTTGCACTGCGGTTATTCTATTAATTAAATTACACTTGGCATTTCTTAAATGCCACGTACCCAGAGCATTTTCAGGGGCAGCTATACTTCAGTTTTTTTCTGGTATGTTTCTCTTAAAAGACTCACAGATAAGTTTGCAGTCATACATTCATCAGAAAAGAGCACCGCTACTATTTGAACTGAAATATATTTTATAGCAAGGAAATGCGGCATTTGGTGTTTTTCTTGCTAGACAGATGACAGTGTGTTTATGAGGAAGTGGTGAGGATTTATCACGGAAACTTCAGAGCTATACTAAAATGATTCTGTCATTATTTTCAATATTACAGTACAGTCATGTTTGAAGCTGGCACTGTGATTTTGATTCGTCTTTATGTAATTTGCATTTGCAGCTACGAAAAGTGCAAGGAAACTGCCGATTGGCTTCTGGCTCAGACATCGCATCGCCCCCTAGTGGCTGTCGTGTGTGGTTCAGGTCTGGGAGGCCTGGGAGATATTCTTAAGGATGCTGTGGCTTTCAACTACCAAGACATCCCTAATTTCCCCCAGAGCACAGGTGAGGGCACTTGTGGTCTTCCCATGTCTTCTCTTTCAGTGTCCGTTGTAACGTCGAGTGCTTGGTTGATGACGTTTCCGGCATTGTATTGCTGTTCAGCCGCTGCTGGTCAGTAGTCACGTGTCTGCTGACAGTGCCGATCAGTCCCGACGGAGCCCTTGCATGTCATCATGCCCTTATCGGTGGTCATGTGTTGCAGTTCATGGTCATGCAGGCCGGTTGGTGTTTGGGAAATTGAAAGGGAGGCCCTGTGTCTGCATGCAAGGCAGGTTCCACCTCTATGAAGGATACCCAATCCAGAAGGTGTGCTGCTCCGTCCTCACCTTCCTAAAAGTTTCACTCTTCTGCCTCCAGCTCCCTTCCTTCTCCTCCTTTCCCTTCGCTGAGTCATGTGATTGTTTTGTGTTGTTGTGTAAGGATCATCCGTGTTAAACTCGGAATAGAAGGAAGTGCATGAGAAAGCAATTACAAAAAGAACTGAAAAAACGTCAGTGGAATGATTCAGTCATGTAATTGGTGCCTTCAAGAAGCATTTAGTGGAAGTCTGACCCTTGTACCACTAGCTATTGGGTACTAATATCTTTTCTTAGCCCTTTTAGAATAAAAGCTCTGTTCAAAACGCTGAGCTTTATAATGCACTATTTTCCATTCCATTTGCTTTTTACTTCCATTTAAATTTAAATGATGGTGTCGAAACTGACTGTATGTTATGCACGTTATAGTATGTCTGTCACCCCCCTGTTCAAAGATCACGGCTCCCATGCGGATCTTCAAGCTACTGGGGGTGAAGACAGTGATCCTGACCAACGCAGCGGGGGGCCTGAATGAGAAGTACAAGGTGGGAGACGTCATGATCATCAAGGATCACATCAACATGCCAGGCTTCGCGGGATGCAACCCGCTGATGGGGCCCAACGATGAAAGGTGTGCGATCCTGTGTGTGTCAGGCTGGTGTAGTGACTAGCAAATACGAGTCAGTACTAAATGCTGTGGTTATGAAATAGGAGCCCTGGGGGATTAGAACCCACAGCCCTCTAGGAATGAGGCAGTAGTGTTACCCATTATGTCAAAATTCCACCCACTAAAGCACCAACTAAAATCAGTCCAAAACCACAGACGTGTCCAAACTCCAGCTTGAACTGTAACAGGAGTGCCAGTCACGATCCAGAAATGTTTCTGTTACGAAGGCAGACTGCTAGGTGGCGCCAAAGCAAAACTAAGTGGTCACACAGTGAAGTCTGCACGCACGTGCATTTTCGTAAACAGCAGAATTCTGTTTCAAGCAATAAAAGCTGGCGCCGATTGTTATTGTCCAATAAAAGATTCCTTACACGAGACGATTAGTCTTGAATTTGAACGTAATACTGTCACGTCGTCCAGTCAGTTATTTCCTGTGGCTGGTAAGCTGCCCCACATCTCACATTTTGGAGGAATATCGAGAGAAATTACCCAATGGTGCGAAAGGCTGTGTGTTTCTGCAGAGCAGCAGTTGTGTCTGGCAGCATTCTGACAGCAAGGCGTGACTTCTCTCCTTCCCGCAGGTTTGGCACGCGGTTTCCTTGCATGTCAGACGCGTACGACCGCGAGCTGCGGCAGCTGGCGAGACACGTGGGGGAGGAGCTTGGCTACGGGGACTTCATGCACGAGGGCGTCTACTGCGTGCTGGGGGGACCGTCCTTCGAGACCATCGCCGAGTGCCGCATGCTGCGCAGACTGGGGGCCGACGCTGTTGGTGAGGTGTTCAGTCCTGCAGTTTCAGAAATTCCTTTCCTACGTTTCACCGTCCCTGTATCAGATGTACGCCACCCAAATGTTGGCAAGACTTGACTAGTGGGTTTTGGCAGGTTTACTTATTGACTACTGAAGCCTCGTTTATATTATATATAATATTTATAACCATAAATGTAGCCTGAAGCAGCATAAACCAGCAGTTGAGTCTTGCCATCATTTGTCAGGGATATGCTACAGTAAGACCTTGTACCTCAATGGCGAGTGCTTAAGTGTTCATAAAATTTTCTGTTATACGTTTCTTCAAACAACTCCAGTAAATTTTACACTGATTTCAGTTTTTCCTTTTTGTCAATTCTGCCCACATCCAAGGGCACGAGAGGGAAAATCTATCAAAAGAAAAGCTCTTCTGTTAATATGGAAAATAGGTCTGAATCTTAAAACAACTTTCATTATTCCAGTTTTTTTTTCCTTTTCATTCATTTCACCCACATCCCAGTTAGCTCTGAAGACAAGATAGAAAATTTTTCAAAATAAAAGCTCTTTTATTTTACACAGCTTTTATAGCGCTGTGTAAAATATCAATAAAAGGATAATGCAGTGATTTGCATATCATATAAACCCATATTTAATTGAAAATAGAACAAAGACAATATATTAAAACTTGAAACAGAGAACTTTTGTTTTATGATGAATACATGCTCAATCTGAATTTGATGCCAGCAGCTTGTTGGCATCAAAGTTGGGACGGGGGCGTCTTTACTACTGTGTGGCTTCACCTCTTATTTCAACAACACTTTGTAAACGTTTGGGAACTGAGGAGACCAGTTGCTGGAGGGTTGAAAGTGAAATGTTGTCCCACTCTTGCCTGATATAGGATTTCAGCTGCTCAGCAGTTCAGGGTCTCCTTTGTCATACTTTTTGCTTCATGACGCGCCAAATGATTTCAGTGGGTGACACAGTGGGTGACACAGTGGGTGAGAGGTCTGCACTGTAGGAGGCCAGTCTACTATAGCCATGCTATTGTAATACATGCAGAATAGTACAATAGCCATAGTCTAGGTTAGTAGCCATGGTCTAGGTTAGTAGTCTGGTAGTGAAGGACTGTGTGTGCCCTCACCTGGCAGGAATGAGCACGGTGCATGAGGCCATCGTGGCCCGGCACTGTGGCCTGCAGGTCTTCGCACTGTCGCTCATCACAAACCAGGCCGTGATGGACTACGACAGCGAGGAGAAGGCCAACCACCAGGAGGTGCTGCAGACAGGGAAGGTACGCTCGGAGCAGCTGGCCAACCTGGTGTCCACAATGGTGATGAGCATGAAGCACGACAGCGGGGACATGCTGGACGGGATGTGCGGCCAGTAGCTCTGCCTCTTAGTATTCAACCAAGATGCGTCTGTTTACTATTTACTAGTTATGTATAAAGTGACACGTCATGAACCATTCGTGGTATTTTTGACCCCACTTGATGGTGCTCATGGTTTGGGGTATGGTTTGTGCCCTTTTCTGAATAGAGAGCACCATCGAGTGGGGTAAAAAAAAACAGCAAATGGTTCATGGAGTGTCATTTTGTCCATCACTACTATTGGCATTGTCCGCTTTGCTTGTACATTCACCAGTCATTCTTTAATGGGGCTGCATAGACCCAACTCACTGGAGATGCTTTTAATGCAGTATTGCACTTGAATTTTAAGGGTTGTCATCTTAACGGGATGGAGATGCTTAACACTAGTGAGGGACAAAATGACGTTTCATGAACCATTTGCTCTGTTTTTTGACCCCACTAGATGGTGCTCTTGGTTTACTTTGAGACATGCTTTGTGCCTTTTTGAACAGAGAGCATCATCTAGTGGGGTTGAAAAGTACAGCAAATGGTTCATGAAGTTTCATTTTGCTCACCATTACTTAACACCCTATCCTCTTAAACTACATTATATATTTATTTTTATTCCAATGAAAAAAGAAAAAAACTACTGTCAGTCTTAAATTTTAAAAAAACAAAGATAAATTAATGGTTTAGATGGCTTATTTAATTTGTACTTTCTGTTTGGTACTGTTAAAGTCAACTACTAAATTATTGTGTTTTTGTTATCCTTGTACTGGTACTGTTTTGATGTTTATTTAATGATTGTAATGAATTGTTATCTGTTGCCGGCACGGACAATTGGGGACTTTGACACCAGTTTTTTAACTTATAAATTCCTTAGTTACAGTAAGACTGTACTTACGGTTTAAAGTTACATTCAACAAGTAAACGCTGATTGCATATATCCTGTTATAACATGTAAGGGACCAACATTGTACATGCGAAATATCTTCTGTACTTGCAATAAAGTCATGGGTAAAATGTATCACTCGCATTACGATAAGGCTTTACCTTTATTTTAGATATATGGTGATGAACCGTTAAGGGTTCTGGGTCATTTTTTTCCATACCGTTCCCAGTATATCTTGACATTTCACTCTGCATGTTGCTTCACACATTCTGGGCTGTGGGTTCGATCCCCTCCCTGTGTGTGGAGTCTGCAGGTTTCCTCATTTTCACATCAGTCCTTTCCTGGTACTCTGCTTTCCTCCCAGAGCCCAAAAACAGGCAGTTAAACAAACTGGTGTTTCTAAATTAAGTGTAACTATGCAAGTGGTATCCCTGCCTTGTGGCCTGTGCATTCTGGGATAGGATCCAGGCTCACTATAACGCCATACTGTAAAGAGTTATAGGAAGGAGTCAGATACATGCTACGTATGACACTAAAAGCTGTCATGCAGGTCAAACGCAGGGACCCCAACCTCCGCATATGTTAAGGCTGATTTATACCCTAAGCCAGTGTTTCTCAAACCAATCCTCTGGGACCCCCAGACGGTCCATGTTTTTGCTCCCTCCCACCTCTCAGGGGATTGGGAGGGAGGAAAAACATGGACTGTCTGGGGGTCCCCGAGGACTGGATTGAGAAACACTGCCCTACAAAACTGGTCTACAAAACACTCAGAATGACTCCTCTCACTTAAGTTTAAATACGAATAAATCAAGTTTATTCGTACTTTACAAGACTTAGGAAAGTAAAAAGTAGTATAAACACCAATTTTGACTGGAAAGTGACTGTAGTGGTTCAACATTTTTCCAAATTTGTTTATGGGGAGTTTGGAGCGGCACAAATGTAACCAGGACCCAAAGAATCAATATATTTTTTAAATATTTTTTTTTCTGTTTCAATTGCGTGATTCAACAATTGAATATATTGCAGGGTGGCAAGACAATAAATGCAACATCCAAAATTATGTATCGCCTACAGTTTTGGCGTGTAATTGCTGAGCTTGTAATTCCCTTGCGTAGGTCACAATGTAGGCCTGACACAGAAGTATAGATCAGCCTTTAAGCATAAACCATCATCTGTCAAGGAATGATATCCCTAGTGAGAATATCTGTCATACAAGGTTCTGCACTGTGTGTTTAGGGTATGTAGGCCCGGTCAGTTATACAATACAGCTTAAGTGCAACCTGGGAAACCCCTGCATTCTCAGCCTGAGCCTGTGATACCTTGGGTCATATTTTTCTCACTTAGTCACGCTGAGCTGACTACAACCCCCCCCCCCCCCCAACATATTTATTTTGTTATGCTTTCACTGAATTCAATAGACTAGCTCTCAAATGATCTACTGAGACAAATACTGAACGCTAAAAATCTATGAAAAAGGATTCTGCATGATGTCACACTAACAAAGCAAATAAACTGTTGCTTACGATTATGAACATCTTTCACACAACAGAAACACATCATCACTCATCAACAGTGTCTGATTCATATTTTGGTCAGACTCCAGAGAACATTTACCAGGCTATGAATCAACATTATTTAAATGATCTAAATTTTCATTCCGTTATTCCACGCGAAACTGATTTAAAACATAACTTCATCTGTACCTACTCTTTTATGCAAATTTAATTTTTTTCAACCACACAAGGTCAGATAAATGTGGAGGGATTCACGGCATTTTTACATTGCCCCTAGCATACTGCTTTTAGAAATCCTAATAAACTAACTTCCAAAACCACTGGGTTCTTCTGTCACACCATTTAATCTGGAAAATTTATAACGATGATACCATCACCAGAAAATCAGTATGTTCTTTTCTATGCGTATTTTAAGTAAGAGGCTTACTTCAGTCCGCACACCTAAAGAGCATTTTTCTCTCTTCAGCCACTGGAGACCACATCCTGTGATATTTCTTTCTTTTTTTTTTTTTTTTAATCAGTTTTATGATTTCACTTACAGATAATTACTTATGTCTTTCGTTTCATTCTCAATTTCGAGCACAAAAATCGTTTTTGCAAATTAAAACCTTTCACATGGGCACCCGTGCATTTCGTGATCTCTGGCTGCAGGAACTCCAAGTCGTCCTGTACAACTTGATGCCGCACCACACCACCCAAAAGGAAACGGCTGACCCGGTCTCCCGTTGCGCAAAACAGAAACCGACAAATTATATTTCCTATTTCCAAATCCTTTAATGCACTAGAAGTTGCGATCACGTTATGCAAAAAGACAGCAGCAGACACCTGGGGAGAGTCTTTTAAGGTATTTAAGGGCGATCAGCTTTCGCCGGTGTGGATGATTCTGTGCCGCTTGAGGTGGTGCAGCAGCGTGAAGGTCTTGCCGCACTGGCCGCAGCAGAAGGGCCGCTCGCCGCTGTGGACGCTCTGGTGCGTCTTCAGGCTGCTCTGCTGGGTGAAGCACTTCCCGCAGGTGCCGCACCTGTACGGCCGCTCCCCCGTGTGCGTCCGCAGGTGTATCTTCAGGTGCGAGGAGCAGTGGAAGCGCTTGCCGCACTGCGTGCAGCTGAACGGCCGCTCCCCCGTGTGACTGCGCTGGTGTATCTTCAGGTAAGGCAGGCGGCTGAAGCTCTTCCCGCAGTGCGTGCAGATGAAGAGCTTTTCCCCGGCCTCCGGCCTCCAGAGGTTTTTCGACCTGACGACCGAGCCCAGGCCGTTGTGATCCACGGCATACCCATCGGCGCTCTGCGCATCTAAGCTCGGCCCCGAGGCGCATGGCATGGCGCCCAGCTGCGGCTCTGACGAACCAAGGCTCTGCTGTGCGCCTGCGAAGGAGACGTCCTCCCCCACCGAGAAGCGTTTCTCCCCAGGCAGACTGTGATTTAAACCAGGCAAAGGCTCTTTCCTGCACACCGTCTCCATTTTCGCCTCCTCTTTTACGCAAATGGTTTCAAACCCGTGGCTGTACTGTTTGTGGAAGGAGGGCAGAGAGTTTCCGGGGCTCGCCATCGGGGAAAGCCCGGGCTGAAGCTCCCTGTGAGCCGGCAGGATCTGCGCATATGGTTCATTTTCATACACGCAGTCGGCGAACTCCACCGGCGCGTCCATGTCCCCCTGCGGGAAGTTATTCCACAGCTGACTGTACTCGGCCTCCGGGCCCTGAGTCCGGCCCGCACCGCGGTCAAACTCCCTGGCCTCCGCGCTGTTCCCCTGCCTGGCTTTCCCAGCGCACCTATGTCCGGCGAGCTCCACCGCGCCCTCTGCGGACCCCGCGCCGTCCGCTAGGGGATGAGGCGGCGTCGGCGGCGTGTCCCCTGCGGGGGCAGATGCGGCGTCGCACACCTGCTGGCAGTGCGGACGCTCGAGGGGAAGCCGCTCTCCTTCGCGTGGATCAGACTCCGCTGCTCCTGTTTCAAGGAGACCGGTAAACTGCACAATGACAAAAGCTTAAATTCATAGCCATGTATAATATTCAAGAGCATTGATTTGATTTCAACACAGGCAGGGACCAAATCGGCCCCCCCTAAACATACACAATGTAGGCAGGGACACGCCCCTACCGTCCAAACCCGAATCTGCACGTCTGATAATACTGCATGTATGGTTTCTTAGTTGTGATTGTAACCGGCAGTATTTACCAGTAACGTTTCACAGTGGGCAGTCGTAATGCATGGATTTATGGACAGTAAATAAGTAGAACACTATTGCATGGATAAACCATGTTAAACTAACAAAGAATCATCCTCATCAGCATATTAATGTTCTTACAAATTTAGTTCTAATAATATAGTTTTACCTTCAATGCTTAATCTTTATACATTGATAAATAAAACACTGTGGATTACAAGGCTACCTTAATAAAGTTAGAGGGTAAAGAAACATCATCGTGAATGGAAGCATTTTCCCAAGCAGTAAGAAAATGTAAACACCCGATTTTAAAACTTCCTTCGCGGATTAAGTAGAATACATTAACTGATCTCTCAGGCCGAACAGCCATGGGCCGTACCTGCCTCACAAACCCACCCTAGCAGTCAGTCCCCAGCCATGCTACGTTACTCAGTGTATTTCCGAATATTTACCCTCCCCGTGTATTTTCAGAAGACCCTGTGGGTTATTTTTCCAAGCATCTTCATCGGGTTTCTCCTCCTTAATGAAAAGTTCCTGGTCACCCACTTCCTTGTCTGTCACCTGTAACAGAGGAAACTAACAGGACTAACGCAAGGCAGTGCATGACAATGATGACTGAGTAATACAAGTCTTAATGAAAGTATTTCAGAATCATTATGCCATTTAATCGGTTTTACTACCACATTATTTAAAAACGAAATACCCCTTTATCATTTAGTCTTTAACACAGCCATCACATTTCTCTTAGTAAAAATCCCTCGGGTTTTTAACTCCTGCTTTTTGAGAATTACTGCTATGCAGCAAGAGGCTGCCGAGGTAGGATGATGAATCTGTACGCGATCTGACCTCATATCCCAAAGTAACGGACTGCAGCACAGTGCCATCGTCCTCAGCAGCCGTAGACTCGTCATCTCTATACAGACTGATGCTCCAGTTCTTTCCAAAGCTGTTGTCTAAAGGGCAGTGTTCTTCCTCTGCAAGAGTAAATTAAAAAGACACGCACACACAGCGGCGCTAAAGAGGTGAGTAATCCATAATGAAGCTGGGAAGGAAGCAGCCGGTACCTGCGCTTTCTGCAGCTCGCCCTCGCCGGGACCGCAGCTCGCTCTCCATCAGCAGCAGCTTCCTCCTCAGCGCCTCGTTCTCGCTCTGACTGCGGGAGACTTCCAGGCGCAGCACAGCGTAGCTGTCGTCCACAAGTTTGCCGATTTCTGCTACCGCTGCCTTGGCCAGAATGTCCATGATCGCAGCTAACTGTGTTTGAAAGGCTGCAGTGTTCGCCATTTTAACGGACGATCGCACCAGGCGAGACTGTTTAGTCACAATATCGTCCGTATGAAAGATAGTAGCTAACGGAGTCCTTTATTGTCCAGTGCAAAATAGCTAACTTGATATTAAATGTTTTATATTGTTTACTTCCGGACAGGTCAGGAAGTTACGGTGATGTCACCTATTACCGTAAATACTGAACATAAGCCGCAGCTAAGGTTTTTTCCGGTTTATTTATTAGTAACAATAGATGGACGTAGCTTCACGACCCTGAAAGGTTGCAGAAAATGGATGGACGGACGTAGCTTCATACCTTCATTGTTCATGTTCTATTTCCACACTCGCCCAGCACCACCTCCATTCTATATGTTCTCCCTGTCTTTTAGTAGGTTTTCATTGGGTACACTGGAATCCTCCCATTATACTGAACCCATTATACACTGTACTGAAGAAGTCATTATGGAAGATACATGCATATCATAGATTTGTTTTTTGGAAATGCACTAACATCTGAATATTCCAGTACATATTCAGAAAATGAAACTATATATAAATAAAACAATTCCTATGGATACCTATAGAAACAAAAAAATAGTTGTCTTGTGTTTTTCCACCTGCTCCACTCCTATTTTTCTCTCTATCTAATGTTTCTTAACCCAGCCCAATCAAGAACACAGATTATTTAGTACATGATGCGAGCTGGAAGGTTCCTAAGTTCACCCATGTGTGGCACCACATCTGTACCTCTTCTGCTGGAGAATTTGCTCACCAGTAGATAACAGTGTTTATTAAGAGGCTCAAAAGACAGTAACAAACTAATAGAAAAATGGAAAAGACAGAAAGCCTATTGTATGATACAAACCTCTCATCCAATCACATTAAACATACAATGCTTTAACCACTTTGGAAAGAGGAAATCTGCATGATCATCAGGTGTCCATCTGAGCAGAGACCACACAAATGAGATTTACGTTTGCAGGCATAAGCAACTGTGTTGACTGGTTGACAGATGGTTTTCTGGTCACTTTCTCAGACCCACTGGCTCCATTTAGCGAGACCTTTGCTAGATTCAAGGCTGTAGAGCTATAAACTAAGATAAGGAGCAGAAAAGAGTAACAGTCAACACTCAGTAACTTATGTGAATGAATAATAGAATAGAATAGAAAGTAAGTCTGAGCATTAAGAAATCCCCGATTTGTGACGGATTAGTCTCACGCATGTCTGCAGCTGTACGAAGCATGTTCGGCTTCCTGCCATGCTCATATTCTCTGTCACTCAATGCAACTAACAGTAAGCCCATGGCTCTGGGACACAGACCTCACCTTCCACTTACCCTTAACATTACATCCAAGAATGGGCCCTGCATGCATTCCGGTAACCTTTAACAAGCTCCATAACACCCTCAACCTTCACAGATACACCCCTCTTAAATAAATTACAAGTACACGATGATCCACTTTATGTCTACATTATAAATACAAACTGAATTCAAGATAGTTTTTTATTGCACTTAACATTTCTGCAATATACACATACCCCCTTTCATATAAAACCAGACATATATATAAAACCATGTGTAGCATACCAGATGGTTTCCAGCATAGAACATGCCTGGCTAACAGTATAGGAAAAGTGACATACAGCACTGTCAATGTTTTTATTCAAACACAGCAAGATGAGCATTATGCTGCAGACCAAACACACAAAAAAATCTAAATATGAACCACTCAGAATTTCATTATCGAGGAAAATCAACCAAACACAACTGGTCCTATGCAGGTGGTTCACTGATCATTTCACCAAGTTATTCTTAAACTGTTCTAAAATAAACTAAGCTATGGCAATCCAGTAGAAGGCTGCATGCTTCCAGTAGGAGTTAATATAAAAAGTGATAGAGAAATGTTTTTATATAGCTTATCCAAATATTTAGTATGGTAACTATGGAGACAGTAGTGACAGCAAAAGGTGTCCTTGGTGATACTGTATCATCATGATATTTTCGGCCAGTTCATAGCAAATATTCTCAACACAAACACATTCTGTACAATTTTCTCTCTAACACGCTTGTACAAAACAAGTTCAGTGACAAACAAAGCACTGGTATACAGCAAACTGTCAATGACCTTAACAACCTTGGCATTGTTGCAATTTTTATACATTCAGCTGTACATTACAGGACTGAATGGGCCATTGCATAAAGTTTCATGTGTAACTTTACAATGCCTTTTGCTACAGTATTAATTGGGGCACCATGATTTTCTTCAGCATTTATAACAAGTGATTCATTGAGTGCAACAACAGACAAGTATACACTAAATTTGATACCTGTGTGCCAATGTCAAAAATACTTCAAGCAATACCGCTCCTGCAGATAATATGGCATCACACACAGCTAAACACAGGAATATGGTTTTACAGACATTTCAGTCTTTTTTAAACACTGACGCTACATGCAGCTATTACATCAAACTGGTATTTATCATAATATTTATGCAATTGCACTTAATGTACCATACAACATACTACCACAGTAACCAGTGATGGGTATATACCCATATTGTTAGAAACAAAGGGTAAATCCCATTCCAAGATAATGTTATTTCCTTCCACCAGCGTGAATTTTCTGATGCGCCTTGAGAGCACCTAAATGCGGGTAACTGTTCCCACACATGTAACAGCTATAAGCTCTGACAGCTGCATGCCGGCACTGGTGTGCATTGCGGTTAGACAAACAGGAGAACGTCTTTTTACACATATCGCAGCTGTATGGTCTCTCGCCAGTGTGCACCCTCTGGTGCCCCTTAAGGCTGCTCTTCTGGGAAAAGCACTTCCCACACGTGGTACAGCTGTAAGGTTTCTCTCCCGTGTGAATCCGCTGGTGTCGTTCCAGGTGGCTGAATCGATCGAAGCTCTTCCCGCACTGTGCGCAGATGAACCACTTTTCTCTCGTGCAAGCTGTGTGGCCACGCACTTTCTTAAGCTTACCCAGGCCGTTACACCTCAGGGCGAGCCCACCTGCATCCTGAAGTCCAGGGGCTGTCCTGAGCATGTGCACATAGGAGTTTGCTAAAGATGACAAAGGTCCTTCTGAATCTTCCTCAGCATTTGGGACAGACAACAGCTCTGTAGGACAAGAAAGAACACGAGAGTCCTGGCCAGAAACATATGAACAGCTAGAATCACCAGTTTCTCTTTCTCTGTTCTCCAGTTTAAAGAACGTCTGTAGTGGTCTCTGAGTTTCATCCATCGCATCCTCCAAGTGTACATTAATCTCGGAAGTGTTTTTGGGTTCTCTTGAGTTAAGCTTCTGGGCTGCTGTGAGCAGGACAGCTTCATCCTGCTCCGCCTTCACTAAAAAGTCCACCCTACCGAGCTTCTCTTCACTATGCCCGGACCCGAGATGCTCAGCAAGCCCACTAAAACCTTCAGTAGTTATAGGCGGCGTATCCTCCTCTTCCGCGGTGTCTGCACGTGTGGACTTTGTATCACGTCCTCCCTCACAGTGTTTGCGTTGAGACGGTGGTCTTTTTACGGCACTAGCATGTCCTGCGTGTAAAAAGTTGGCAAACATGATTTAAATTACAATTAAATAACAAATCTGTAGCTAAAATGCGTTTATTATATAGTGCATAAAACCTTCACACGTACCCTGCTCTGTTCCTCCCAACTCATCACCAACCTGGACACCAACCGAGCAACTGTTGAAGGTGGACTGTTTCAGTGCCGTCCTCAACTCATTCTCCATTATAGTTAATTTACTATTAAGCACCTCGATCTCACTGTCTCGTCGACACACTTCTAGACGTAACATTTCCGATCCATCATCAACAAGTTTACAAATCTCTGTCACCGCTGCTTTCACAAGCACGTCCATAATAGAGGCTACACGCGTCTGAAAAGTAAAAGACGTAGTCATTTTACCTAATTCGTTTACACCGCTCCCATCTGATTTTAGACCTGGTGTATGCCTTTCATAAAGGAATCAAAATGTAATGAGCATAACCCGACAAGTGAAGTGTTCTGTTTACGAACTAAAAACTCGTACATGGTACGTTTCCGGATGAGAGACGGAAATGACATAAAATATTACCGTAAACAGTAAAAAAGACACGCACTTTCTTAATTTTGCGGGCTCATGTTCCCGGAACTTAGTTCCTCGAATAATACCTACCCACTCATCTTTATTTAACTGTCATTTATTTTGGCCGCATTAATTTGTATTAAATATATGCTTTAATAATTTTACTTATTATTCTGCCACATTACAACAGTTAGCCAAAGGAGCTGGCTGCCCATCATATCTCTGTCAAACTTGCAATGAATGAACAAATCAAACAAATATGATTATTTCTATAATAAAATCCTGATCACAGAGCTAACTGCATGCATATGAGTGCCTGGCTGCAGGTATCATGCACACTGTAGAAAACTAAACTTAACCATGAATTAACTCCACACAAAAGTAATTTCTACATTGAAAATGATTTTATTCAGGGGCCTCCCTGAACTGGATAGATGGTCTGGTAGAGAATTATGTGACAACACTCCTAAGGATATGAATGTATGTCTCCCCAACTGAAAGCACACAACCAGTAAGTTAAGATCTCTTATTAAGGCTGGTAAGATTTTCTACCCAAACATAAAAAAAAATATATGGGAGTACATAATTATTTTTATGCAAGCAGGATTGAAGCATTTTTTCCTGAGATATTGCAATTTATTCAGCCCAAGAGATGAACAGATTATAGAAAAAAATGTTGTAGAGAATTATATCAAAGATAAAAAGTGCTGCGTGGACATTGATATTGACCACTGAAAAACTTATTTGCATATTAATTAAACTATACTTACACCATTAAATTGACCCACTTAATGTGATCAGTTTTTGGTAAATGGAGTAAAAAAAAGACAAAGAAGGAGAGAGAGAACATGAGGGAGGAAGAGAAGGGGTAGAAAAGTGAGTCAGGAAGTCAGCAGGGGAAGTTTTTGTGGTTTTTTGCGTCACTGTCACTCTGGTGCTGCTCATGCTGAAACAAGGTAAGCGCACATTCTTTTACTGATTCCCTCGTTTCTAATTTTGAATCGATTCTGAGGGCTCGTCTTTGGGGTTCTGCTGGGGGAGGGGGACAGACACTCAGGGCGATATGAAGGACGAGACGATGCTTGGGCTAGCAGGTGCTCGAGAGGGGATACTTCTGGGCGTTAAAAGTCAGGCCTTCATAGCGCAGCGAAGATTTACTTCCGGAGATCGAGTAGAGGAGAGAGAAAGCCTCAAGCAGGCCAAACAAAGATGATATGTTCCAGGGGACAGGGGACAGACAGTCGGACATATAACTTGAGTTTTCACGGCTCAAAGGAGGGGTAAATGTAAGTGTTTCACCATGTACTGCCAGGGAGGCTGAAACATTACAGAATGTGCTTGAGGGTGTGGCCTGTTTCATTTTTAGAGCTTTCATGGACTAACAGAAGGAAGTGGAGGGTGCAGCATTGATCAGTAAAGTCTGCACTCCGGTACTGTACTGGCATTTACGTTACGAAGTCGCATTTCGTTAATGAACACAGTAAGATAATAGGATAGACTGTATTGATCCCAGGGGGAGATACTTCTACATGCAGCAGCCTGGTATGTAAAGTACAGGCAAAAAATAACTTGCAGTGCAAAACAGATAAGGTGCAGAGACAGTACAGGGTCAGACAAGTCAAAATGATATAAATGAATATGTGAAGAAAACATGTTGTGGAAAACTATTGCGGAAATAAATATAATAAAAATAACCAAATATTTTGTCAAAGATGGGGTTATGGCTGACTCATTGGGAGGGGGTATTGCAGTGCCCAGTGGGTCCCCAGTAACACTTCCAGATTGTAGTGGTGGCCAGTGGCTAAAGGTGTTCCTGGAAAGCCCCCCATTAAGATGATGGGCAGAATGGTGTTCTCTTGTTTTACTACCATCCTCTTCTTCGCTTCTGCCTCCAGTGGTTCCAGGGTCAGTCCTGTGGTGGAGCCGGCCTTCCTGATGAGTTTGTTCGGGGTCAGTCCTGTGAGGAAGCTAACCTTCCTGATGAGTTTGATCGGGGTCAGTCCTGTGATGGAGCCGGCCTTCCTGATGAGTTTGTTCGGGGTCAGTCCTGTGATGGAGTTGGCCTTCCTGATGAGTTTGATCAGGGTCAGTCCTGTGGTGGAGCTGGCCTTCCTGATGAGTTTGTTCGGGGTCAGTCCTGTGGTGGAGCTGGCCTTCCTGATGAGTTTGTTCGGGGTCAATCCTGTGGTGCAATTGACCTTCCTGACGAGTTTTATCAGGGTCAGTCCTGTGGTGGAGCTGGTCTTCCTGATGAGTTTGATCAGGGTCAGTCCTGTGATGGAGCTGCCCTTCCTGATGAGTTTGATCAGGGTCAGTCCAGTGATGGAGCTGGCTTTCCTGATGAGTTTGTTCAGGGTCAGTCCTGCTGTGGAGCTGACCTTCCTGATGAGTTTGATGAATATCAGTTCTGTGATGAAGTTGGCCTTCCTGATGAGTTTGATCAGGGTCAGTCCAGTGATGGAGCTGGCTTTCCTGATGAGTTTGTTCAGGGTCAGTCCTGCTGTGGAGCTGACCTTCCTGATGAGTTTGATCGGGGTCAGTCCTGTGATGAAGCTGACCTTCCTGATGACTTTGATCAGGGTCAGTCCTGTGATGGAGGTGGTATTCCTGATGACTTTGATCAGAGTCAGTCAGGGTCAAATCCAGCAAGTGACAGCATAGAAATGCACGTGGCCACTACAGACTGATGAAACTTACTTAGCAGCTTGCTATATATGTCAAATGACTTGAGTTTCTTCTGAAGGTAGAGGTAGAAGGTTTGCGCTGGCCTTTCCTGCATAGCACTGCTGTTTTACCCATTCAGTCCAGTCAGCTCTTCATGCAGACCCTCAGGCACTTCTATAACTGTACCACATGCCCCTGGATGCACCCACTTGATCCCCTCCTTGTCTCCAGACTTGAAGCCCTCTTCTTCAAACATTGCTGCGACTGTGTTATCCCCATAAAAGTGGATGTAGTCCATGATGCAGTGGCTGAGTCCCTCAGTGTCCTCCCAGTATGACTCAGGACATGTCCCAGTCTGTCTCCTCTGAGCCATCCTGCATTGTCCTTTCAGCTTCCTTCGTCCAATTGCTTACGGTCCTAGAAGAGACTGGTAGCCATTGAAATATTTCTTTGCAGGTGGAGGTTAGGTGTACCATATTGTGATCAGAGCTGGCCAGGGGTGGTGGAACAATGGATTCAGTGTTGACATATAAAAGGTCCAGGGTCCTATTGGTGAGGGAGGATGGGAATGAAACATGACTGAAGTCACCACAAAATATATTATCTCCATTATCACCGCAGCTTCTGCCAATTCGGGGACATGCATGGCCAAAACAATAGTGTTTGAAAAGCACCATGGCACGGTGTTGGACACCTGAAGATGGTCCAATAAAAACATCCAGTGTATTCACTGCAGTCACCATCCTAAGGTTGATGCTGGTGAATTCACTCATCTGCTTTTTCCCTTCAGAACTGATCAGCAAGAAGGGGTACCCAGGTGTGACGAGGTAGTAAGCGCGGCACCAAACAGCGAGACACGCCGTGTGGCTCGTGGTGCCCACAGATCTCATACAGCGCGTTTAAAACACGGAAGAGCGAGACGGCCAAACCACAGGACCACAGAGTACAGAGCTGCGAAGAGAGCCTGCGTAACCATTGCCAATTGATGTTAAGGAGAGACGCGGCACAGACAGGGGAGCGATGCGGAGAGGAAAGCGAAAGGCCGGCAACAGGGACAAAGTCTTTGGCTGTGACCTGTTGGAGCATCTGACAGCTTCTTCCCAGGAGAGTGAGTCCTGTAATTCCTTATTGTCTCCCTTTATCTGTTCACGCTTTCACCATGCCAAA
This sequence comes from Hippopotamyrus pictus, assembly GCA_026781145.1. Taxonomy (NCBI): domain Eukaryota; kingdom Metazoa; phylum Chordata; class Actinopteri; order Osteoglossiformes; family Mormyridae; genus Hippopotamyrus; species Hippopotamyrus pictus. The sequence continues at coordinate 622,971 of JAODLC010000085.1, read as the reverse complement.
GGCCCCTACCAGAATACTAAACATTAATGCAACTATATTACCATAGGTGCTACAGTATTTATTTAAGAAACAAGCAAAGAAACAAACAAATATTTACTAATAAATAATATTTATATTACTAAATATAAATATAACTGACAGTTTCACCACACTAAAGGCCTCTACCAGAATACAAAAATATTAGTACTACAATATTACCATTTATGTACATTATGCTACTGTATTATATTGTATTTGAATTATACGCAGTTCAGTAATTTAATTTGCCTACAGTACTGTAATTTGAAATTTGTAATTTTAAACAGGTGTACTGAATTTTGAATCAATAAAATTAAGTAAATAGTGACGCTGTCCATTCTATTACCTTATATTTGTGTAATAAATATACAAATGTCAATTAGATGCTAATCTGCCTGAGACATAAAGAAAAAAGAAAACAATCGGTAATAATGGTCTCATCCACTTATAGTGGATCCCACTGTACTGCAGACTAACAAAAATACCCACACTCCATCATTCATGACAATCATAGACCAAACTGAAGAGCAAATTTAATTCAAAACTCACTCAGTCCATGGGATTCATTTTCGAGACTATTTCTTAGGACTTAGTGAATGTTGGGAATTTAACAGAACAGATTCCATGAGAGCTGATTGAGTTTTGATTCTCGATACCATAACATATGATGAGGAAGGCTGACTTTAGGTTACTGGTGATCTCTGAGTGAATTTTGGAAATTTTGTCTTCACTGTCATTTCTGTTTCACATGTCATATCTGTTTTGTTTTACCTGAGACAGTGTTTTCTGTCACAACATGTCAGTGTCATGACCTGCTTGTACCACAAACTGGTGTGCCATGCCCTCTCATTTACCTCATGTGAAATCTTGAATGTCACCAGCTGTTTCATGTTATTTCCAACTTGTGCTCTGTATTTCAGTCCACATTCGAGTACGTTTCCCTAGGTCGGTCATAAACGTTGCTTGTTTGGAGTGTGTTCCCCGTCAATAACCCCTGTCTCAGTTTGCCTGCTTGCCTGCACCCGTCATAATAGTCAGGCACATATTCCCTCTCGTACTTCATTGTTTCTCTTCTCCCTTTGGCAGTACCCCTGGTACTACGGTATTGCAGTGAGTTTATCGAAGAGCATGGAATCGTGGATGGAATCTACCGGCTGTCCGGAGTATCTTCCAACACTCAGAAGCTGAGGTTCGCCTGTTATATCTGCAGTTGAAATAGGTCTAGAAATGGCTACATGTATGGGTTTAATGGGAACTAAACGCTGTGTGCAGGACGGAGTTTGATGAGGGCTCCCCAGACCTCAATAAGGAAGTGTACCTGCAGGACATCCACTGCGTCAGCTCCCTCTGCAAGGCCTACTTCAGGGAGCTGCCCAACCCACTGCTCATGTACCAGCTTTACGACAAGTTTGCCGTGAGTTTGCTAGCACGCTGCCAAAACGACGCCCAGCAGAATCCCGGCCGCACTATGAGAGTCACATCATGCCCTGTCGGGCATCATTAGACGATTTATCTCCAGTGCTGAATATCAGAGGAAGTTCAGTTTTATCTTAATCATGACATACATTTGTGTTTATATCCATCCATTTTCTAACTGGTCAGGGTAACTTATTTGCTATAGCTAATATGAGAAACAGCTACAATAAATATAAGTATATAAATATAATAAATGGAAATAAAGTATATACATTTTTATGTCATTAAAAAGAAAACCAATCTCCCTATTTCCAGGAAGCAGTATCCATTCATCTGGAGGATGAAAGATTGGTGAAGATCAAGGATGTTCTGAAAGAGCTGCCTACTCCCCACTACAGGTACACGATCCTCCATGCCCATCCCCACTACAGGTACACGATCCCCCATGCCCATCCCCACTACAGGTACACAATCCTCCCTATCCATCCCACACTACAGGTACATGTTTCCCATCTACAGGTACACTATAACTGCTGCCTTTACTTCCTCAGAAGACAGTGTTAGCAGTTGAGGGAAGCATTTCTTCAGAAGTTCTTTTCTTCAACAGGGTTGTTTTAGTCTCTGACTAAAGTCCTTTGTCTTTCCTCTCAGGACTCTGGAGTATCTGATGCGTCATCTGGTGAGAATGGCCGCTCACTCCTCGCAGACCAACATGCACGCCAGAAACCTCGCCATTGTGTGGGCGCCCAATCTGCTCAGGTGACTGGAGTTCCCAATTCCGGGTCCCCAACGCTCATCAAGGAGCCATAGTTTTACCCCACCCAACATCTCCCCACGGTGGGATGGAATGAATGGCAGTTTCTTTATGTTTAAGGTCGATTGTAGATCCAGCAATAGAGCTTCTTTGCTGGGACTGGAAAGAAAGAGACGTGTGAGACATGCTGACACAAACCCAACAATGATGTAGGAGTATAATAGAAAGAAAGATATGAATGGCCGGTTCTGCTTGGCCACCACTTGTCTCTTGCTGCAGGTCAAAGGACATCGAGGCATCGGGTTTCAATGGCACTGCCGCGTTCATGGAGGTGCGCGTCCAGTCCGTGGTGGTGGAGTTCATCCTGACCCATGTGGCCCAGCTGTTTCCAGAAGAAGGTGACTCTGAATTACAAGCTCAGATTTCATTATTACAAGCAAGGTTTCTTTTTTGTTTTGCTAGGGTTCAAAATGCGATCCTTTTGGTCTCTCCGTGTCTGCAGGCGATACCAGCGAGCGCAGGCAGTCCCTGCTCTCACCAGCGTTCGCCTGCATCGATGACAAGATTAGCCCTTCGCTGTTCGCAGGCACCATCAGTCCCGGCGATGGCCCTCTGCCCATGCGACCGTACCACGCCATCATCGAGGGCACCGATAAGTATGATCCTCTGGGTCACAGCGGATGGCTATGGCAGCGAAGCCATCAGCACTGCTTCAGGGTTTTCTTAACATTTGCGATCCCTCACCATGATTATAAAACACTCACCTGCCCCACGAGCTCACACCCCTGAAGCTCACTGTGGCCTCTATGCTTATACCTGTTTCCTTCTGCTTGTTCTGAAGGAGGAAGGGCTCGCTGAAGAGCAGGAAGTGGACGTCCATCTTTAATCTGGGGAGCAGGCTTAATGAGAAGAAGCATAAGTGTTCCAGAAAAGGTAAACCCTGGCAACCTCTCCTCTGTCTGCATACCACACAGTCGCCACAAAGTTGCCATGTACTGCCCCATCTATATCTCCCTGCTTCTCTTTTCCCTCGGTTTCTTTAGCTTGTCATCAATTAAACAATTATAATCCTTTATCCGCCATTTTTTTTTTTTACTTTATAGACCCATAATATCCGAGTGACACACACAGGGATTATGTCCAAATTCAGGGGCTGCTCCCTTCTAAGACCGCATTCGAAGACTGAATCTGGCACAGTGGCTTGTCCCATTTCAAAGGCTCCTTCAAATCCCGTTTAGAAATGCATCCTTCTTTTCCTGAGCTGTGAAGGATCCACCTGTTGGATCATTCACAGCTCAACATATCCCAAGATTCATTGTGTGAACCTTCAAAGGACACAGCCTACAAAGGCTTCATGGACCACATCCTTCAAAGGACACAGCCAGGGGCAGATTAACTTTTCTGGAGGCCCCAAGCTGACATCAGCATGGACACTCCGATGTTGCCGATTCACCTTAACCTCCCCATGTTTACCGAGGCGGGCCATGGACCTCATATTTCTTGAGGCAGTTACAGCACTACGGCCATGTGGCGTGTTTCCCTGAGGGTGATCCGGCTCACAGGATCCTCATTGCTGAGGACCCAAGCGGCTGGACCAGGCCGAGGGGACGCCCACGTAACACCTGACTGCAGTAAATGGATGGCTATTTCTGGAGGGTGGGACTGGACCGTGTGTCTGCCTGGGGGATCGCCAGCCAGGATCCCAAAGAGTTTCGCCGTGTGTTGGGTTCGGAAACGCGCTACAACAGCGCACGCTCCCCAACCTGACCTGATGGGGCCCTCATATTTCCCGAGGCAGGGAAGGGCAGGGCCCTCATGCTTCCTGAGGTGGGACGAGGCCCTCATGTTTCCCAGGGTGGGATGAGGCCCTCATGTGTGATGGGATGGGATGGGGCCCTCATTTTTGCTGGGGGCAAGACAGGGCCCTCATATTCCTGAAGGTGCGGTTGGGCCTTCATGTTTCCCGAAGCGGGACAGAGCCCTCATATTCATGAAGGTGCGGTTGGGCCTTCATGTTTCCCGAAGCGGGACAGAGTCCTCATGTTCGCCGAGCCGGGGCCCTCATGTTTGCCGAGCCGGGGCCCTCATGCTTCTCAGGGCAGGGGGGGAGCCCTCATGCTTCCCGAGGTGGGACAGGGTCCCATCCCACCCCATCAAACATGAAATCCATCCAAAGCATAATCATATTTTGTGTCTTATTGTAGACTATGTATCTAATGGTGTATCACCTAAAAGGTATGAACGTATTGATGAAATGACAAGTGCTGAATGTGAAAGAAACCACGGCTTTGTTAAATACTATCTTCTTATTGGCCCAGAGATGTCACATGGGTGTTATTTTCGAGTAACTGCACAGGAACTTCCGGCAGCCTAATAATAGCTTTAATGTTTTAATTCAATGTTTCCTTTGATGGTTTTGATGGCACTGTAAGGGACTTACAGTAGCCTGTAAGTAGCCTGACCAGATATTCTATCCTTATAGGGACTATATTTTTACCAGCACATTGGAACATTTTAAAATGCTAATTAGATGATTTTCTTCTAAAATATTAATCATGACCAGTTTGTTCAATCACTGGTTTTCGTTCGTTCGCTGTGGTATAAGCGGGATAAACCACCTCGCTTCGCGTCCGACCGCATTACGCCAACTTGTTGTTGATTATTTTTGTATTTCCACACACCTTGTTGTGGTTTATTGCTTAAATATATCTGCATGCAAATCTGGCCTCAGCCTTTTATTCCAGCCTGGGTCAGTATTGTAATAATGTAACATGGCTTTGTGGTGGCTTCTCTCTCATTGCAGAAAAAGAGAAGACCAGCCTAAGACCTGCCAAAAGCATGGACTCACTGAGTTCTCCCTCTCAGGAAGGTGGGTTATCCGTTCTCAGGGAGATTTACAGCACTATTCGATTGAACCAGAATGAAACTGATTTCAGTGATAATGGAAGTTATAGGAACCAATGTAAACTAAAACAGCCCATTAATGACTTAAGCTGGGGCGCAGTGGTTAGCGCTGTTAGCTCACTCCCCTGGGGACCTTGGGGTTTCCATGAAGCAGGACTTCTCGCCTTGCTCATAATCTTGACTAAATGTAAGTGAACGAAGATAAAGTCACTTTAGCCGGGACAACCTTAAATCCAACAAATCATCCAGCTAAGCAAGAAATCCTGCTTCGGGGTAACACCCCCCCCCCCTCAAAGGTTTGAGTCTTTATGTTTGCATGCTGTCCTGAGATGTCATGGGGTTTCCTGTGGGTTCACAATCCAAAAATTGAATTTCATGTGTGCGTGTGTCTGTGCGTGTGTGTTTGCGAGTGAATATACCTTACCTTATGGGGACACAATGTGATGAATACCCATTTTTTTCACACAATTTAATAAAAATCTGTGACTGCAATTGAAAAACTAAAAATGCAAAAACTCCTGTATTTCGCTTGGTTACTTATGGTTATGGGTAGGGCTGGGTGGGGGTTAAGGTTGTCATAGTTAGCATTAGCATTTTTCCCATAGAAGTGAACAAGCGGTCCCCATAAAGATATGTGTGTGTGCCCTGTAGTGGGTTAGCACCCTGTCCTGGGTTATTCCTGGCCTTTCACCCCTCAATTCTATGATAGGCTTAGCTTAGGACTCTATTTTGATGGCATTGATTGCCTCTCTTCCTCCAGGACATGGGAAGCGGTTGGACCAGTGCCTCCTGTCGTCTCCCAGTCAGCAGCTGACGGTAACATCAGGAGGTGGCGAGTCAGGTGGCCTTGCGGTCCCTTCCGGCGGCATGGGCAGCAGCTATGCGGTGACGTACCGCAGGGGAGGAGGTGCCAGTGTGAGCATGGTGAGCGGAGGGGGCACCCCCGGCACCTACAGTCGACTGGACTCTGGGGGTGGCCTGGCCACCGTCATAACGGACCGCCCGATACCCAGATCCCCCGCTGCCTCCAGCAGGGCCGAGCGCCGAGCCGGCATCCACATCTCAGGGCCCTTCTCTGTCACCGTGCCCCTGCACATCACATCGGGCCTGGCCCTAGGAGTCCTACAGGGGGCGGCAGGAGAAAAGGCTGAGGAGCCAGGGGGCCAGAGAGGAGAGGACAGGGAGCAAGGCGGGAAGGAGAATAGAGTCAATCCGGGAGAGTCCCAACAGCAGGCGAGGAAGGGGGCGCAAGAGGGCAAGGGAGGCGGGGATGGGGAGGAGAGTCTGGAAGAAGGAGAGGCTACATCAAAGGATGGGCAGAGAAGCAGGAAAGGTGGTGAGGAAGGAGAAGCAGGCAGGCAAGACGCTGAGGAGCGGATAGAGAGGACTGTCAATGGAGTGAGTGTGGAGGAGCGTCCATCAAAGGCCGGAGGAGAGAGAAGAGAGGAAGGAAGTGAAGGTGAGGGAAGATCAGATACTGGAAAGCCAGCCGAGAACAAAGAGGAACAAGAAGACGATGAGGAGCAGGAGTATATGGGTAAGTGGGGAGAGCCGGCCAGCACTGAGGTTACTGTGGGCCTTCGGGGGATCAGCACTGAGGTTACTGTAGGCCTTCAGGGGATCAGCACTGAGGTTGCTGTAGGCCTTCGGGGGATCAGCACTGAGGTTACTGTAGGCCTTCGGGGAATCAGCACTGAGGTTACTGTAGGCCTTCGGGGATCATCACTGAGGTTGCTGTAGGCCTTCTGGGGATCAGCACTGAGGTTACTGTAGGCCTTCGGGGGATCAGCACTGAGGTTACTGTAGACCATCGGGGGATCAGCACTGAGGTTGCTGTAGGCCTTCTGGGGATCAGCACTGAGGTTACTGTAGGCCTTCTGGGGATCAGCACTGAGGTTACTGTAGACCATCAGGGGATCAGCACTGAGGTTGCTGTAGGCCTTCTGGGGATCAGCACTGAGGTTACTGTAGGCCTTCGGGGTATCAGCACTGAGGTTGCTGTAGGCCTTCGGGGGATCAGCACTGAGGTTGCTATAGGCCTTCGGGGGATCAGCACTGAGGTTACTGTAGGCCTTCGGGGGATCAGCACTGAGGTTACTGTAGGCCTTTGGGGGATCATCACTGAGGTTGCTGTAGGCCTTCTGGGGATCAGCACTGAGGTTACTGTAGGCCTTCGGGGATCGCTGTGGGATAATCGGCCTGCTCTCATCACAGACATGAAAGGCAGTATGCCGCTGTATGACGACTCTCAGGACCTGCCACTGGACTTCCAGGATACATTTGGCTTCCTTGACGTCTTGGACAACATGACATCAAATCAGGTGTGTGGCCTGTATGTAAAAAGGGTGAAACCCAAGTGTGTATATGAACAAAATCATATATAATCATAGCAGTGGATGGATGGATGGATGGATGGATGGATGATCTGTAATTACTATAGTCATACAACTTGGTCTTCTTTATCTCTAAAACAGGGAGGCAATTTAATTTAGAAAAAGGGCAAGAATACCAGTTTACAAAAAGATTAATACTTTTATAGGAATAAATCACCTTGTGTAAACAAATTCCTATTCATTCATTGTATTGGCTAAGACAAATTTGGATTGCTTTAGTCTTTCTGATTTTGTCTAGTTTTCTGCACGGAACCAGCAGATTGGCTGTGCACAAAGTAGGAGGGTCAGACAGGGACATTAAGGTTGAGCACATTTAACCTGATGAAGGCAACTTACCCCTGAACGTAGATCCTGAATTAGAGTCAGACAGAGGTAAAATCCTGGCAAATATGAATGAACAAACTAATTTATCCTGTATCTTTCCTTTCTCACTTTTTCTCCCTCTCTTCTCTCCTCTGTCTTTATCGGCCAACCAGGTGAACGAGTTCTCTGTAGAGCCCCCATGTTACGACACAGAAGAAGAGGAGGATTTGAGAGATGAAGAGAAGGAACAGCAAGTACCCAGTTTGTCCTGCCAGCAGCTGGAGCACCTCCCCGAAGAGGCGATAGAGAGTAGCCCCCCCAGCGAGCAGGAAAAAGAGGAGACGGAGACGCCCGTCCAGCTACGCCAGAAAAACAACCAGCTGGGCTTCCTCCCACATAACCGGGCCTGCAAGTCACAGAGCCTACCTTACAAAGCAGGCCTCTTCCTCCAAACGGCCATCGATTTTAACGAGGAGTATGACGATGGTGAAGATGAAAGTGAAGATGACGAAGAAAGTGAAGAAGATGATAATGAAGATGACCTGCTGTTCTTTAGTCTGCCATCCAGCATGACGTTCCACAGCCAGCGCCAGGAAGATATGGAGCACAGTGTGACCCAAAACACTGAAGATGGCCGCACCTCCCAGCTAGGTCCAGCAGGGGGCGACGGTGCAGAAGTGAAGGAGAGAACCATGGAGCCACCAGGCTTAGGGCCGGCTGTCAACGCAGAAGCAGCAGAGAGAGCAGTGGACCATGACGAGGCCGAGGGTGAAGAAGGTAGGCTGGAGCAGACGGAGAAGACAGAGCAGGGAGACCCAGCAAGCGAAACACACAAACAGCGGTAAGTACCAGGATCACATAACGAAACTCCCGGAGACCACGAGCATAGCTGCCATTCTTAGATTAACAATTTTGTCTATTTTACTTATATTTTTCCATATGGAAACACAACAACATGCAATCATACATAGATAGGTGTATATATTTATCCACATTTTATTATTGAAGCCAACTATATAATTTAAGGTGTTAAAAAATGTGTGTGTGTAAAAATATATGTGTATAGGACATTAACTGGTACCAAACGCCTCTCTGAATTCATATTTTATATGGATGCATTTTATTTATTTATTTATTTATTTATTTATTTAAACAGCTCATACAACTTTATCGGTCCTCTACTGTAAATGCAATTCTAGCCTTGAAGACTTACTGTTACTCATTGGTGTTTAATAGCACAGAATCATGATTTCTGCTGTTTTGTTGTAGCTTGATTGACCAGTTGGGATGTTTATTGGTATTTTATGTGATGTTTTTAGCTAATTTAATGCTTGTTATTTTATCATTTGTTATTTATCTGCTAAATGGAGTTTTATCATTGCCGTTCAGCACTTTGGTTAAACCTATTGTGTTTATTTTAAATGTGCCGCACAGATAAAGCTGACTTTGCCTTTGACTTTCGCAGTGAGGAAGAGGAGTGTCAAGCTGTGGCAGTTTGCAGCGAGGGAGAGGAAGACTGTTGTGATGTCAGAGGGACTCCAAGCAGGTCTGAGGATAGCCAAGACTACATGGAGGCTCCTGATGAAGCAGAAAGTGGTTCACAGGTGAACACTGTGCAGGAGAAGCTTGAGGCTACAGAGGCTAAGACTGAAAGAGACGATTCTGAAGATTGTTATCAGCGCGTCGATTTAGGGGACACAGCGGATGGGACTGCACTGGAAGAGGAAGCTCTCAGTTTGAGTGTGGAGCCTATGACCCCTCCTGGAACAGAGGACGTTTCTCCTCCCGGGACACCTTCTGACCTGCCCCCTCTGTCCCCAAATCCTTCTGAGATGCCACCAGAGGATAATGTTGTTAAAGAGGGGACCGTAGCCGTCAATGAGGATGCCATGGCTGGGATTTCTACCGAGGGGAAAGAAGCTTGCCTTCCCTCCGAGAATGCGGAGGAACGACGTGGAAACTCCACTGAGATGACAGAACAAGGAGAGAGAGAGGTAGCTACCGAGGGAGAGGGAGAGGAGGGAGAGGAGGGAGAGGAAGGAGAGGAGGGAGAGGAGGGAGAGGAAGGAGAGGAGGGAGAGGAAGGAGAGGAGGGAGAGGAGGGAGAGGAGGGAGGTGAGGACCAAATTAGCGATGATATGCAGGAGCAACAGGACAGCAAAGAAATACACATGGATTCCTCAGGACAAGATGACAATGACTATGCAGAGATGATAGAAACTGATGGACTATCAGAAGTACCAGATACAGAAGAACAACACAATGAATCTGAAATCAACAAAAATATCCAGGAAACGAACAAGGAGATTAAAGACGGAGATGAGGAATGGAGGGAGGGCAAGGGGGAGCTGAAGGTCGGGCAGGATGAGAAATCTGAGAGGGCGATGGAGGTAGGACTGGGGCTGCCGAGAACTCTGGTGGTGTCAAAACAAGTGCAGCCAAGAGTGTACCACGCCAAGGCGGTGCCCGTCGTCCCGCCCAAACCCCAGATGTCCAAACTGGCGGCCCTGAACCTCCGACAGCAGCAGCTGCAACGAGAGAGCAAGAGAGGGAAAGAGGGAGAGTGGCAGAGGGACCGGGATAAAGATAGAAACAGAGAAGGGCAGGGGTCCAAGGAAGTGGACAGGGAGGTGAAAAGGAACAGTCCGATCAGCATGTATTTTGATCAGGCTGTCGCCATGGCAACCGAGAGACGAGGGAGGGAGATGGAAGACAGAGAGCGGGAGAGAGAGAAAGAAAGGGGGATGGATGAAGACTGTGAGACAGAAGAGAAAGGGACTGATGGAGAATAATGCAAATGCACAGTAGGGGGCAATATTGTATAGCCTGCAGAAATGATGTTCGCATTCACGGTGAACCATGAATAATAGAAGGTAAGAATATATAAAACAGAAGTGTGTGCAGGAAACATATGGAGGAATGCATTCTGTGTACTGTATTAGTGAAACTGTCCTGCTAAACCAGGGGTGGCTAATCTTATCCGCAAAGGGCCGGTGTGTATGCAGGTTTACTAATTAGAGAACTGATTGGCTGAAGAGTCCTCACACCCGGGTTTGATCAGCTGACCTACAGGTTATCCCAAAAACCTGCACACACACCGGCCCTTTGCGGATAAGATTGGCCACCCCTGCGCTGAACCATCCATCTCCCATCTATGTATATGAAAGATGAAAGCACAACAAAAATAGTTAATGGTTAATAGTTGTACTTAATTATAGTTTATTACGGTTATTCAGATCCAGTTACATCCATTTAGGTAGCAGAGTTGTAGTACAGTCCGGTAATCCCAGAAATAACCTTTGGATATATTTTCAGACACTTCAAATATTTTATGTTCAAATATTGTCACCCCCAAAATCTGAAATTCAAAATGATCATGGTTTATTGTAAAATGTAAAAATGTATTTTTACTGAATTGTACCACTAAATTTGTAACTTGGCATTACACCTGTATTTTTGTATGTTCCCGTGTTTTATACAATAAAGTTATTCTATGTTTTAATCGGATTTTTCTTCGTGTAGCTACGAATCTTTTTCGTTATACTTACGTATTGCACTAATACCTAAGAATTACAAGAACACCGAAACATTACACAACCTATGAAGGTCTATACAGCAAGTCAAAGGAAACGTCATAGTTTTATCTCTCTGTATTTAGAATACAATTTCCAGATGACCTTTATTATCATTATCAGCACGAAACTGCTTGTGCATTAAGAACAGTGCACAGAACTAATAATTCTAGGTGGGATAACACAGCTAAGTGCTTTCGTGTTATCGGAAGTAGGTGTGAAAAACACTACGGTCGTTATCATCTCTTCGGCATCCCGACCGATAGGTGGCAGCACAAGTCTTGAGCAGCCTGTGAGCCTCCATTATAGCGTATTTCAGAAGAAGAAGATGTATCTCCGGAAATAAATGAGTGTGGCATCTAATGCGTCTGTGGTCTGGTTTTTTGGAAGTGTGCTTCTTGTTGCGTTCTCACTGTTTTACATTTTGCACATGAAAATAGTAGTTGCCCCGACCGTGAAAAAGGTGGTGAGACACGATCCGATTAAAATGCAAAACTGTGTCGACTTCCATTCCCAGTTGACTTCCATCATGGACATATTAGCAAAAGCTGCCGTGGCAGAAATTATCAAAGTAGTTGAGGACAACTGCTGTGTTTTACGCTTGGAAATTAACCGGAGTCAGAATGAAAATGAACGGCTGAAGAGGAAGATACAATGGATGGAAAGCGAGTTACGGGGGAGTTACTGTGCTAATGTTTATGACGGATTACTGGGAACAAAAAACGGTAAATCCCATAAGATTATTCAGGAATTTAATCTACATCGATGAAACGTAACCTTTATTATACCATTCGCATGTTAATATTATATTTGACAATTAAAACTAACTAAGTATCAATATGCTTAATTGTCCGGTTCCCGCATTGCCAATAAAGAGTTTTCTTGCGTTTCGATTAAAATATGTGTTTACGTATAGGTACCAGTACGTATTATTTTTGTCGAATGCTCAAAACATTACGCTTGGTCATGCAGACAAAAAAAAAACTTTAACCGGAAAGTATTGCAGCAACTGTGAATTACAGTTATGTATCACGTTTTTTTCTTCATCTGTTCCATTTTCCCTCTCAGACACTGTGTCTAGTCATGACACTGAAATACTGCCTCCCGTTGACCACCCCCAGTGTGAGACAGACTGTGACATGGACCCTGTTGCTCCAGAAGCTCCGGACGGTCAGGCGGTGAGCCCTACAACGGCTGCCAGAAAACTCCCTGTGCAACAGAGCCCCGATCTCAGCAGTCAGGAAACCCTGGAGTGTGTAGTGAAACCTGAACAGGAAGAAGAGCAGAGTCCAAAGGGATCCAGAAATGATGAAGGAAACAGGACAGAGGAGGGATGCAGCCTTCTCTGGATGTCCTTCACACAAGACTACAGTGACACAGGCAGTGAATATCCAGATTGCTCCCAAATTGCACCTGTTACTGGAGGGTACTCGCGTGTGGTGTCATTTCAGACAGCATCACAGCCTGCTTCTGCGCAAGTCGAAGATGCTTGTGAGACACAGTCACTACTGAATAATACCTGGGACCTCATGCCCAATACAGTTCCCATTAAACAGGAGGCTGAAATACACTCGGTAGCCAGTGATAAGGTCAGATCAGATATACCTCACTCACAGCAAGAGCAGTATGGACAGAAACTACTGCCGTCGGGAAAAAAAGAGCATCTGACTATAAAGCTCAAGCAACATGCACATAAACCAACAGGTAAACAGTTAAAAGTCGACAGAAGCCCAGGAAGGACAAACTTATGCGGAGAAGACAAAGACAGATGTACGCAGAACAATGACAACTCTGCCAGGAAGATAAGGACGCAAACGGCTAGCTCTGGAAAAAAGTGGTTTATCTGTGCTCACTGTGGGAAGAGTTTTGCTTATTTTAGCTGCTATAAAATTCACCTGCGAAGTCACACTGGGGAGAAACCATACAGCTGTGTGGAATGCGGAAAGAGTTTCACCCAGCAAAGCAATCTCACGAAACACGAGAGTGTCCACAGTGGGAAAAAGCCATTTAGTTGTACACAGTGTGGGAAGAGTTTCAGGCATCGGTATAATCTAACTCTCCACCAAAGAGTTCATTCGGGTGAGAAGCCATTCCAGTGCATGCAGTGCGGAAAGAGCTTTGCTCAGTCTTGTCACTTTAAACGGCACCAACTGTGTCACGAGGGTCAAAAATCCTACAAGTTAGTCACCTGAAATCGAGGTTAATTTTTGACATATTTATAAATGAGCTTTTTTTTTTTTTTTTTTTTTTTTTTTTTTTAAATAAAATGATTTTATGAGTTACCCTGTCCATAACACCTCACACAGCAAATTCATATAAGTGAAGAATATCGTTATCTTTTGTATTTTTTGACTGATAACTCATGGAGGATCATCTTTTCATGCTTAACGTTCTTTCAGATTTGTCAGAAATATATATGCAAAATTGAACGAAGTTGTAATGAGGTAACTTCTCATGTTAGAAAAAAAAGCTGGTTAACAATGGAGCAGTTTAAAAGGCTTCGGGGGGGCAATATTTGTATCTACATAGTATTTAAAAGGAGAGAAATTTCAGAAAAGTAGTGTATAGGGGCGTCTGATGGTGAAAGGTTCTGTGGAACAAGCACAGAACTTGCATTTGCATTTTTTGTTATGAACCATGACACACAACTATTGTCGAATTTTTATTTTAAATATTCATCCACAATGCATATTCTGCTCGGGGTCGAGGTGGAGTCTGGAGTCTATCTCAGACAGCACTAGGCTGGAGAGCACCCTGTACAGGATGATGTTTATATGTATATCCTGTTAATTGTTGGCTTGCAAGACAGTTAAAAGGAAAATGGGAATGTATGATTCTGATTGTGTTTAATAGTAAATGTGTGCAGATGAAGTTATGTTCCATTAAAATGTGTAATGCGACTTTTGCAGTTGTGCATGTTTTATGTTGAAAGCTGAGATTATTACTATTATGTGCTCTTTCTGTTTTGTTTCATAAGTTATTGTTTTTGCAATTTACCAGAGAGGGTAGAGAATTTTTTTCCTTATGCATGTCATTTATCAAACTAAACAATGCTAGAGGTACCTACCAGAGGTGGATTTTCTAAGCATCATCATTTTTAAAATGAACCTAATCATATAAAATAATGACAGTTACTACGGTGATAAATCTTAAAATGTGAAAAAGTCAGGAGTGAGAAAATTACGGCCATGTAACACATCTTCAGGAAATATATATTATTGATGTTTTAAAATATCAGATTCGTAAAAAAAAAATTTGAATAAGAGGGAAAAAGCAAGTACTATATAATACATTTACATGAATCACACAGATAAATATTTAACACACTTGGTATTCAAACATTATCGTTTTGTTCAGTGAAGTGTGATATCTTTTATTGGTATTCCACTCTGTATAAAGACGTTAAATAGTTTAGGCTGGCGCTTATTATAGCACCACCATTACAGAAAATGTCTTACGAATTTATTCTTGGCTGATACTATTTACGTATGGCAGAACTGCTTTGAGGTGCTAATATACCTGAAACTTCAATGTGGTGAAGTGTTTGTGTTGATGATGTCCACGTGCATTGTCTTGCAGAGTAAAATACTCCTCTGATATGACAGGTATACGTGGGAGGGCTGCGCTGGTGCATATTTATTAAGGTTTTTGTTTGCTTCTGACGTTTGTTTGTTTTTTTTCTGACGTCACGAGGTCATTGCGTCACTGCCGTAGCCGCCCCGGTTGTGCGGAGAGCGTCGGTTTGCGCTGGACTGCGCTGCTCCACTTCCGGACAAATACGAGCGTTGATCATTGACATGCCTTGCCTATTCATCATTTAGCAAAAATATATACACGCAGTAACGGAAATACACATATAAATATTATTTGTCTTTATAACTTGAAAAGCAAAAGGAGGGAGATGAATTCGTCCAGCGAGATGTCGGCTTTCGCTAACATCCATGCACAGTTAGCGTCCATCATGGAGATACTAGCCAGATCTGCAGTGACAGAAATCAGCAAACTTGTGAACGATAGTACGGAGGTTTTGCTGCTGGAGATGTGCCGAAGACAGAATGAAAACGACACCCTGAGAAGGAAGCTGGAATGGATGGAGATGGAGTTACGGGCGGCTCGGAGGGATGAAGCCCGGGAGAGTTTCTCCTGCGGCCGCACCGTGGGAGTTCAGGCTGGCGATGGCTTACGGGCGAGGGAGAGAAACCGATTGCATTGTAGGTAGTGAGCTTTAAGCGATCATAAGTTGTTTTGTCATGCCAAATGCATGGATCGCAGAACGCATCCAAACAGAATCGCATGCATAAAAGTATATTTGATTAATGGTTTCATAATGAAAGTAACGTGCATAAATTGTTGTTTTCAGTGGAGAGACGCTCGGCTCAAGTAGGGTGCGACTTTGATCAGCACTGTCCTCGCCTGAAGGCAAATGGAGGTCCTCCGCCTGTGGAGGAGGAAGTGTCTCGGGCCCTGTCTATTGTCGAGGTCAGTTGTACGTGCGATCCTTTCGCCTACGCTCTCGTTAATCTTCCCTGTTTTTATTATGTAGGCGTGAAGTTTAAGTAGACCGCCCCTTTGTTCCCTAATATCCCGACACACAGGGAATTTAAATATCAAAATGAAGTAGCAAAATAAAACAGCCCTAAGTTAAATCCGCAGGAAGGTAACACAGTGTTTTAAGAAAAAATGACGTTTACTAACGCGCTGCCCACAGAAGGATGCGATTGTTCTACTGCTGAGTGGGGTCCTTACTTTAAACTGTTCCATTAAACGGAAAGTTATCAATTTTAAAGAAAACTTTGATTAAAAATATTAATATGCAGTTAACGCTAAATAACTAAATCATTTTGCAGTAATTGTTCCATGGGACACTTTATAATGTACTGTATATTGTGCATATTGTGTATTGCATATATTATACAGTCTGAATGCTGTATGTTTCGCATAGTGGTTTTAAGTTAAGTCCTGTGTGGTGTTTATTACATACTATTACATGCTCATTGTGACCAATTTCCTGGCAAAAGTATGATTCTGATTCTGGTTAATATTCATATTCGTAAGAACGTATTATAGTTTGCCTTGTCATAGATGCATTTATTAGTTAAAATAAATAAATAAACAAACAAACAAAAGAAATTGACGGCAGAGTTGTGGTTAACCTGTTTTCTGTTTCTGAACAGCTGATGACTGTGGCTTCTAGAATCCCTTTCAGAGTAATCGTGTCATTTTTTTTTTACAGTCTGCAGACTTCGAAAGAGGGACATTGGGAACACCTTTTATCAAGGAGGAAATATTTGAAGAGGAAATCAATAGTACTGAGTCGAGGAGAGGACTGAAGAGCTTTGCTGGAGGTAATAACATGGGCAGTGAGTTGGAAGAAGCCACTTTATACATGTTGCCCCAGCTGCAGTGAAAACAGTGAGATCAATGATAACAAACCTGTACGATTTGGTAAAAGAGTGAGATCAATGATAACAAACCTGTACAATTTGGTGAAAGAGTGAGATCAATGATAACAAACCTGTACAATTTGGTGAAAGAGTGAGATCAATGATAACAAACCTGTATGATTTGGTGAAAGAGTGAGATTGATGATAACAAACCTGTATGATTTGGGGAAAGAGTGAGATCGATGATAACAAACCTGTACAATTTGGTGAAAGAGTGAGATCAATGATAAAAAACCTGTATGATTTGGTGAAAGAGTGAGATTGATGATAACAAACCTGTATGATTTGGGGACAGAGTGAGATCGATGATAACAAACCTGTATGATTTGGTAAAAGAGTGAGATCGATGATGACAAATCTGCACGATTTGGTGAAAATGGTGAACCATCAAAAAAAGGTGAGGTTTCCTTATACATAGTGATGTAAGGATGTGGAAATTTTGACCAATATTGACATATTTTGCTGCCTGGGGGGGTGATAATGGTGATGAAAATTGGCTGAAACGGTTGCTTATTGTTATTTTGCTACATCATCATAAACTAGCACTGATCGGTGTTCTGCATCTCTTGTGATTAATCTTTTCCTCATACCTCAGCCAGTGGTTCCGGTCCTGATGCGAGAAAGCTGCATCCTGTCCTGCGTCGGCAACGTGAAGAAGACAGCGACACGCGACTCGTAGACGGGTCGGAAGTGCAGGAGGTCCATTCTGCCTCGACAGCCACCGCAGAAGATCTCGGGGATGCGGAGGAAGGAAAACAGCAGAGAGTCCCGAGGGTGGATCAGGCAGAACCCCAGGAGTGCTCAGTGAGATCGTTCGCGCCGGCCTCTGTCTGTGACACGTATGAGAAGGAAGTTCATCTCTGGACATCTGCTATACAGGGGGACAGCGAGACCGAAACTGATGACCCCGATTTCCCTTACGATACAGAACAGAGTCTGTCAGATGTAATTGAGATTCAGCCCATTCCGGCTACAGGAACAGGTTTATGTACAGATATGTTGCCTCCGAGGGCCACTAAATCCCATTTGGGAATGGAGAGCATCGCGCCTAAGGAAGAGGAGTCAGCGGTGCAGCCTGGATGCAGTGAGGACACTAAAGGTAGGCTGGCTCAAACCCAGATGGAGCCCAGAGAGAGGCTGGACTCAGGGGTGATGGGAGAGCAGCCGTCCATTGTAGCGACTAGTGATGAGGGCGGTTACCGCTTTAATGCAAACGGTGTCAAAATGGCGAAGAAGGTGAAAGGGCTGACAAGGGCTCCCAAAGGGGAAAAGCAGATCAGCTGCATGCAGTGTGGCAAGAGCTTTACCACCCGATTCTATCTCAAGATACACCTGAGGATACACACGGGAGAGAGGCCGTTCTCCTGTGCACAGTGTGGCAAAAGCTTCTACTGTACATCTCACCTGATATCACACCAGAGGTCCCACACGGGAGAGAAGCCCTACAGGTGCCACGTGTGCGGAAATTCCTACTCGCACCTAAATTCCCTGAAGTTGCATCATAAGGTTCACCGGCAGGAAAGACTGTTTAATTCCACGTAGAACTGGAGGGCTTCGTGTCTGTAAATCGATGACAGTGGTGCAGTGTGTGACTCACTGCATTGGAGACACTGGATTTCAGTCCAGTATAATAAGTTGCGTCTCTATAAAATTAAGCTGTGATTTATAAGTCAACAGCTGTTGTGTAGAACCTTACAATCACACGCAACATTGCGAGCTATGCTGAGTAGTAATTAGCTTGTTCTTTAGCCAACTGACAATGTTTCCTTTTTTTAACATGCAGATATGGATTGTGCCTGGATGATGAAAGTTAAATGTGTACTTTTTTGAGGTTCCTGAATCTTTTGAAGCAGGAAAGATTTAAATGACCTTGTTATTCTTTTAAGATGAATACTTAGGCTTCATGACAGTACCACTGTGAAGGCCATTTAGGTGACAGCTGCTGGTATCACAGAGGTGTAGGAACTGCCCCCCCCCCCAATATTTTATTTGTATCCATTTATCTTTTGTTTAAATTATTGTGTAATAATAATCCTATGCCATTGGGCTCACACTCTGAATAAGCTGATATCTGAAGGGCATTGTAAACTATCAATGAAGAATGCCACTGCCTTTATTTGTTATTGTTATAGTTACCATTTTACTATTAATAAAATAACCTTTTGTTCAAAGATTCTTCCCAGATGTAGAACATACCCAGAAGTCTTGAATGAATAGGTCGTTTTTAAACTTCTGTAGGGTGAAGATCTCAAAAGAACCAGGCAGCATGGCCATGAGATGCAAAATAAAATGTATTCAAATACTGCAAGTACTGACCAAGCTTATAGGCATATGAATATGAGTAATGTTGAAAGCAGGAATACTTTTGGTGGTGTTGATACTCGGGCTGCAGTGGAGGGTTTAATGTTGGGAGTTGTATGCGTTTGAGACTGTCCCCCAAAGCAGCCGAGTGACCTTTTATATGACAGTGAAATATTCTAATAGTATAGTGAGGTCTGTACAGTGTGGACCTCTGCAGTTAATTTTACTTTTAAAAAAAAAAATACTGTCACTGGACCAGGTGAGTGCACTGCAAGGCCTTTTTCAAGTTGTGTTTGTTCACTTATATTTTGATTCTTTTGTTTCATTTCAGTTTTCTTGTGTCTGCTCATTTTGTAGTTTTTTCCTCATTTCCATTCTCTTTATGAATATGTTAACTTCATGGTAATTAATGCACTGTAATAGAAAGTGGTAACTTTAGAACGTTGCGGATACAATTTGAGGCATTCGCCTTTCAGCTGTAAACCAAAACTTTGCTGGACTGTTCACAGTAATTATCTTTGAATTTTCAAACACTACTCTTCATTTTACAACTCCAAAAAGGAAAAATAACAAAAAAAAAAATAAAAAGAACAATGTCATTAAATTGTTTAGATTTAATTTGAAAAAGTTAGAAAAAAAGTTCACTGACTTGATTTTGTGTATTGTTTGCTAACATGACATTAGTTTAAATTGTGAATAAAAAATGTGTAAAAATATCATTTCCAGGCTGTTTAGTTAAATTCAAAAGTGAATTAGCAGTAATGTACAGTACCAGCAGTCTAGTAAGCGATTTGATATATTTCTCTTTTGCCAACTACAACAATAAAGAGTAAAGAAAAAAAGAAAGTTAACTTAGCTATTGATAATCCAGTACATTCCATTTTACTTCAACAGTGAATTGCAGAGATTAATCATACAGCAGGGAAAATAAGTATTGAACACATCAACATTTTTATCAGTAAGGAGACTTCTAAGTGGGCTATTGACACAAAATTTCCACCAGATGTTGCCATCAAGCCAAATATTGAATTCATACAAAGAAATC
>JAODLC010000085.1:578748-602721 GCA_026781145.1 Hippopotamyrus pictus | reverse complement strand
TGGCTTGATGGCAACATCTGGTGGAAATTTTGTGTCAATAGCCCACTTAGAAGTCTCCTTACTGATAAAAATGTTGACGTGTTCAATACTTATTTTCCCTGCTGTATATAATCTATATGATCCCACAACACTAATCCGGATATGTGGTTGAAAGATGGAAAATTTATATGCTGTTATTGCAAACTGATGTTCTGAAAAATATTAACTGCATTCTCTTAAATCATGCTTAATTGATTAGATGAATTACAAGTTTAGATGGAACGAAAATGAATATAAAAGATGCAGTGGAAACCACTTATAGTTATCACGCCTATATATCTGTCTGGGTGAAATTGATCACTATAAGCGGATGATCATTATAATCGTTTTTTTTTTTCTTTATGTCTCAGGCAGGTTACCATCTAATTGATATTTGTATATTTATTACACAAATATAAGGTAATAAAATGGACAGCGTCACTACAGAATTTTATTGACTCTTTCAAAATATAGTACAGCTGTTTCAAACACTTTTCAGATTTACCTTAGACTGTTACTCTTCTGCTATCTTCTGAATCAGGTTTGACACCCCTGAAGTTCTTGCAAGGAAGACCAATTAAGCCTATTGCCTTTCATGCTATTGACGTTTGGATGATAATCGGAAAGAAGGTGATGAAAGTATCGATAGAAATGTTGGCTTTTGCTAATATCCATCCACTAACGGCATCCAGATATGCAATCAAGGAAACACACGAACGTGTTCACAGTAATGCCAAGAAAACACTGATGAGCAATACATCTTAAAGGAGCCAGGGACTGAGCTGCAAACATAAAAATCCCCTGTAGTAGCTGGTTGACACAATATAATAAAAAGGTAAAAACAATAAATTTGGATACTCAATCAGCAATGCTATATGTGCAGCTGGAACCGACAGCTCCGGACTTTGACTGTAACGACGCTTCTTGCCGCGTCTTGGCTTCGGGCGAGGAGTAGCAGGTCTGGAGGAGGTGTTGTAGTGTCTGTTTTCATTCATTACTCTAAAGTGACCTTTCAAGATTCCTGTTTATCTTACACAAAAGCCCTTTCAGCTTTGATCATATAACATGGTGATGTATTGCTACGTAATCATGATTTGTCATAATGGTATGACACAAATTCATTCTTACCAGTCAGTAAAGATGTGTAATTACAGTCAGGCTAACGACTATTTATGAGATAATCTAGTTGAGGTGCCATCATTCTCTACAGTTAAGGAGTAATTTAAAAATCAGTTTTAATTACATTCTTGATCACTTAGTCATCTCATTCATATTACCTAACCTGTGACAATTATGGAAGTTTCAAGAATGAGTACTATACCTTCATGAATATGAACTCGGACATCTATGGTAAATGGTAATGTGCAAATCCGTGAATATTTCAACAGGAACACAGAGAAATGTAATTTACCACCATCTAAATAATTCTATAAACATTTATTAATTTACCAGCCACTTTTGACCAAGGCAACATACAAATGAAGCTTAGAGCACATCTTCTTGCTCAAGGGCCCAGTGGTGACATCGGGCTGGTATCCAGGAGATTTGAACCAGCAACCCTCCAATCAGAGCCACAGAGTCCTAACCCGCTGAGCTGCACAGCGCAGGGATACAACACAACACAAAGATAAAGTTGTGTGAAAATCTAAGCTGCACAACACTACCGAGGAAAACAGTTTTGCGCCGCTTTTCTTTCGGTAGCTGCGCCGAAGTAGGTAAACCGGACTACAGTCCCTAGCTGCGAATTGCTAGTCTGCCAGGTTTCCGGGACTTCGGGCGCATGCGCAGTGTCGCTGGAGGAAATTTGCGTGTCCAACTGAAATTTCTCTGCTCTCCCAGAACGTCATCACAGTACTATCAGTGCTAAATGATTCTGTTTATCATTTACCAAAATGTTAAAGGTATGTTTGTAAATTAATCGGGAAGACGATGATGAAAGTGTCCATCGAAATGTCGGCTTTTGCTAGCATCCATCCTCAGATAGCGTCCATCCTGGAGATACTGACGAGCTCTGCAGTAACAGAAATCTGCAGGCTTGTGGATGGTAGCGCCGAGGTTTTGCTGCTGGAGATGTGCCGCAGACAGAGTGAAAACGACACCCTGAGAAGGAAGCTGGAGCGGATGGAGATGGAGCTACGGGCGGCTCGGGTGGCGCAGCCGGGGGGAGGCCGGGGCTGCAGCCGCACTGTCGCGGTTCAGGCTGACGGTACCTGCATGGCTTGGGTTCATTAATGGTGGTGTTTGCTTGCTTGTTTGTTTGTTTTGCTTACGCGCACTCGTAATATGGATGGTATAATTATAAGCTGACAAATCTAGCGTTTTATTCTAACGAGGTCTTCCCGTTTGCAGATAACATTGATGGCGATGAAGAGTGCATGGGGACATGGGGAGGTAACATCCCTACAGCGGTGAAGGAGGAATCGTCCCACTTTCTTGGAGTGACAGAAGAGGTCGGTGCAGGCGCTTAATTCCGCTGTTTTGTTACCGCCGATGTCTTAACTAAATGCAAGCCGCCTGATTGTTTTTCGTAGGGAGGTGACTGATGTTGTAGTACTTGGTTGTGCTTTTTAAGACCGAGTTGACAACAAGGCCGTAGTAAACCTACTTTCAAAGTTTGTTTTCGGATGGCATAATGCTGGGGGGCGGGGTTGGTGTTTACCTAGGATATAAACCTCGCATACTCTGCTGCAGTCTGTAGACACTGACGTGGGCGGGCCAGAGACTGTTATCATCAAGGCGGAGGGACAGAAAGATGAATCCGACTACGCAGAGTCACACGGAGGACTGACGGTCATTACAGCAGGTACCAATCTTGGCAGTTATCACGCCACTACCCAGTTTTGAAATCTTCTGCATTTCATCTTTGTGATTACTGGATGTAACTTAGATATTTTTTATTTTTAAAGTTTTTTCAGAGCTTAATATATGTATTTTAAAAGTAATCCCTCTCCTTACTTTGTATTCCCCACCTAATTTTATTAGTTCTGGTAAAATTTGGCCGCTGGCTAGTTTGTTTGACTGTTTGGCATTCAAGACCACGGTGGAATTACTTCTGGGATCTTTTCATACCTATCCACGTGCTGTACAAATTTAACTTCATACGTTTTTTTTTTGCACATACCCCAAAACTATCTGTACCCTAAATCTGGGGCTTGTTTCACTAAACAGGGTTTGCTAAGCCAGATATCATCAGGTTTAAGGTAGTCCAGGCTAAATGTAAGTGAACGAAGACAAAGTCCGACAAGTTATCCAGCTAAGCAAGAAATCCTGCTTTGTGAAACAGGCCCATCTGGTTATCCCACCTTCATTTATATGTCTGTATGTATATTTATTGTGTCTTTATTTCTATTTCTACCTCTATTTTACTTTTATTTTGTTTGTTGTTTTTTGTACTTTTGTCTTGATTATATGTTAAGTTGCATGTTTAATTGTAACCTGCTCAAAAGAAATTCCTTTTACTTTTTTGTACTCGGCGAACAAAAAATTCTAATTCTAAATCTAAAAGAAGAGAATGTGTGGTTTGGTGTGGTTAATGCCTTGACCACAGGTAATTGTCTTGTGATTCGTGTGTTTTCCTGGACCGGACAGCAGATGACGCCTCTCCCAGTGACAGCCAGGTGCATCCTGGTGAGCAGTGGTCGTGTGAGGGGGATGGAGACCTGAAGGAACAGGAGGTATGGCCACTTCAGAAGATCAGAAAACCTCAGGTAGCACCAAAACACCTTCGGGTATAATTCTAGTACTGCACGGGAGAATCATTCTTCGCAGATTTTGTGTGTGACGTGTAGAGTAACCGTGTGATGCAGTGCAGATTTTATGCTTAATACAGAAACAAAATATCAAAATAACAAAATTATGCATAAAGCTTATTACACATAAGACTAAGAGTTTCAAAAAGCCATGAATTATTTGTTTAGTCTACCCAGGCCCGGGGTACGCAGCGACCCCAAATGAAATAACAGCCCTCCTCTGCCCATAACCCCCCCACAGCTACCTAGACAATATAAGAAAGCAAAACCCTGGCTGTCTGCCCTCGAAGGGGGTAACAAATACAAGAGGGGGTGACCTAGTATGCTAGACATTTCCAGAACCTAAGGAACTGTACAGTGCATCGTCTAGGTGCAGCTGGAGCCTGGTACACACACACATACAATCATACATACACATATATACACACACACTCCGTCTGGTCAAGATGGATCTCCAGGCCCCTATTTAATTTCTCCTGCTTCACAGTCAGGTGCTCCTCCTTGTTCAGATTGCATCCAGGTGCCAGTCGTCCACTTTTCAGCACAAGACCGAGTTAGCCTGTGCTCCCCCTGCAGGCCAAAACAGGAACACGCATATCCCCCCACAGACAAACGCAGTACAGTTGTGACAGTATCTGAACGCTCTTTTTTTCTTCCCCAGGGACTGTCAAGTGTGAGTCAGTTGCAGTCGGTTCCTGCTCCGGGGGGAGTTTTTTGGACAGGTACTCCGTCTCCGAGAGCCGTTAATGTTAAGCCACGCTTTGGTAGCCTTGGCGTTGTGCCTCAGAAAGAAAAGATTACGACGCAGACTGGATGCTGTGAGGTCTCTGTGTCTGGAGCAGCTCAGTCCCAGCAGATGGACTCGGTGATGTCCAGTCAGCAGCAGGAGCAACAGCGATCAGCGGATTCCACACGGGGAACAACAGGAGATGGGAACAGCTTTACTGCAAGCGAAGGCAAAATGGCGAAGATGTTTAATGTATTAAAAGGAGCAAAGCAGTTCAGTTGCATACAGTGTGGGAAGAGTTTCAACGACCGTTTTTACCTTAAAATACACCGGCGAATACATACAGGAGAGAGACCGTTTTCTTGTACGCAGTGTGAGAAGAGGTTCTACTGTACATCTCATTTGATCGCGCACCAGAGGTCTCACACGGGAGAAAAGCCTTATAAGTGCAACGAATGTGGGAATTCCTATTCTTACCTGAATTCTTTAAAGTTACACCAGCAGTCTCACACGGGGGAGAAGCCTTACACCTGTAATGCGTGTGGGAAGTCCTACTCCCACCTAAACTCTCTGAAGCTTCACCAGAGGACTCACACAGGAGAAAAGCCTTACACATGCAATGAATGCGGGAAGTCCTACTGCCACCTTAATTCTCTGAAGGTACATCAAAGGTCGCACACTGGAGAGAAGCCTTACCGTTGTGCTAAATGTGGAAATTCCTATTCTCATCCTCAGTCTCTGAAGTTGCACGAGAAGTCACATGATGTAGAGACATTTTAGTTCTGACGAGAGAGAATTCTTGCTCTCGACTTAGGCTTCCAGTGTGCTGTTCCTGCACTGCTTCTCTCGTATTTATTTAACAGGCTTTTTTTTTCTCTCAAAGCCACACAGAACTGAGGAGAGTAGAGGTTAGACAGCAGGGTCAGTCAGCATGTTGAATACGGCCTCTGCTCTGTGATTAGATGATGATGTTTGTGTTACCTGTCTAAGTTGCACTTTTCTGAAGTTAGTGATCATTGATCGTTGTTGAAACACCACAGCACACAGTGCACAACAACAAAATGTGACCTCTGCATTTAACCCATATGTGACATCGTGACATAGCAGGGGGCAGCTAATTCAGCACCCGGGGTGCTTGGAGATGGTACCTTGCTAGTCAGGGATTTGAATCACGGCTGAAAGACATCTGGCTGGAAATGAGAACATTTAACTAGTCGATGGGAGAGCCAATCAAGCTACCATGTTTACGACCCATTAGGGATTGTAGATTTAGTAGTCATCCTTCTTTTTGAAATGTTTTCTCTTTTTCCCAAGATCATTAATAAAAACCACACTATTATTTTTATTGTAATTGATATTTGTGTTTTTATTGTGAGTTCTAAAATGGTATGTATTATTTTGTCACTCTTCTGGTGATTTTTGATGCTGGACACCAGGATATATGTTTGTTTGGAGCTCTTTGTCTGCTGTCAGTATGGGTATTGTGGTTACTAAGCTGCTTACCTGTAAGTTTTTAAACCAGAATGTAATTTATACAAGGGTGTAAATTTGGGTATGGATAGTAGAGAAATTGCATTTATATAGATTATCAAGGTAGATTCTGCTGAGTTAACACAAACTGCAGTGCCTTTTCTATAGTGATTCACTTTTTAAACATAAAATAAAAAGAATGTGCAGAATATGAAACTGAACATGTTATATTTCATAGTTCTGGAGAAGAATGTACTGGTTGGTTCAGGCTTTGGATCATGGCCTGCAAGGCTTTTGAGAAATTTTACAAAACAACACAATGTAAGAATGTAAATTTTACTTGAACAATCTTGCTTTAGATATTCGGCCAAAGTTAATTTGCTAGTTTATTTCATTATAAGGTTCATCGCTTAGAAACATGAACTGCTGCCAATAATACCATTGACTGGGTAAGTATATAGGAGACACATTAGCCAGTTAAATATCGACGTGCCGTGCATCCTCCTGTAGTTAACAGAAGACCACAGGCAACGTTTCGTTGCAAACGTATTGGAAATTGTCCGTCGATCTTCGTCATAGGGTGCCAATAGGCGATTTAAAAGACCTACGATTTCAATGAGAATATTTTCCAATGTTTACGGTAATTCGATGCGTCACCCCCCCCTCCCCACGGCTATGCGGAAGTAATCTACTTCTGTGTCTAAAGTCATTGAATACCGAGCTACTGCAGCGCCCATATCTAGATGCTCTTGCACGCGACTGCAATCGGGAAATATGTCTGTCTGTGTTAATTTTCAGGCACAACTGTCGTCGATTATGGAGATTTTATCTAGAGCAGCGGTTGAGGAAATTAGCAAACTTCTGGAGGATACATGCGCGGTTTTGCATCTGGAAATGCGCAGGAGCCGCAATGAAGCCGTGGCGTTAAAGAGGAAATTGCGCTCGATGGAAATCGAGCTGAGTGCAGTGCGAAGCTGTGGAGCAGGTGTGCGGACTAATGGGCTCCGTCATATGCAATCAGATCGTTCGAAATACTGACTTTAATCCGTAATGACCATGAATAAGCTGGTTGTAACGTTAATGTAAAACTGACATTTGGTGTGTTTTCCTGATTCTCCTCTTTAGAACATATTAGTGGGAAGAACCAAAGTAACGGTTCCTGGCAGTATGGAGTTCCCTCAGCAATAGGAGACAAAAACTCCCAACATCTGTCTCTTGTTTTCGGGCAAGAGGTTCGTTTACTTACTAGCGGTAGCATTTACAGACGGATTCAGACGTATTCAATTTTTAAATACATACAAATAGTAATACATAAAACTTTACTTGGTCAAATTATTGCTATGTATGCATTATACTGAGTGTATAAAGTTGACTTGCTCTTTTGAGTCCGTGTGTGCGTCTTTCTCTGGAAACATTCAGTTGATAGTGCTGGGGATGTTTTTTACAGTATGAAAAGGTGGAAGGTGAGAGGACTGAGATACTTATCATCAAAGAGGAGAGCCTTGAAGACGACCGTGAGGAACCAAAGCACTGCCGAGGTAATGATATTATTATTATACCTCAAAATGTAACCACAAAGTTAAGTATAACCATTTACAAGTAGGGATGGGTGTCTACTTCAAAATGTTTACTGTGCAAAACATTTTAATTACACTTATGCTGTAGTTCTGACATCTGCTGTTTTGTTCTTTTAATGCCCTGACAAGGTTCACCGGCAGAAATCGGTGCTGTTGCTGTAGAGAGCCCCCACCTATCCGCGTCCGAATCTCCGTTCCAGAATCTCAGAAGCGATGAGGAGTGCGACAAGCAGCCAAACCCGTCAACAGTACAAGAACAGGACCAGTGCTGGCAGAATGAGGAGGAGTCACGCGGCTCTGAGCTCCTGGTAAAGGCCGAGCGAAAGCAGACCAGGAAGAGCTGTCAGTCACGAAAAGGAGGTCTGGAAAATCCAAAGGACACGAGAACCAGTCAGTTGGCAACCAGTTGGAATAGTGAAATAGAGGCTGATAAACTGCGGCAATCTACTGACAAATGCTTACTGGATCTCTCGCCGTTTACAGGGGACCAACATCCCATTGCAGTTGTTGAGTCAGGATCTGCTAAAACTCAGTTCTCTGTAGACTTTTCTGATGTGAACTCGC
Organism: Hippopotamyrus pictus; assembly: GCA_026781145.1. Classification (NCBI taxonomy): domain Eukaryota; kingdom Metazoa; phylum Chordata; class Actinopteri; order Osteoglossiformes; family Mormyridae; genus Hippopotamyrus; species Hippopotamyrus pictus. The sequence continues at coordinate 594,616 of JAODLC010000085.1, read as the reverse complement.
ATGTCAGCTTGTTGAATCCATCCACTGTAAACGAGAGAGCCGAGTGGCTCGATGAAACCGGGCTGCACTCGGCAATGAGAGACCATCACGCAGCACCTAACCAACCACAGAAATCTTTGGAAAGACAGCCGGTTGATGCCGACAGAGATACGGGGCTGTACACTGAAATGGTGGAAACGTTTGCTGTGTGTCAGCAAAGTCTGAACTCCGCAAAGAAGATTGAAACCAGCAAGAAGTTTGGTGTTAGAGAGAAACAGTTTTCCTGCACACACTGCGGAAAGCATTTTAATCGCTACAGTCATCTTAAAATACACCAGCGATGTCATACAGGAGAAAAACCATACTGCTGTACACAGTGTGGGAAGCATTTTAGTCTTAGATGCAATCTCATAACCCATCAGCGAATTCATACTGGTGAGAAACCATTCTGTTGTACCCAGTGTGGTATGAGCTTTGCCCAGAAATCTAGTCTTAAAACACACCAGCGAATTCACACTGGGGAAAGACCGTTTTGTTGCGTTCAGTGTGGTAAGAGTTTTGCTCAGTCAAGCAGCCTTAAAACACACCAAAAGGTTCATAGTAGAGACAGTGTAATGTAAGTAAGAAATACTTAACTATCAAATGATAACGATCATTGACATTACATAGCTTGTCATTCAACGTCCTGTACCCAATTAAAAGCTAAACAAGGACTGCTACTGAAACGCTAGGTCTTATATAAATTACAATTTTTTAAATGTCCATATCCACTAATTACTACAGGTACTGAAGTAGTACAAAGAGAAAATAACCCAAACACAGTTTTAGATTTTCCAGTGGTGTTTAATGTAGAAAAGCATTGCTTCTGGAGGGTGGTTCCACAAAGCAGGATTTCTCAGTTAGCTGGGTTAACTTGGGCTCGAAGTTATGATTGTCCAATAGGAATGCTCATTACCTAAACTCTTATTGGATAATCATTAATTCAAGTTAAACCAGGTAACAGAAGTCCTGCCTCGTGGAATACACTCACCAGGTTCATTAAAAATCTTATACAGTTCAAATGTATTACATTAAAACACTTTTGGGGGCATTCAGAATGGCACCCAGATGCATGTATATTTTTATTTTCTAAACAGACATGTTTTGATTTTTCAAAAATTCTGATCATCAATAGCTGATCTTTTAGTCATTGTTAACATTTTCAGACTGCATTAAAATTTCCTAAATTCACAGTCGATGAATGAATTGTTCTATACAGTTAAACTGTGTACAAAGGCTGATGTTCCCCTTTCCTGTTAAAAATTTCTTTCAGTGATTCTTTTGGTTTGTTTTATAGTTATAATTGGATTAAACTATTTAAAGCTACTTAAAAATGTTTTATTATTTCACCACAGATGGGTCAAACAAAAGAACACTTAATCTTCTGAGCAAAAGGTTATGCTTGGCAATGCTTACCACAGGGTTTCACACTGCTGTAGGTGAATACTCCTTTTCGTTTGTGCCAAAAGATGTTCAGAGCCACATACATGAACAACTATGTAATCAGATCTCCAGGTGTCCCCTTCAGCTACGTATTTACCAAACTGATCATTGCTATTTTTGGCCGACATGTTGGCTCCTTGGGTAGCATTGCTGGCGCACACCTGCATCCGACCCCAGTCCTGTGTGGGTGGAGGTGGCATGATCTCCATATCAGGTTGGTTTTCCTCCCACAGTCCAAAGACATGCAGTTAGGGTAACTGGTGTCTGTAACAGCCCACAGAGTATGACTGTGTACCCTGCCGCGGGCCGGAATCCCAGCCTTGGTTCCCCTGTGGCCAGTCCCCCGCCATACCCACCCATACGCATCTATACCCACCCATACCCATCCATACGCATCCATCCCCACCCATACGCATCCATACCCATCCATACCCACGCATACCCATCCATACCCACCCATACCCATCCATACCCACCCATACCCATCCATGACACTATTGATTTCTCTTGAGGAGATTCTCTTTTTGCCTATCCCATCTTGCTATCCATAACACACAGACACATACAGCTCTAGAAAAAAATTAAGAGACCACAGCAATCATTTCTTAATTTTTTGGCTGTGCGTCTGTGAGTGATGTATATGTTTTACAAACTGCAGCCTGGTTCTTCCCTGTTTCTCATTGATGAAGGGCTTCTTCCTCACTTTATGGGACTTCAGTCCTGCCTCTAGGGGCCTGATATGAACTGTCCTAGCAGTGCACTTCACACCTGCACTTAATGTTTCCCATTCCTTCTGAAGGTCACCTGATGTCATCCTCCGATTCATGAGAAACTGTCGGATAAGTTGGCGGTCATCTCTTGCATTAGAAAGTCGCTTCAGTCCTCTGACTGGCTGGTTTTTGGTCATTCCCAATGTCTCCTGCTTCACCTTCTTGTGTCCTGCTGTCTTAGGAAGCAACTTGCCTTGTGGCCTTCTGCTAGCAGAACCAGGATTAAACCTGAATTTTAAAATAAAGGCTTAAAAAACATATATGAAGTGGTTTCTTTAATTTTTTTCCAGAGCTTTATGTAGGTGAGAAGAGGCGCCGCTGCCGCTGCATGTAACTCATCCAGCTGTCCATCCATCCGTCTATCTATACAGTACGGGTCGACGTCTAATTAACTTACATACACTGTAATTTGCTAGGGGTCTCCAGTCTATTTAAAGTCACTGTAGCTGGTTTTCAGTGTGCATGTTCCATCGCCAGCTTCCCAAAACTGCGGAAATGCGTGTTGATCTCCAGCCAATCGCGGTAGTCTGGGCGATCCACGTGACTCCGGGTTTACGGTTTACGGAAGCGGAATAATACGAAGCCCTTATGCATTTGCGCAGGAAAATAAATACCCTTATTTGAAGCTGTAAGGTGTCCAGAAATAGTTTAGGAAAATGATAAACAGTGTTCATTTTCGTAGACAGGTTGGTGCGGTAATGGAAATCCTAACTAAAGCAGCGATCGCGGAAATCGCCAAACTTGTCGATGATGGCTCTGCAGTTTTACGCTTGGAAATGTATCGGACCCAGAGTGAAAACGAAACGCTGAAAACGAGGATACGGCAGATGGAGAGCGACCTGGAAGCGGCGCTGGGGCGCGGAAAGGCGGCCGGGGCGCCGGAGCTTCCCGGAAACACGCGATCTGTCGGCGTTCAGGCTTTCGAGGAGTTTAAAGGTGCGACGATGAAAACCAGCGCTTTGCTCTTCGGCGGAGCCTTAATGTTCGCCAAGCCCTTTGTTACAACCCTGGGAAAGTTAATGCCAGTGAAATCGGCTTCTCTTAATTCTACGTATATCTTTCCACATAAGAGCTAGGACAGGATTTGACAAAAATGGGTTCTCAATTTAAATCGCATCACCTGTTTTTATACTAACGTCTTACACTTATGTGAAACCAATAACCCTTTAGTAGAAATCTAATTTCATGACAGCCTTTAATGAGTGGGCACAGCTTTTAAACAGGAATTGTCAGTGAGCCTTGTCTTTAAGCGGCATCAGCAGTGCCAGCGGATTCACGCACCCGGTCCGGTTCTTGTTCTCTACCGTATTATCAGGGCCGGTAATGACTGTCAGCGCTAACGTGGCTCATGCAGAAGTTGTACCCCAACAGAAAGAACGCATTCAGTAACTGCCGATATTTCAGGATTAGCTTTCTTATGCCAAAGCATTATTTATATGCCATACCGTGTGTCAGTTAAATTGTATTTAATAGTCTGCATTTCTACGAACAAGATATGCATGCTGAAGATTTTTGGGAGACAATTAAAACATATCAATAAGGGGAACTCTTAAAAGTCTTTCATCAAAGAGAATCAATAAAGGTACACTATTCAAATATAATGTATATTAATAGTCCTTGGGTTACTAATTTTGTAGTTTTTCCTCAATGCACTGTATTTGTAAAATGTATTTGTAAAATAATGTATTCTCGGTTTTGTAATATATGTTGATGGTGTCATCCATTACAAGTTATTTCTAAAGCATCACAGATTATTATAATTATTATTATTTATTATCTGTTTATGTTTTAATCTAACAGAAGAAAAACAACTGTGCATCAGTGTGTGGAGAGAACAGAGGCCAACAGCCCAGACTGAAAGCGAGCCTCTGTACACCACAGTGAGTGGAACCCAGCTGTATGTACTTTGACCACAAAACTTGTTTGATTTGATACGTAACATGTTTGGGGACTTTTTTCAATATAGGCTTCAGGGGTGGAAGAAGAGAGGCCTGAAGCTCATATCAAACAGGAAACGCTTGATGATGAATGGTGGACCAGTGACCCCCAGAGATGGCTGGAAGTCAACAGAGAGGGTAAAATCAATGCCACTTCTGTAATTATTATCATCTTTGCACATTACATATTTCAGTTTCTTTTATACGGTCGTATTGCTTGTTATATAACGGGCTTGACTTTCTACAGGCCCTGCGGAAAAACTCCAAGAAGGTCAGGATGCTGAGGAAGTCACGCAGACACCTTCAGAAGAGCTCAAGGTGCTCTGTGAGCCACAGGGGACCGAGATACATGATCAGGAGCTGGTTGGGCTGCCGTTCGGGGTGAAGGCGGAGTCCTGGAAGGGATGTGCAGCCCAGAAACTAATTCTGACAGAACAGGAATACAGAACAGGAAGACTGAACTCTCTCACCACAGAATATGCCACGGATGGGAAAGTCAGCCAGCTGTGGACTACCTTTGTGCAGGACAGCTGCACAGAACCTGGAGATCCTGCACAGAAATCGCAGGAAGACCTGCCACTGGCCCCCGCTCTTTTTAACAACTGCGGCAATCCGTCCTTGGCGCTCAACGTGAAGCTGCGTTTGGGCACGTTCGATTCGACGGCGACGGGTGAGGACGTGGCCGCCTCCCCTGTATGTCGCGACGAGCCAATACCGCAGACACGACAGAGCAGAGAGAAACCGACCCCAGCAAGAAGAGTCGACGTGACAATGCCGGCCAAACAGCAGCATTATGGTGGGCCGGCGGACAAAGTGACACCGAGCGGAAATACGGAAGGTGCGGAAACGGACGCGCCGAATAGATACGTTCACATGCTGAGCGGCACGAGTTTTAACATGACGAAGATGCTGAAGACGTGCCGGAAGGTGTGTACGGAGGAGAAGCCGTTCAGATGCTCGCACTGTGGGAGGAGTTTCAGCCGTTTGACCTGCCTTAAGATCCACCAGCGGAGTCACACGGGGGAGAAGCCGTACAGCTGTCTCGAGTGCGGGAGGCAATTCACGCAGCAGAAGAGCCTGAAAACTCACCAGAGCGTCCACACGGGGGAGAGACCCTTCAGCTGCACGCTCTGCGGGAAACGCTTTTCCCGGCAGGATAACTGCACGCGGCACGAGAGGTTCCACAGCGGGAAGAAGCCGTTTAGCTGCAAACAGTGCGGAAAGTGCTTCACCCTTCAGAGTAATCTTAAAACGCACCAGCAAATCCACTGCGGGTTTAATCGTTTCGTATTTGCATAAAGCACTGCACTAATTCAATGCATATTAGAGACTGCCGGTTATTACACTTGCCATATAACGTCTAATTCTTTTCTCCAGTGAAAAACAGCACGGAGGCAATTTTTATTATGCAAAAAGATCCTTTATATATCATGAAACGAAGATGCTATAATCTTCGCTGAATAACTTTTTTTTTTTTTTTTTTTTTTAACCGAACAGTGAACCTAAATAGTTTGCTTCTTACTTCAACATGATTATATTTTGCTTCAGGGCTTTTGGGGTACCAAGGCAATTTTGATATTTTACTCAACATCTGCATTTATCTTTTCCAAAAGTCTCCATGGAAGCGAAGCCTCCATTGTCTCAGTATGAATGTCATTTAGTGTCAGTGGTATAGAGGATGGATGGATGGATGGATGGATAGATGGATGCATAGATGAATTTCTAAATACCTTTTGCTTTTCCCTTTCACTTTCTATACAATTATGTAACAGAAACTGCATAAGCAGTGTGATACATGATACCACTTGCATTAAAATCAGTTCTCAGTAAACTGCTGAAAATCACATTAATGTCTATTGTACATTACAGAGGTCTATTTATAGCGACTAGACTATTGAAAATATAAACTGTATGGCAAATATTTAATGAATTATTGTATTTTCCACATATGACACAATTTTACTATTTAAATGTGTTTGTTACTGATATTTAGAATGCCGAAAATTTTTTGTGGTTTCTCTGTGTGTGAACTTTTATTACACTACTGTATGTAGCGCAGTTTAAATTAATAAAAATGTTTCAGACATTTAGACATAATTTGAGATGACTCCCCTCTAGCTCAAGCACAAAGAAATTAGGCCTAATCTTCATCTTTTTGACTCAAAAATAAACTCTCAAATGGTACCTTAAGCCCAAGGCTATGTCTCTCTCAAGTTTCCATTGTCTACGACATCTCAACGAAGGGTCCCTACAAAAGCCTACTGGAAAATGTAAACCTCTTTTTCCTTTTCAGAGAAATACAAGTCCTGTCATTGCACATAATCATATGCTGATTATTTACTGATTGTTCAGTAAAACTGAAAAATTTTGTTCCATAATCACAATCATCTGCAGCCTTTATCAAAACACTGAGGTAGAAAAATTACTTCCCCTTTTTTCATCAAAGAACAGATTGTCAAGGACAATTATCGGCCAAAATAAAAGCGTCTGAATGGTATTTTCACGTGCCCGCTTTATTGCACTCTTTAGAACTTCTAAATTCCACCAACAACAACCTTTCACACTCAAAGTGTACTAAACAAACTTAAAGATTTACAAGTGATTTTTGAATAGGCATGACACAAAAAATATAAATATATATATATTCTAGACATCTTAGAAATCCTCTTTAGAAGTCATAAGTTGAATAAAATTGTAAACATAGTATGAACAGATATAAATGCAATGTACAAGATATGATAATTGCATAACAGGTGACATGACTGAATAACCAAAAACGAGCGATCAGCCGGTGAACGCTTCACTTGCTGAGACCATGTTAGTGAAAATCATTTTAACAGATGGAATATCACACATAAGAGAAAAAATGGCACTGTAAGACAAAGACGATGGGTATCCGATGGTTTGTTACAACCTGTTACCTCTGCAGAATGAGACGTCAACAAGCCGTCTTTGCGGCTGCGAAAACCCGGCGACCGTGAAGCGAAATCCAACCCACCAACTGCTGGAAGCACCATGATTTCTCCATGATAGGGTGTGATTATGGGACATTGTGTCGGTTTGTGGCAGATTTGATCTTTGACTCAACAGCCACAGTTTCCTGTATTTTCGCCGGTTTCATACGGTTTCTTAGTTCACCTTTTTTATCCAAAATAACACTGAACTCATTTCACTGCTGGGAATATCGTTGGCACAGCTCAAGCACCACAGCCAAAGTTTTACAACAGGGATATACGTGGGACTTGAGCTAGCAACCCCCTGGCTCAGTGCATGTCCCGCTACGTTCATCATTAAACACTAGACAGTCTGGCAATGTTGAATATTAAGCATCCCGTTACAGAGTCAGCTGACAGGAAGTTCTACACCCAAAGGTCTACACTGATCTCTATATGATCTGACCCCTGGGGTGGAGAAGGATGGCGTTGGGATGGGGTTTGGGTTGCAGGAATCCGTTGTTCAGTTGAAAGTGGTTGGAGAGGGCTTCTGAAATCTGACTGCTGTTTGTCCTGCAGTCGTCCTCTCCGTACAGCTCCTCCTCTGTGTCCTCCCATTTCTCCTCACAGGCTTGTGTTGGGGAGGACCGGGGTCGGGACCCCACGCGCTGCTTCATCGGGACCCTCGCGCTGATGCTTCGCACTGAGGGCACCCGTTCACCGATCCCCAGGTGCTGAGGTTCCACCCCCATGCCAGCCTGTGTGGCAGACAGCTGGTCCCTGGAACCCAGGGCTTGCGATCCCGACCAGGCGGAGATGCTGGACCTTGCGACCGCCGCCTGGTCCCTCGACCCCGGGTGTCGCGTTACTGACCCTCCGGAGAGGCTGGCCCTCAGGAGCGACATCCGCTCTCTGGAACCCAGACGTTGCAGACCCGTCACATCCGTCATGCTGGTCCGCCCCTGCAGATGGTACGGAGGTATGGATGAATACCAATGTCCGGAGAAACAGACAAAAAGTGAGTGGGAAAGAGAGAATGGAGGGAAGGATAGGAACTGACCAACAAAAACATGCAGGAAGCAGTTAGCAGGAAATTAAGTTCTCATTTCATTTTTACCAGTACATTTATTTATCAAGGAGAAGCTTCTATCCAAAACAACAACGAATGAAAAAGAAGGGTCAGCCAATGCCTGAAACAATTGGAAGTACGGGCCCTTCCTCAAGGGCCCGACGGTGACATCACTCAGCTCTCGCTGGGATTTACACTCATGACCTGACCGTGGGCAGTCATAACTAGGGGTACATTTCAGCTGTTCAGCTGCGTGGTTCCAACAATGCAAGTCACTAACGTCGTTAGCAGCTACGCTTTTGGGAAACACAGACTGGGTTAAAAAATCAGCCATGGAGTTTTTTGCCAAACAGAAGGGGTGGAACCCCCTTGGTAAATTTTGTTGACTGGGGGAGGGATTCCCCCACCTACCCATGGCCCCTCTAGGAAAATGCCCCGTACGCCAGCACAGCACTGGTCCTAACCCACAAAGCCACACACCCTATACACCATGTATCCAAAACGTCACTTAGATTCACAGAAACACGCATGTTCTGTATGATCTTCCCTCCTATGCAGACTCTCACCAAAGACGTGTTGCTCAGGAAGGACTCAACCCTGTGCCTGGGGGCCTGTCGCCCGCCGTCCATGTCCACATAGCCGTCGGGGTCTTCGTCTCCGTGCCACAGTGAGTTATGCAGGGAGTCGGCAGTCATGGTCTCTGCCTCATCTTCCGCCATGCCTCCATCATAGCGGGAATAACCCCGGACCGAAAGATCCTGGGGTACATTCAGAAGTCGATCATGCGTACGGCCATAGCTAATTAACATGGAATCTACTCCAGGATATGTCCCTAAACTCGTGTTTAATTACCTTGAGAGTAGAAATAGCACTTTCCAGTCTGAGGGCAATATTGTCTTCCAGCTGAAACGAAAAAGAAATGAAACTGTATTATATATTCATGTAGATGTAGATGCTGGTTAATGTGGCATTTTTTACTCCTGGGATGCTGTACAGTCTTGTGGAACACGTTTCCTCAACTGGTAAGTCAAATTATTTAGATTTTTTTCATTTTCACACTTTCATTTTGAAGGACGTCTTTTCTGATGTTAGAGCCGTTACCATGGTCACATCAGTTAGAACATTCGTATGAAGAAGCAAATTTGTTTTAAAGTTTTCTATTTGGGTCACGACTCGGGTTTGGATGTCAGCTCGCCCGTCGGCGCATGTCCGTCATGCAGACGGCCGCATGGAGGCACCTGAATGCGAGGGTCTGACGCACGGCGATCTGAGTTCAGTCTTCGGACAGAATTCTGTCTTGATAGAGAAATCAGCTCCTCTCTGGAATGAGCGCAGGATGGAGACAGAAACCAAATGAAGCTGAGGTATCAGTTCTGGATCGACATGGTCACCACCGACATAAACATCACGCGATATCGGGGTCGAGTCCGGAGGTCCACACACGGCCCCCCAACCTACTTCTTCTCATCAAGCTGTTTCTCCAGCTTCTTCTTCTTCTTCTGATAGTGACATTTCACCACGATGATCGCAACCACCGTGATCATCAGCAGCACACCGATGACGCCACACAGAGCGTTGACGATCACTGGGTTATGGGCAACCCTTTCCTCTACGCCTAAGTGCGGGAGAGAGGAGGAGCATGTGGTTCATTGTGATGGACACAAGGGGGCAGTGTAGGTACAAACATGCGGCTACAGACTGCAGTCACATGAGGCAGCTGTGCAGCAGGTATTAGGATCAAACGCCGCTCACTAGTCATGTGAGAAAGAAGGAGGGTCCCAGACACATAGATTAATGTTGGGTAGCACCTATAGCGCTACTCATACACAGGGGGTCAAACACAAGCTTAGATATGTTAGCAGGGGTGTAATTACACACCCTGCATCTCACAGAGAATTTGCCTATTAGAAAATCATGCTCACTCTACTGGACAATTTTACTTTTCAGGTTTGCTGGTGTCAGATTTACATTAGCATGCATTTGTAGTATGTATTCAGGCCTTCAGAGTTCTTTTTTTTTTACTGAGAAACATGATCCATTAAAACTCTACTAATTTCACACAGAGGTCAATTCATGATCACGGAGTCATAAAACTGATAAACTCTTGCAATAAGGGCGCCCCCTACCTGTCACTACTACATTGACACTGTCCTTGCCGGTTCCTACAGTGTTGCTGGCGAAGCACTCGTACAGCCCGGAGTCTGTCATAAGCAGGGGCCGATTGAATGACAGCACCTCCCCCTGTATGGACACCCCGGGCGGTAGGGGCCCGCCGTTTCTGTAAGAAGATGGAGAGATGGACCCTCAGCACTGTTGATGTGGCGTCGCACATCTCCATGGCGACGAGCACCATGGTGACCGCACGGCGAAGGCTGAACAGCCTCGTGGTGCCCTGGAGGACAGTGTGGCTGAACCCCGGCGAGCGGCTGCATCTGCCTCTTCAGAGGGCCAATGCTAGCTAGCGATGACAGCCGCTAGGTGCTGTTTGGCTGCGCTGCCACTCGACGGCGCCACAGACGCCGTTTCTCCAGCCCTAGCAGCTCAGCATCAAAGTAGATACAGTACAAACACAACAGATCACAGTATGCAGAGGGCCACTGGAGGTGTGGCTATAGACAGTCCACGAAAAGCAAATCGAATTAAAAATGGCTGCTGTTTACTCTATACGATGATGCCAAATATTTTTTGACTCTTAGGCCTACGCCTTTGACCTGTGCAATGCGTGGATGTAGCCTACAAAAAGTGTGGTTATTTTAGATTGGAAAACCGGTTTGACCGACTGACTGAAAAGAACTTGTTGGAAAGAATGACCTGTTCTCGAATTGGACATCACCATGGTTCACCTGAATAGCTGTCTTTGTGTGCAAGTAGCGTTTCTTACTAAGACCATATTGTGGTGTAGTTCATGTAGTACTGCTCTCTGTGACTGAAAACCACACAAATACAAATGCGATTCTGCACTGCATTGGACTAATATATCAGTCGCGTTTGAAGAGATTTGCGGCGTGACATCACGCGTTGTAGCAGGACTAACTGCACTCTGACTGAACCTTCACAGCTTAGGAACTGTCACAGATCATTCATTCATTCAATATGCAACAGTATTTATTTCTGAGCCATTACTACAGAATTCCTTGCAAGACTTTCCCTGACATTCTTTGCACTGTCACCGTTTATTGTTGTCTATAATCTGTCTATTATTGCCTAAATATCATTTTTACTGTCTGCGTGTGCAATGGATGGGTGGATGGATGGATGAATGGATGGATGGAATTTCTTCGAGGATTAATAAATTATCTATCCTTCCAGCAGTGCATCTGGGGGCTTCTCTCTTGCTTTTCTGGTTATCCTGGATTTCCATGACCTGAAATGATCGTGTATTTCCCATGGATACAACCAGCAGCTGATCCTCACCTATAAAGACCCCACGCTGTCAGCTGACCAGTCGCGCTGTTTGTGTAACCTGTAACCTTTTATCTCTTGCAGAATTAATTTCATGCATGTTTCTATTGCTTTGTCCCTCAGACTTTATTCCCTGACGGCCATGGACGTGTATCTGTGACGAGTAACTGTGTGTGACCTGCCGAACTGCCGATTCGGCCCACATCGTTTGCGCATTACAGCAGTAGTAATGGAATTCGAAGAATGCAAAACGTAATCCTTTAATTACATGTGCTTTGTTTTTAAATAATTAGTGGGAACTAGTCTCTCTCTGCACATTCTGGAATTTCAGGCTCATCGTTGAGATTGTGTTGCCTGTCCCTCCTTTGTGAGGAGCGCAGAAACGGACGCTGCTATGCCGCAAGTCGCAACACGATGCCACAGATATTGCGTTACACCGAGAAGAGGAAAGAAACGACTGCCCTAACTGTCCATGGGCGTGCACGCTCACACGACTGTGAAAAGCACGCGAGTATGCCTCTAGTGCAGTCTGCTTGCACAAGAGGAAGTGAACGCATGAATATATTTGTGCGTGTGTGTGTGTGTGTATCTCTCCACGTGAGCATGAGCCATCGGGCAACTGCTCAAGGCACCAGTCTGATCCTTTATCATTTTGTGTGTGTGTGTGTGTGTGTGTGTGTGTGTGTGTGTGTGTGTGGTGCAGGTATACCTTGTGTTGTGGGGACCAAATGTCCCTAAACGTGATAAAAACCTGTTATTTTCATGTTGTGGGGACCATAAGGATAACCTTAATTTTATAAAAATCAATGACTTTAAACAAAGAACTAAAAATGCCAAAAGACTGGTACTTTAGTTACTTGTTAAAGGTGGGGCTGGGTAGGGGTTAGAGTTAATCATTTTTGGATTTCCACAAATATACAAGTACAGGTCTGAAAGTGTGTGTGTGTGTGTGTGTGCGTGTGCGTGTGCACGTGTGTGTGTCTGTATGTAGTCGAAACTAGCGGCAGACAGTAATCCGCTGAACAAAGCACACAGGAGTCATGACGTGACGTGACAGAGACGGGAGTACCTGCTCCAGGAGAAGTCGGGGGCTGGATTCCCCGTGGCTTTACACTTCAGTGAGGCTCGCTCTTGCCCTGCCTGCCAGGTTTCTTTATAACCACTGATTGCAGCTTCAGGGGGATCTGCACGTCAGACACACAAACACACTCTGACACGGGGGGGCCACACAAACAAGGACCCGCTTCAGAATCCTGTAAATCCAGCACAGGACAAAATGGAAAATTCAGGGCTGGATGAAGGACGTCTGTGATGTGTGATTATTCTCGGGGTAAGGATCGGAAACGCCGCCATACTGTTTACTTAATTCTGAAGTGGACCGAGAAATGTGTGTGACTCAGCAATACTTTTTTTTTTTGTTCCCTGCATCTCGATACGCTGACGGTAAAACAGAGAGAATGAAGGTTACGGCCGCGTTCAGCAGAAAGGCGTGGCAGGTTCACGGCGCAAGCAGGAAGGAGTCGAACAAACACACAGTAAAGTATGCTTACGGGAACAGTGAAGTTATGTCACGGTAAGGGCAGGATAAGCTTGTGGTCACTATGTAGTGCCACAGATTTAAAAAAAAAAAAAAAGAGGGAAACTCATTGACAGGTAAAGTCAAGCTCTTAATCAGATGGAGTAAAAAAAAAAAACCCCAGTAGACTTACACTGAACAACCAGGCGGTTGGAAATCCGGTAGGGCTGTGGCAGAGACGGGTGCGAGACCAGGCAGTCCAGCTTCATCCCATCCATGCTGCGCAGGGGTTCGATGAAGTAGTACGTGGCCACGGACCGGTTATTGGTGGTGCGGTTCTGGATCTGACCCTTCAGCTCAGTGTCCCAGGACACCACGGACAGCGGGCGTGCCGCGGAGCGGCAGGTGGCCGCCACACTCCGGGGCTGGCCCTCCATCAGAACCACCGGCTCCAGGTTGGAGATGGGCTTGACTGGGGGGGGGTGAAACCACAAATCAGACGGGCGGAGGTGCCGCACGGGGACGATAACAACCAACTGCATGACTACACTATAATGTTATGTAAAGAATTATTTAATAAGCAGCCAATTTGGGGTAATTACCAGTACGATAAATTACAACGTTAATAAGACGGAGAATGAGGCGTACCCCACACTGTCAGCGACAGCTGCTGCTCAAAGTTTCCCAAGGGGAAGGTGGATATGTGGCAAGTGTATCGGCCCTCGTCCGACTCGGCGGTGCTCTGGATGATCAGCGCCGCGCTGGTCATGGGGTCGTCGCTCTCGAATTTCACCCGGCCCGAGAAGACGCCAAACTCTGAAAGGAGGGAGGGAAACTTCTGCAGTCACTGTGGAACTGACGTGCAGTGCGACCGGCCGGCTATTGGGTCACACATGAGCACTGTGGGTCCGCACTGGAAAAAGAGGCGCGTGGGTTACAGATGAGCCCATTTCAAATGGGACGCTGAAAGCAGAAATCAGGGGAACTCACATAAAATAACCAAGACGCTGAAAACCATAGTAAATATATTCATCCGTATTACAGCAACTTATCCTGGTTGGGATGCCAGGGAGGAAGGCAGCACTAAGAGGCGGTCACACCCTGCACGCGATGACAGCTCATATAGACCACGAAACAAATCAGACACTACTGGCTACCTAGAGACTGCAACCAGCAGAGGATACCAGGGCAATACGCAGAGAACATGGAAGCTGAGCAGAGACGGGATTCGAACCCCCAACGCTGTAGGTGTGAGGCAGCGGCGTCCCCTACTGAGCCAAAAGATCATTTATCACCACGCACACAGTCGAGTTTCCCAAATCGAGTGTGGGGCCCTCTGAGACAGCAAGATGGGCTACATGGACCAAACGCAACAAGGCCTTCGACAAAAAAATAATGCAGAGGAACAGACCCACTGATCCACCCGACAGCGGCCGCCAGACAGCACTACAGTGAAACCACAAATTAGTGATCATTATCAATCAAAACAAGAAAGTACCAGAGGAATGGAAATGCATTGGCAAGGTGCAGGGATGTTAAGAGCTGACAGTGCAGAGTCTGTGATGAGGAAGCGGAGGACACTGAACGGAACGGGTTGGCCTCACTGTCACTACCAAGGAGACGGCGCTACGTCTTTAAGATAAATATGACAAGGGCATCATTCTCTCAAAGAACGACGTCGCTCTGGCATCCATAACAATGACGAAGTGGACAGTCACAGCAGGCGGCGAGACTCTCCCTGCCCGAACAGTTCATGTGTTTTACGGCCGGTGTGTTTGGAATTCAGCTCATCCTCCGGTAACCCGGCAGATCAGGCTCATTTGGGCCCAGCCTATAGGGCACAGACAAATTCCGCCGAGCGAGAGGAGGACGTGGGAATGAGGAAATTTTATTTAACCTATCTGTGCCACCTATTGATTTCACGTCACCATTTCCTGGGAACAAGAAAGCATGTTTGTGCATGCCACAGGACACCTTAATTAGACACCTGCTAAGTGATAGCGATTAGCACTGTCGGAATGCCACCGAGAGGCCTGCCGGCACAGAGGGGCCAGCCGGCACAGAGAGGCCAGCCGGCACAGAGGGGCCTGCCGGCACAGAGGGGCCTGCCGGCACAGAGGGGCCAGCCGGCACAGAGGGGCCTGCCGGCACAGAGGGGCCAGCCGGCACAGAGGGGTTAATCGGCACAGAGGGGCCAGCCGGCACAGAGGGGCCAATCGGCACAGAGGGGCCACCCAGCACAGAGAAGCCTGCCGGCAGAGTTACCTTTGAGTCCCTCCGTCCGGTGGGCAGTGATGACCATTTCCTTGCTGCTGTCTGGCTTCTCATGGGTCCAGGTCACCTGCACCACGCTCACGCTGGCATCTCCCTCCCGGAACTGGCAGGGCAGCCGGGAGGGCGTCCCCTCCATGGAGCGTATTGGGAACAAGGAGGAGGGCTCCAAGTGCTGGCCCCATACGAAGGGCACTGCGAGAGAGAGAGAGAGAGAGAGACAGGGCCGGGGGGTGTGGGGGACAGACAGAGAGAAAGGGAGGGAAGGAGGGAGAAAGAGAGAGAATGAGATGGGGGGAGACAGAGGGGGAGAAAGAGAAAGGGAGGGGGAACAGAGAGGAAGTGAGAAGGAGTGAGAGAAAGAAAGGGGGAGAGTGGAGAGGGAGAGATAACAAGGGACAGGGGAAAAAGAGGGGAGAGAAAGAGTCAGTCAGTTACAACCATGATCCGTACAAAGAAAGCGGGGAGACACTTTACCACAATAAAGGTGGACGGGGACAGACCTTAGC
>JAODLC010000085.1:495156-514022 GCA_026781145.1 Hippopotamyrus pictus | reverse complement strand
TTTTTCACGGGACACTTTCCCCCCCCCCCCCCCCCCAAAAAAAATCCCCATGTTGTAGTTTGCGTTAAAACATCAGACATCAGAGGTATTATTCATGCACACGCGCATATACAGAACAGGAAAACCGCTACGCGCAACCAAAAATCCCACATGGATCAGCGCTTGGCGTATCCGCAAGCACATTTTCGTTCTTGCTCAGCAGCCAGAATAAAAAGAGGAAAAAAGGAGCGAGAGAGAGAGAAAAAAAACTTTAAGACGAGTCCTAACAAAGAATCGTGCCTCCCCACCGCTCTGCGGACGGTAGGAAAAACTGAAAAAATAAAAGCCGACGAGATGTTTTAATGACAAACTTTTCAAATATCTTACCTTGGTGAAAACTGAATGCAAAAGTTAGAAGCCAGAGACTGTGCATGGTTCAGTCGAGCGCATTTAAATTCCTCCCCTCGTTAAGGTCCGTTAGATGACTTCTCTGCACAGACACCATCAAATCCCCCCTTTAGAAGTTTATTTCACATTAACGGGTATTTGTAATCCCATTTATCCCCGAGTAGCCGTCCTTCTCTCCTCCGTTTTCTCCCTTTTCCCCCCCTCGTTTTGTGCTTTTCGTATTTTTCCCCCCTCTGCCTCCGTCTCCTGCGTGCTCAGCGGCGCTCCGGTTTCTCATTAAAAGAGCCGATCCTCCGCCGGGGACTTTCTCTCTCCGGCCGCCTGTGTCGCTCTCTCTCCTCTCCGGCTCTTTCACCCCTTTTTCTGACTCAAACACGCACGAATATCGTCAGAGGCACTGAACACCCCCCCTCCCCCGCCCACCACAGACCCCCCTCCAAAGCCTTTTATTTTTTTTCCAGGATGGGAACAGCGCCCCCGTCGGTGCAAACTGCAACGTGCTAAAATACGCGAGTATCGCATGTGGCCGCCGTTCTTTGTGTCTCTGACATGCGCAGGGACATGTGCTCCTGTCCTCATAGCTACTAACTGCGCCGCATCTTTAACAGACGCACCTTTTTCGGTTGTTCCATTGTCAGCATGTCCAATTTCAGGTGTTTGTTTCCAGGCGTCTATTTTTAAAAACGCTTTTGCAATAAAAATGTCTTACAGACAAAAAAAGTGAATAATTCAGTTTCCCTATATCAGTTTAATATCTATATCTAAACACAAAATGACTTCGGTGTTATAGGGGAAAGTAAGCTGTCAATACTTAGCTTCATATCAGTAACTCTGAAATATAATGGCTCTGTCATGGTCTCCCCAGAGCAAATGCCCGTGCAAACGGTTTTTGCCCTGAGGCCATGGTCTGTGACCTGGTCAATAAGGTCACTTTATAACTTTGTCTAATGATTTTTGAATTGGACACTGTGCTAAGGATCCCTGATATTTGCTTTTGTTGTGTTTGTGTGTGTATATGTATTATTATTATTATTATTATTATTATTATTATTATTATTATTATTATTATTTTAATCACTAGACATTTCTTTCTAAAGCCAGTAACAGGTAAGTAATTTTCCTTGTATCGTATTACATGTTCTTCAATGTTTGTACTATGTTGTTTAGAGGTAACGAATAGGACTTTTTATGTGCTTACAGTTGTGTGTATGTTGTTTGAATGTTTAATATGGTGTTTGTTCTGCCACCGGCATGACAGACATGTTGACTTGTCCTGGTGATGTTGGTGTTTCATTTTCTGGATTTTCACTAAAACATTACTCAGACTAATCTCTCAATCTCTCTCTCTCTCTCTCTCTCTCTCTCTCTCTCTCTCTCTCTCGCTCTCTTTCTCTCGCGCGCGCGCGCGTGCACACACACGTTAAGGACCAGCAGAGTTCTTATGCTGTTTTGTACCATTGAACCTGATGTTCAGTACACGTCATGTAACAGCAATGGGGCAGACTTCGCCAAAACACGTCTCCTTCAGAGCACGGACGGCAACGCCACCTTCCGAATTGGTTAACTGATAAGTATGCCATAATATATGAAGAAAACGATTCACACAAAAGGGCAGGCAAATGACACTGAATTAGCGCAATAGCAAGTAAAGAGAATAGAAACAAACGCTGGTGTTTGGCGCCCTCTCTAGGAAATCTCGATACATTGCACCATACAGTAAATCGCTTAACCAATTTTAGAAATTAATCAGAATTTCAACCACTGATATTTTTATTGTCCACTTCAATGGGAAATATTTTTAAAATCAAAAAGTATGTATTAAGCCCCTAGTAAGTGGACATTTATCAGAGACCTATACATGTTTAAATGTTATAAAATGATTATGTGTTATAAATGTTCTTCACATACCTTATAGTTAGTATATACAGCTCTTTTAACTGAAATTTATTAGTACTGCATGCATTTTGATTCAAAGACAAGCATTTTAATGAATTTAATTTAATAATATGCTACAAAATATTAGACAAAAATAGGTGTGATAAAGTCATTTGTAATTTGAAAGCAGCAGCAGATGGATTTGTTTTCTGGTCCCTGGCACTGTTACGTAGGAAATTATTTACATTTTGTTCAAACGTGGAAGCCTCGGGCCGTTTATTACCCCTACGCAAAAAAAACTGAAACAAAACTCTGGGTCTATTTCTGCTGACATGCAAATACAGGCTTATAAGACAATTATTACCCTTTTGATAACATACATAAATAAATACTTCTTTTGGTTCATCTTAAGATCCAGCCAATCTCTCACTTGTCTCTTTTAGTCAATTTCTCTCCTGTCCTCACCGAGATGCACAGAGCCGAGAATATACCCCAGCAACACGTAGTGCGTACGACGACTTTGTTTTAAAAGAACTATTTTCATTCAAGAAGATTATTTTAACCGAATGCATCTTTATTGGATGGGGGGAATGACTTTTTAAACTACGAGACACCAAATATCATTATATCAGCCAATCACTACTACCTAGATAAGCTAGCTCTGGCTGCATTTATACAGTAAAAAAATGTAATGGTAATTATTTTGCAATAATTGTAAGTAATATATAATATCTTGTAGGAAAAACGTGAATAATAAATGAAAATAGAGGGGAAGAGTAAAGAGAGCCAACCAAAAATATATTTACAGATTTCAGGAGAAGAGATTGTAGCGATGAAGCACAGAGGAAAGAGGAAGCCAGACATATCTCTGAATGACAGATGTACTGTTTGTGTACTGAAGACCATTATTTTACTGAAGATGAGATAATAATCATAAACATCAAAATTAGTTAACTCAAATGCATGTTTATTGAAATAAAGTACCATATTGATATTGTAACAAAAGATGAAAACTGTATGAACAAAACAAATGAACGTCTCAGCTAAAGTACCTCTAATGATGTCGTGACGCAGGATTTCCCCAATGACATCGTAAGCCATTATACAAAACAAGCAATTCCACATGATATGAATACTCATTCAAAAAGGAAGACTTTTCATTCAAAATAACATCGTCATCCAAAAAATACCACTGTAAGACTACTCGAGAAGCTTCAAGAAGATAATGAATTTAATTCAAATTAATAGAATATGCACACACATGAAAAAAGATCATAATCACTGAAAAAAACAACACTTTTCAACACATTGATAAAACAAGACCTACTGGAGTCTTCCCCTTGCTTCCTGGACACAAAGAAATTACTGGGAGAAAGATTCGACTAGACAGGAAATCCTGCATGGAAGAACCAGTGCTGCTTATACTGTCCTCTAGTGGTGAGCTGCTGTCACTACTGACTGACGCAACCAGAGTCCGCGTTTCCGCCTTTACTGGTCGCTTTGCTTGAGAGGAGCAGGACGTATGCTTGAAAAGCGCAGCCGTATCGTTAACAAGATTAAATCCCTGATCGTTACACATATGTGCAGAAAATACCACAGGTTTAGAATGCCACTCCGTCGCCAAAAATAACGTCGTTAATAAGTAAAAGTAAATTCAAAAACACACCTTTGTTAAGACACTATATCGGGAATGTCAGTGTAATGTGACGGCTTATAGCTAACTGTCTGTGCGGGAAGAGAGTTCGGGAGACAGGGAGAGAGTCAGAGATAGCGGCAGGGTGAAAGGAGGGACGAGGGAGGACGAAGACTCAGCGCTGAGTTCACCTGAGCCTAAGCAGACTTGGGTATGACAGAGGATTTTACCCTGGTTTTACTGCATGGAGAGTGAGAGTCCAGTCGATCACTAAATTAAGCGCAGCAGGTACATTCAGCAGCAGGAGATGCTGTCAAACAGGAAAACCAACCTTAGGGCGAAGTCCACCAAGTGAAATTAAAACGGCGACAGCGATCGTCCTTCTCATCGCCTCGGTCATAAAGGTTACTACTGTGACCATCGGTAATAAAACCCATTCAGTGCGAAATCATAACTTTTAATTATAAAACCTAATTCTTTCCGGACAGACCAACAGACCCACGCTGTGACACTGACGGCAACACAAGAACAGAAGAATCAGAGTAAACTGAACCCATATAAATCTTTGCAGCTGTTTCCGTTCCGACATTTTTTTTTCTCAGATATTTATTTTCTTTTAATTTTTTTACTCGGCATTTCCACGCATGTAATAAAAACAGGCAGGCCTTAGAATATATACTGTAGTACCAGACACAGTGTTACATACAGAGAGAGAAGAGAAGGGGAAGGACAGTTAAGAGAAAAAGGGTGTATTTACAGCACACCAAACCTTTTTTGTTGAGTAAAAACAATGCTAACTATTTATATATATTTATATATTTATACTGGAATTCCATACCGTGAATGCGCATGTCGTTGCCATAGTACCCTGGTGGAGTGTATCGTTTTCCGTGTTTTTCCACGTTACAATTTTGCCATCGAAAAGACCCTCTCACCCCACTACACACAAACATGGATCTGCTTAGGTGTGTGTGCGTGTGTGTGCGTGTGTGTATGCGCGCGTGTATGAGTTAGCTGTTCATGTGAGTTTGTATGACGTAACATGTTTCACCCAGTGAAGTCGGCTCTCTGAATCCCCGTCTCCAGTTCATTCTGGTTTCTTTTTCCTTCTACTTCACTGTGCGCATCTCTGTCACGCCATCCGCCCCTTCTTGTGAAATTGTGAGGAACTGAAGCTTGTGAAGACGAACGGAGACGTCTCCTTCGGCACCCTGCCCCCCTCCGCCCCCCAGCACTAGATGAAGTACTCCTTCCTCTCCTCCGCGCTGGAGTGACCGCCCTCCGCGTTGATGATGGCGGTGTCGGCGTCGTGAGCCTCGTCCGAACCCTTTGCCTCGTGGGTCAGGTATGTCCCTGGTTGCCGAGGAAGCGGGATGAGTGCGATTAAGAGATGGGTCCCCGGCATTCTCAACCCCCCCTTGTGGAGGCGGCTTCATTCCGTCCGAATTGAGCTCTTCATCATTCGACCGAGACAACAATTAATTCCCTAACTGGACCGATTTAATGGGACTCTCTGTCACTGCCCATTGTGCCAGGCCTAGACGGACCAAGTAAACCTGCAACAGACACAGATGTCTCCCGGCCTAGAGGATCCTGCCATTTTAACTCAAAACCCAACCCGTACCATCCCTTTCTGTCACATGACTAACCATTTCCCTCCCTACCCATGATGCTCTGCCCCGGCGACATCCCAGGGGTGTTTCTCAATACTAAGAACGCAAAACTCCTACTTATGGTCTTGGCAAGACTGGCCATGCTGACTCCCAAGAAGAAACTTGGGCCGCAATGAATCATGGGACTGGTCACATTTGGCGAGGATGCAACTGATGTATCCTTGATATTCGGGGCCGGGGCAAGAATGACATCCGGGGATTCTTACTGTCCTCTGTACTTCTGTGCTTTGGCAACGGAAGATGATGCAAAACGCATATTGAGAAACACCCCAGGTCTTCGGTGAGACGGCAGATGTGGAGAGGACCACAAGGTGGCACCAGACCACAGAAGAAGCCCTCACCTTTGTGCCTGATGAGGTATCGGCCAAGGACGATGAGGAGGCAGAGGAGGATGAAGAAGATGACCGCAACCACTCCCCCGATGACGGCGTGGTCAACCCCAGAAGAGGCTGACATGGCTGTGGGATCTGAAACAGATGGAGAGAGAGAGAGAGAGAGAGAGAGAGAGAGAGAGAGAGAAGGAACTACAGTGTCATTGTGAGTGCCTGAATAAAACAAAAACAAACCAATAAATAAATAAAGGCAAAAAACACCCAGATATTAATCATTCTAGGCCATAAATATCAACACAAGGATTGAAAAGCCCATAAGGGAAGGGCGATGGCTAAATGATAACATTGAGCAGAGGGATATCAGAAGGAATGGAGGAGGAATAAACAGACATCAATAAGAGAGAATAGACAGATGACATCACAGAAAGATGGAAGGACCTGACAACACAGAAAAGAGATGAAAGGCGAAAGGGAAAACAAACTCGCGGATTTATAAGATAAGCCTCGGAAGTAGTGAATCATTGAAGAGTACGATTCCCTTGCTCAAGAAACTGACGGTTTGGAAATTGGTTCTCAGCCACGGAGACAGGACGACAAGCGGCAGCGACAGCGGAGTTGGAGCGTGCCGGACTGCCCCGGGAAAATGGGCGCAGGGCTTCTGCCGCGCCTGACGTCCACAGGGAAAGAGCGTGAGCCACAGAACGGCCAACCAACTAGGTACTCGCGCTGGGTGGCGTGCTTGTGGCGTACTTGTGGTGCAATGTCGTGTGTCGGCTGGCGTGAGACGTGCATGTCGGGCCTGCGCCGGCGGCCTGCGCTACCCCAGCCGGCCCCCTCCTCCACCCGCAGCAGACGTGCATGGCGGGCCCGTGGGTGCAGCCCACGCTACCCCAGCCGGCCCCCTCCCCCACCCGCAGCAGACGCATGCGGCTCCACAGAGAGACGCATTCAGCCAATCGCAGCTGCCGCCGCAGGCTCACAGCCGCTTCCAGTCATGTGGCCATGAGCCAAAAAGATGAGGCTCAGTAAACGAGCTTCTTCTGAAGCGGGTTTAGGAAGTCGGGGGAGTGTTTCTAAAATCAAACACGCTTTACTACTGGAAAGGAAAATCATAATGTGGCCTTTCCATTCAGCTGAAGTGGCCACTTGTAGATATTCCACAAGGAAACCCAGTGGAGCCCCCTACGGCTCGTCCTGGGAGGGTGACTGGGCCGCGGACACTGCCCCCTACGGCTCGTCCTGGGAGGGCGACTGGGCCGCGGACACTGCCCCCTACGGCTCGTCCTGGGAGGGTGACTGGGCCGCGGACACTGCCCCCTTAAGTTCATCTAGCGCCACTTCTCTCAGAAGCTCCCCAGGTAGACTGCTCTGATTACTGTTTGTGCAGTCCACCTGCCTCCCATGTAACGGCAAAGCCTCTCGCTGCTTCCCTGTCAGCACAGCCTGTCTCCTCAGAGACGGTGAACCACCACGGTAGCACAGCGCCCCCCTCAGGCACTGGACCACACAGCGCCAGCCCCTCTCTGCTCCGCCTCGTCTCTGAATTAAGCGGGATGTGACCGAGATGCAAACTGACCACAGGGCCAGATCTAACAGCTCCTGACAGGTTTCTGCGGAAGGTCCTCGAGGAGCCCGATCGTGACGATTGAGAGGTACTGACAGATGTGTTCGCTTCTCTGTTTTTTTTCCAAGCTCATCAAAAGATCTGAAGATCACAAGGTAAAAAAAATAAAATGCAGACGGTTCCGAAAGGGCAAAGTGAGCAAACAAGTAAGCGTGCAGCCTTTGAAATGTAAAACGTGAATATTTATCGATTGTGCGGCTTGTGCTCCTGGAGGTAGGACCCAGACATCCTGCTAGCTGGGGCCGTCCGCCTGATTGCCTGTCTGTTTCTGACAGTGCTGCCTTACCTCATTTTTCCTCGAGCTGATATCACCTGCTCAGCGCCCCCCCACCACCCCCCACTCGACAAGACATTTCTTCGCCTCCCGAAACGAGCCGGTGTTCATGCCCCTCCCGCAACCATGCAGCGTCACCCTTAGCAACGGCACCAGCTCTTAACCCCGAAGAGCCCGTCTGGACCGCTCACGCGACACGCCGGAACAGAAGTGACAGAACCGCTCACGTGCGCGTGGCTTTACACGTTTCACACCCATGCCGACACCCGCCTACTGCCTGCGCTCGATCCGGTACCTACAGCCTGAATCGCTCACGGGACTGTGTCTTCTCAAGTCGAGCAGTTCGGGACGGATTCGTTTGCTGTAAAAAAGGCATGAAACGAAAGGCAGCAACTATTGTCTAGGCCTCAGCACCTGCTAACAACAATTATGGGGAAGCGGCAAGTAAGTGCTTGTTAGGAAACGATTTTTTTAAGAAAAATAAAAAACCCAGCATCCTTAACATGCTGCCCGCCAGGCCCCAGGTTTAACGGTTGGCTAACCCCCCCCCTCCCTGATTTGGACCGCCATAAATGCGCTCGCTGTCAGGGAATAATCCTTTCCGTCAGGCCACAAGCGAGCGATTGTTTATATGAAGGGACCTAATCAGCCGTGTTCTGCACAGACACAGTGCTGTGTGCCGCGCGCCCTAAGTCATACATACTGATGGGCTCCGAGCAGCACGGAACAATCCGGAAAAGTAATTAATTCTGCGAAAATGACAAAGAAATCCCCCAAATGTGCTTCTTAACGCACTCTGCCAGCCCAATAAGACAAGGCCAGATTCGTCAGCTGAATATATTCATTCAATAAATGTGGAAAATATTCATTAAATAAAAGAGCCTGCTATAAAAAGTCAGCGAATAAAGGAAACAGACGCAAATAAAAAAGCAGATTTCAACTTAGCATGGGAACGGGTATGAAAGAGTCAATTATACTGACACCTTAAGCAGCGTAATGCACTCCAACAAAAATAACATCCTCAGAGCAATAGGAAAACTAATCACATTAATAATACTGTTTGCAAACACTGAAAAGCTGATGAAACCAATTTGTGAAAAAACAGACGTTTGCTGCTGTGATATGGATGGGCAATCAAACATGATGAGATGAGAAATTTGTGACTGGATTATGGGCTCAGGGATAGAATGTAATCACATCCACTGGTCATTATACAGCCACACCTACCAATCAGGGCAGAGCGACACCTGCCAATCACCACAGGGCCACACCCGCCAATCAGGGCAGAGCGACACCCGCCAATCAGGACAGAGCCACACTGACCAATCAGGGCACAACCAGGACCCATTTACAGTCGTGCAGCTTTTTTTTTTTGTACAGCGGACACCGTGACTGGCCTATCTTACCGCTGCACATGCCTGCATATTCTGTTTAGAGAAATGCAAGTACATTGCTTAAGGGTACAACACAGTACAAAAGGTTTGCTAAATGTTTTCTTTCTATTGGCTTTTTTCTTCACTGTTCAGTTATTTTGTATTTCAGACGTTGTCGAGCTCTTGAAAATTCCCTCCTGTCTAACAGAACAACGCGCGGCGCTCATTCCCCAGCCTTCCGTCCTGCCGGGCCGCGGGAGACGAGGCTGGAACGCCGCTGAGCCTCAGACAGCGTCGGCGCCGCGGCGGCTGCTGCTTGGAGCACGGCGGCTAATTAAATCTGAGACCTTGGCGAAGGGCGGGCGCCTCTGGCCGCGTGGACCCGCTGTCCCGGGGAGGCTCGTTTGCTCAGGAAGGCTGAGACGGAGCCACACCCCTTAATTACGCTTCAGAGACAGTCACGTGACACGCTGCTCTTTCCCCGACAACGCCAGGGTCCACAGGAGCAGGAGAAACATACTATCACCAGTATGTCCTAAATGGTTTATTAATATATACAATGATGTAATTCTCTGTAGCGCTATAATCGACTAGGAATAGGAAACAGAAGAAGTATGTGAGACAGATAAGGGGACTGTGTGCAATGTTAGACAGATGGGGGACAATGTTGGACAGACACGGGGACAGCATGTAAGAGACAGATGGGGGACAGCGTGTGTGAGACAGACAGGGGGTCAGTGAGCATGTCACAGACAGGGGGACAGTGTGTGAGACAGACAGGGGGACTGCAAGAGACAGACAGGGGGACAGCGTGTGTGAGACAGACAGGGGGACAGTGAGCATGTCACAGACAGGGGGACAGTGTGTGAGACAGACAGGGGGATTACGTGTGTGAGACAGATAGGGGGACAGCGTGCGTGTGACAGACAGGGGGACAGTGTGTGAGACAGGCAGGGGGACAGCGCGCATGAGGCAGACAGGATGCAGATCAGAGGAGAAGGCACACATGGAGCCTGGAGAGCAAGAGATTTTTCCGGATAGACGGACAGGAAGAGGCAGACAGGACGGATACCACAGCAGAGTCAGGTGACTGCAACAAAGATACCTGCAATGCCGTCAGCTGCATCTTGGACGGATGGACGGTTGGGTAGATGGAGCAATGGAGGAACAGACGAATGGTGGGGCACGTAGCAGGTGTGTAAGAGCGTTCAGTGTGTCAGGAAAGTGCGGACAGTGACAAAACAGAAAGAGAACATCCAAAACATGATGACGAAAAAAATCTGTTTTCTTTGAATATACCACTGCTCTGAACTACATATGACAACTCAGGACAGCATTTCGCTGTGGACAAATCATACTATAACCTGTGCATATCAAGCTATGCAAAACACACGCTGAGAAACACAGCAATGCACAGAAAGACACAGAAAACCACCTCTGGACTTGGAAAGAATCATCTAGACACAGTAAACACAGGAAGTGTAAGAGTCTCATGAAACGGTATTACACACCACAAACACTGAACTGACTGTATTGTGAACTGTTTACAGCACTAACTTAAAACTGAGTGAAAAGTCATTAGGTAGGTAGTCTGGGCAAACTGTACAAAGGTTACAGTGAAGAGATGAGCAAAACTACGTTGGTGTATTTTTGCGTGTCTGTATCCGTCAACACACTGGATCTCCAGGTGCCCTGTGGGCTGAATCTGCGTGTCTCTGTCTGCGTTTGGCAATATGGTGCGTTGCCCAGCTGCTCGTACGCGCCCGGACTATGCTGCATCTCCGGGCGTTTACCTGTGAAGCTGTAAAATCCGTTCAGCCGGGTGGAAACGGAAGACGTGGTGAGAGAGGACAGAGAAAAGGGGGGTGGACGGTCACTGGATGAAGGAAAGGAAGCGGTAGATAGAGCGGGGGGAGCGGAGCGAGGGAAGGGATGGACAGACTGGGAGGGCATGAGCGGGGTGACGGGGGAAGAAGGGGAGAAGGAGGACTCAGAGGAGGGAGAAGAGAAAGGCAGAGAGGAAGAGGAGGATAGGAACGCTGGGGAGGGCGAAGGTGAAGAGAACAGGGGGGTTGGATTAAGGGAAGAGGAAGGAGCGGTTCTGTAGGGAGTGAGAGGTGTCGTATAGGAGGGCGGAGATTCGGGAGGGGATGCTGGGGCCGGGACGTCAGAAGTCCGAAAGGCTTACAGGGCGGCACGGATACAGCGGTTACAGGATGGGGGGTACAGAGGCCAGAGCGAGGCCAGATTTTAAAATCCGCAGAAGATGCATGGAGAGAAAGAAATAAACAGAAGGAATGGAAACACAATCAGAAAAGAAAAGCGAAAGTAACAGGAAAAACAGCAATATAAAATAAAAATAAATACAAACAGAAAATGCTTCAGCAACCTGCCACCAACCAAGCCCCCCCCCCACCCCCAAGTGCCCCTCAGCACCCCCCAGTGATACCTTGCACGAGAAGGACATATTCCCCTTGGCCTCGGCCGATGCCATTGTCGGCCTGACAGAGGTACATCCCGTTGTCAGACTTGTTGAGGAGCTCGAAGCGCAGGAAGCTCCCGTCGACCTTGGCCAGTGGGGGGAGCTCTCCATCCTTCTTCTTCCACTCGTAAGAGGTGGGCCTGCCAGGGACACAGACGGCAACGTCACACGAGAGACCCAAACCCGGCAGACGAACAGTGGCCACCAAATCACACTGACTGCCTTATCACCGGAGGCGCGGCACGGATGGGGGCGACGGCGTTATATAAGAGGAGCTGCGGGAGATCGTCATGTGGTCAAAGAAAATGTCAGTGCGCAACGCAGGCGGCGGGACCAGCGCCGCAGGCCACGGCTAATCGTGCGGCAGACGCTGTCGTGCGTTCTCACGCTCGCCGCCCGCGAGCTGCCAGCCCTGAAATCGCTTTATTGGCTCGACAAAAGACGTCGTACGTCAGACAGAGCTGCTGGAGTATTTAAATTACGCGAGACGAAGACGACCAAAAGGAAATGAGATAATCCGTCCGTCTATCTTCTATCACCGCTGATCCCCTTTAAGGAGGTAGAGATGAGGATCTTATACTCTGGGGGGGGGGCAGGTGTATAAATCAGGGTATGCCGTTGATGGGATGCCTGGAGAGCGGACTCCATGACCACACAGTCGCACGGCGGGAGAGTATCACGCTCACCGTTTAACCTGAACCACAGGTCACAGAACCCTGTAGAGCACTGAGAGGCGGGATGCATTACCGCTCGCTGTCAATCACCATTCCGTCCAATAGAAAGCTGCGGGCTAGTCAATCACTGACAGCGCATGGTGACCCCACCCACCGCAGGCTTCCAGGGTCCATCTCGTATCACAGGACAGAGCAGATCCTGTGTCCCGCAGGACCAGGACTTAACGCAGATGGGGGAGGTAATCGGGAGCCTGGAGGCGGGATCAATACGGCAGAGTGCTGCAGAGGGCGGGGTGGGCAGGGGGGGGGCCGCACCCCCGGGCCACCAGGGGACCCCAATCGCGGATCTGCGTGCGACATTAAAAGCCAGCGGGGTAAATGCGTTATAAGATGCACGCGGTATTAAACAGTCACTATTAAAATAGCATCCACTCAAATCTAATTGTTGACTGCATGGCTAAAGTCTCAAGCGTGGCTACATTGGTGTCAGTGTTACCGCCGCTGTAATGGAAAGCGTGAGAGCCTAGTTAACACGCCGTACTTGTGTGTTCGAGGCAGTATTATGTTCCAAACACATTGGGGGCTGGTAATTACAGCTTTGGTTCGGCCGGATCGCGGAGGCCGGCCTCCATCTTGGCCGATCTCAGTCCCTCCGCACAACCGTTTTTGTTGTATTACTGAGAAACACATGCATTCATTACTTCTGCATGGCCTGATAGATCCATATACCGTGTTTCAGGTCCCAGTGAGAGGTGAGCATTAACAAACTGCAAATGCACACATTTCTACGGGGGAAACAAAATTACACAATACTAGCAATGCAACCTTTCGGGCGCTCGGAAGGGTAATCTCCTATAATTTAATTACATTCCTCATGTAAGTTGCTAAATGACCGCTAAATGACAGGGACACCGGGTAAAAACTTCGAACCAAATGTAATGAGGATGTAATATGATACTCGGCCAGTAGAGGGAGCCGCTCGCTAAGCTCAATTAAGCTCAAATGGCCCTATCAGTAGAGAAAAAGGGGGAATGGCTGCGTACTGGCATTAGCAGGCTCCATTAACCGTGGAAAGAGCGCATTTCGATTTGGTCATTTTCCTTAGCGTGAGATTAGACTCACAGGCCCAGAAAATGACTGATGACTTTTGATTCAATCTTGGCCATTTCATCCTCCGTCAAACTGTTTTTCTGAAATAATGCCCCCAAGGTGAGCAACTTGTGAAGGTCACGGGACCCCAGCAGCGCGTCACGTGGCATCTTGCTTATTTTCCCGCCCCGCCCCGGCCCGCCCCGTACGCTGCCCCGCCAGCCATATGTGGAGACGCTCCGGGAAACGGCTGGAGGAGGATGGAGGCGGAGTGGCGGGATTTGAATGAGGGAGGGTGGGGGTTTTGAAAGACAGCCGAGGAGCTGGTGGAGCTGTCGCTATGGCGTGGCGGGAAGGCCGGAGTCTCTCGCGAAGAACAGAGGGGAGCGAGGAGATGAAGAGTCCCGAGATCAATACAGAGCAGCTCATTCATAATGCAGGAGCGGTGGGGCGCGGGAGCCGCGGGGCCCGAGAGCACCTCCTGTATTCTCACGGAGCGGCGACGGCCCGCGGGCCAGGCGGGGGGGGGGGGAGTCTTACTCTGGGTTTCCGATTCCCACGCACTGCAGCAGGAACTTCTCTCCCTCCCGAGGAAGGTCGCTCACTGGCCGGATATTCACATCGGGGGAGTCTGAGGAGGAGACAGGAGGGAGGGGTCACATTTTCGCGGGGTCTGGGAGGGGTCAGGTTCAGCAGAGAGCCCACCCCCAGGCAATGCATGGCATGCAGACCCCGTCTCGCCACTGTCCCCTGGTACTGCAAGAAGCATAGACCCTGTCCCCCAGAAATGCATGATGCACTGGCCCCTGCCTAGCAGTGCTTGCCACACAGACCCCGCCCCGGCCCCATGCCCCGCCCCCTGGGGCCCCATGCCCCGCCTCCCGGGGCCCTTACACTGCACAATGAGCTGCCGCTCTGTCCTCTTGTCCCCCTCGGCCAGGGCAGGGTGGTCCACGGTGCAGGCGATGGGCGCCTCGTTGTCGGCCCGCGTGACGGTCAAGTGCAGCTCGCTTCGTACCCGGAAGGTGCGGTCGTCTGGGTCGGGCGCCACGTCCTGCGGCTGTCCTGCTTAGAGGGACCGGGAGGTGGTCAGCAAGCTGGGCCAGACCACCCGCACACCCCTCCACTGCTCCGAATGTGGCCTCCCTGGGCACCCCCCAGTGCTGAGGTATTGGTCCGCCACCCCCCCCCCACCATTTTCTAACCCCCCGTTCTCTTTTGTGCTCCCCTTCGAGCCTAAATAACTGCCAGCGCTCGTTTGTCGAATATTAATTACAAACGAATGAAAGCCCCGATTTACCGCGGGCCAAAATGAAAACGTGGCCGTTTTTAGTAACCCGCGGCTCGGCTGGCCGACCCCGTGACGCCGGCTAATCGCGGTCCGGGGGCAGAGCTCACCTCCATCCGGATCCACATCTGGCAGCTAGACAGTTAAACAGAGTCCAGCTGGTCCTGATTCAGCTCACGTCCTGAGCTTCGCGTACAGGTCGAGGCTCCCCGGTAATTTTAGCACGCGCGACTTGGCTTGAGTCTTCCGGAAGTTTTCCGTGCCGCGTCCGTAATGCAGACACCTACCCCTTAAACTGCTGACACACTGTGACGCGGGTGTTTATGCGAGCCTCCAGCCAGGCTCCTGGGATGACGCCATCGATCCCGCGGCTTTTGCCGGTCCCCCCCCCCCCTTTTATCTAAGGGATTTTCAGCGCGAGATGCCAGAACCACTTGTTGCGGAGTGCAGGAATTTAATTTGGCTTCTAAGTTAGGACCAATAAATAAAAACACACTTAATTAGGAAAATAGCTGGTGCACAGTCTGATTCCCCATGTCCCTCCATTAGCCCAAATGAATACTTTTATCGCCCCCATGATCGCAGGAAGCCCTGTTCCAAGCAGCCTGAGAAATATCGATATGAGGGGAAGAGGAAAATATATCAGATGGCAGAAGGTGAGCGGGGTCGCATCAGAGGGTGAGTGCAAGCCAAGGACGAGCATCACGGCAAACAGCTACCTGATCGCTGGTCTCCTTAGACGGCCCCATCTGGATTCCCACAGGGTTGTGGATATCCAGCCTAAATCAAGCCTGAGATAGCAGCTGCTGTAGCCTGTTTATCTGTTACGGTGTGTGGAGACGTGTACATGTGACCAGCGTGCTCCTATCGGGAATGTGCGATCGGCCATCAGCCTATGACTCACAGCACTCACAGGTTATAATCGACCCAGCAGCGCCTCCTGCTGCCTCAGGCTGCCAATTGCAGCACTTTCTTGCCCGGAAACCACACCCCCTCGCTCACCCTGTATCTCCTCGTGGCCTCTGTACCAGCGCAGTTTGGCTGGCGGTTTGCTCCCAGAGCTGGTGCAGGTCAGGGTAATTCTCTCCCCCTCCAGCACTGGCTCCTCATACCCTGATAGCTGGGGCTTCCCAGGGACACCTGAGAGAGAGGCGGGGGGGGGGGGATTGTCAGTCTGTACACGTATGACTATTATAGATAAAGAGACACACCAAGCACTAGGAAGAGCAGATAATCAGACCGAGGAGGGTGACTCTGGCTAGGAGCAAGCAGACAGACACATTGAGACAGAGGGTGACGTAGGGAGGCAGACAGACAGACAGACAGACAGACAGAGACAGACAGAGAGAGAGAGGCTGACGCAGGGAGACAGACAGACAGAGAGAGAGAGAGGGTGACGTAGGGAGGCAGACAGACAGACAGACAGAGACAGACAGAGAGAGAGAGAGAGAGAGAGAGGGTGATGTAGGGAGGCAGACAGACAGACAGACAGAGAGAGAGAGAGGGTGACGCAGACAGACAGACAGAAAGAGACAGACAGAGAGAGAGAGGCTGACGCAGGGAGACAGCCAGACAGACAGACAGAGAGAGGGTGATGAAGACAGACAGACAGAGACAGACAGAGAGAGAGGGTGACATAGGGAGGCAGACAGACAGACAGAGACAGAGAGAGAGAGAGAGAGAGAGAGAGAGGGTGACGCAGACAGACAGACAGAGAGAGACAGACAGAGAGAGGCTAACGCAGGGAGACAGACAGACAGACAGACAGAGAGAGGGTGACGAAGGAAGGCAGACAGACAGACAGACAGAGAGAGAGGCTGACGCAGGGAGACAGACAGACAGAGAGAGAGAGAGGGTGAAGCAGGGAGGCAGACAGACAGACAGACAGACAGAGACTGACAGAGAGAGAGGCTGACGCAGGAAGACAGACGGACAGACAGACAGACAAAGAGAGAGAGAGAGAGCGAGAGGGTGACGCACGGAGGCAGACAGACAGACAGAGACAGACACACAAACACAGAGACAGACAATGAGAGACAGACAGAGTCAAAAATAGACAGACAGAGAAACAGAGAGAGGCAGACACAAATACACAGAAACATACAGATGGACAGACAGAAACACAGACAGGCAAGCAGACACAGACAGTGACAATCACCCAAACATACAGAGACAGAAAGACACATAGAAACTCCCAAACATAGAGACAGACAGAGCCATCCAAACTTTCAAAGAGAGAGACAGACACAAACACACACACACACACATACACACAAAAATACCCAAACATTAATAGACAGACATACATAAGCAAGCATAGATAAAGAGACAGACAGATAAACTAAACGAAACCCCAAATACACAGAGGGGTAGGCAGGCCGCACGGACACACCCATCACGGTGACGGTGGCCCGGGCCGTGCGCACAGGCATGGTGAAGATGGAGCAGGTGTACTCTCCCTCGTCGGAGAGCTGCACGTCCGCAATGGTGATGGACAGCTCAGTGGGGGTGGACCGATGCAGCTGGATCCGGTTGTCTCTCAGTGCTGCGAAGCGAGAAGGATGGACAGGCGTGAGCGCGGTCCCCTCTAAGGGTTCCTGCATATAAAGCCACTCTGTGGCTGGGCACCGATGCATCATCGGGGGCGGGTGGGGCATAGAGGCGCTGATAGTCCTCCTCATGACGATCGTGAGGGTCTCTCTGGTGTTACCTCGAGTGCCTCAGTAGGTCTCTGGATCGCCTTCTGCTCTCTGACGCGTGGATGAACCCAGGGACGGCGCCACCGGGATTTGGCACATTAAAACCGGCTGTCAGTAGCGGTCGCTAGCAGATGGTTTGAAGGTTGCGGTCATAGATGTCCGCCTTATATATCCTTTGAGACGAAGTGTGTTTGCTTAAGAACTCAGAATGACAGTGACTGTGAAGATAAAACGCTGGCGAGCCGCTTACATATCCTCAGAGTGGATTGGGGGCCGGAATTAGATGACTCTCTGAATAGGAGTGCCAGTGATTATGAAAGGCCTCTGTCTGAACCTGAACCTCTCTCGCTTCATGATGACCACCCCTCAAACATGGGGGTCGGCCCTGCTTGGTCATTTTAAACGTGGGCTATTTTATCCTCTGAATGCGTGTGCCACCACCGCAGTGTGAACGTCCGCCGCTGCGTGTGGGGTTCACTCACCAGGTGGGTGTCACAATCAGTCGTGCGTGCGCGTGCACGCGTGTGGCGCACGTCGTGTCGGTGTGAGACAGTCTGTTTCTGTCGATGACGTTAGGCAGCACGCGTGCGACAGCGTGTGTGTGTTTGCGTGTGTGTGTGTGTGTGTGCTCGTGCTTTTGCATCTGTGTCAAAGACAGACACACGTTTGTCGGATACAGGAAGCAGTCAAAGAGCTCCATAACAACGCTCCCATTGAAGCTAACTGCATCACATGCATCAGCGTGGGTGGTCTTTATTACATCAAAGTACTCATGACAAATAAAAATAAACTCAAAAAATATTTTAAGAATATTTGACATATTTAAAGAACCAAAAACTATCCATTACAGGGTTCAAGGCTTTAGATATTATTTGTCCCATATACAGTTAGATGATAACCTGCAGTGAAATGCAAGGTGGTCAACTCCGCCATAATAACAACAATAGTGATGTCAATAAAAGAATAAAACAGAAAAGAATGTTGTAAATATGCATGATAAATGTATAAATAAGGAACAGAAAGCTCTGCTGAAAAAGAAAAGAAAAATCGATGATGTGTGACATGGATCAAATGAAGTGCAGTGAGGCTGCAGTCTTCAGCAGGGAGCACAGGGCAGGGGACTCCCCGGATGGGCGCCAGGGCTATGCAGTCTAACAGGCCAATTCCCCTGATTGCCTTTCCGGAGTGCAGGGGAAAACCCGGACAAAGATGAGAAGACATTGTGCTAGGGGCAGGATTCGGGTGTAAGGCTCAGTGCTACCCACTGGACCGGAATACCACCAAAAAAAAAGTAACAAATTTAATTTTAGCCCTAAACGGTGTTAGTGCGTGTAAGTAATAGTGACGTCACCTCCAAATCGCCCTCCCTCCCCAGCCCTCTCGCTGCCCCCCCTCCTGCCCTTACTTTGATCTTGTTGCTGGCGGTGGAGGGCCGGCCCTTCTTTTCAACAACCAGGTTCTCA
>JAODLC010000085.1:452663-477170 GCA_026781145.1 Hippopotamyrus pictus | reverse complement strand
GGTGGGGGGTGGAGGGGGGAGGGGAAGGGAGGGGAGGGGATTTTAATACGATTTGGTCTGTACCATTCCGTGGAAAGGGCAAGGCCACACAGCCTGTAGATGGTTGGATGGTAGGAGGGTTCATTAGTGCAATAACCAACAATCATGTATATAATTGAATGGTCTGCTATTATGCATTTTTATTTTTTCGGCAAACATTATTATTTTGGTTCTGTCCCTATTGTTATTACGAGTACAATCGCTAGGTAGAGAACACGTGGGTTGGTTTGTTCATGAATAAAATTCAAGACTTTTCGATGCTAAGCTTCCTAGGAGTATTGAGCTAATTTATCGAATATATGTATTGGGAAATTCAGGGTTAAACGGGAATCGAAACGCTGGCGCCAAATCAGCAGCTAAACGTTACAGGCAGGTTTAGACCCAGTAAAAGATGCCCCCATTGGGTGAGTGCCTTACACTGCGACTTAATGTGATTTGGTAAGCAGAATGTATATTAGGGTTCACTGATTTTGGTGGGTTGCAAAATTAGTGTTTGTATATGACTGTGTGTATATAACTAATTTGTACATGGGATGCGCGCAGTTGATTGTGTTTGCACTTTAATTGCGAAATACCTAGGAATGAAGCCAAGTATTGAAATGGATGCGACTATAGTGCCATCTGGTGATTCATAAATGCCATTGCAATACGGTCCACGACCGATCCAGTTCCCAAGAGCTACGAATTACGTCATTTAATGACGGAAAACGTTTCGGATTTTATTATCCCCGCACTTTTTAATTTTAAAGGCAGCAGTGCAATGGAACCTGATTGATCTGGGAGAATGGGTCCCCACTTCCAGCCGATATGACGTCGTATTCTCGCTCTGATTATTCTCTTATGTCGGCTCCGAACGGCAATGACGAAGGATAAATGGTTGCATCCCATTAGTTAGAATCCTTTGTATGATCGTATATGCATGTGAATGAAAGATGAAGGAATACTTGACCCTTGCTAACACAACTTTGTTAGTCATCTAGAGAATGAATTTTCTGTTTACTCCATCCGGATTAATCTAAATCGCTCGCTATATATGTTTCTTAGTAGTAATAGTAGTAGTAATAATAATAATAATAATAATAATAATAATATGTATCCCATATGAACCTGATTTTAATTTAAATTATCAATCATAATATAGATTATTCACAATTAAGACTAACAAAAGAATTTATCATCACTCTAATTGTAAAGTATTTTGCTAATTTGTGTAGTATTCACAGGCAACCTAAAACGTTAAGCGGGTTATGTGGTAATGAAATGAGAACGGACAGCATTGGAATTTGTTTAGTCATACAAAAGAAAGCTTTGCTTTCCACAGGCATACCAACAGCATCATCTCTGCCGGGACTCGAACCCGGAGCCTCTGGATTAGAAGTCCAGCGCGCTATTCCATTGCGCCACAGAGACTGAGCCGCTACTAAGTGGGAAAACCCGGTATAAATCCAAATATCCCTCTATAGTGCCTCGCAGCATTTAGTAGCGTCTAGCAGCATCAGGACCAGTCGGGCGGCATTTTGGCTCTACCTCACTGTACACGTAGAGGGCGCTGGAACGCTAGTGCGGCTCAGAGCCAAAATGGCGACTGTAGTTTCTAATGCGCTTAATTCAACAGAATATCAAACAGATTTTAAATCGTAGCCACCCGACATACATATGTATACATACAAAATACATCTAGTATTCACTATTTTTGTCAGTCCACGAAGCAATTTATATTTTGCTTACGCTTAGTCTATTTATGCATTATCCCGGTCTGCTTTCGTTGGTGCACGAACAACTGCACCGTAAGTGGATTTAAGGTGTTTGTAACCGACTTCAACGCAAATTATGGGGGCCATACGGTGGGAATCGCAGTTTAAACACGCAGAAATTCCTGCGAGAGAAACGCGAAAACATGACGTCAGTTTCCGAAGGAAGTCTGGGACAGGAGAGCGGTGCGGTTAACAGCAGACCGCTGCCGAACGTCACTTTTCACCCAACCCTTTAATTTAATACAAAGATGCGCGGGGGGGGGGGTCTGACATACACGTCATCACAGACCCACTTAAATCCTCAAACACTGAAACAAAAAGTTTTTCCAATTAACAGCACCACGTTCAGACAGATGTTAATATTTGTCATGTAGTTTTATTACAGTAGTCTTTGTTTCATAAATCACCCACAACCAGTATGTTGTATTTTCTGCGACACAGGTTTTGTAATTTACCACTGATAGGCGATACCATTCTTAGGTTACCAGCATTCAAGGAAGATAAACAAATTTCAGATAAACAAATTTCAGTATTGGGCAACTGTGTTTTTATACAGAGTTTTATTAATATATTACAGGCGAGAAGCCCGTCCAATTAAGAACAAAACATCTTCCACCATCAGCGAGGCTCTCCCTTGATTCTTCATGGTGCATTCTGGGTAGTCAGAGGGCTGCAAGGGCGGCGGATGAAAGGAGCGAGAACAGGAGGACGGCGTAGCCGGAGCGGTAGACCTCTGGGATCTTGAATCCCTTCCCCACATCCCACAGCTGAAAGGGAGGGGATGAGATGTGGACGGAGACAAAGAGCGTGGAGAATACGAGGGCACAGAGACGGCAGACAAAGACGTTATCGTCTCCCTGCATTCATGCCACTGGGACACACCTACCAATCCATCAAAAAATGAAGTTGACACAGCATGATAAAAGTTCAGCACAATATCTGTGCGTGGCTAGAGTGAGGCTGCACTGCACACACTTAAGGCATCGTCTTACCTTAATGTGAAAACATGTATTGCATCTGTATTTATTTTGGTGTGTGTATGCCACACAGTGCTCCTGAGGGAATGGTATTTCATGCCACTATATACTTGTACATTGGCATGAAGATGGCAAGATGGTGAAACCCACTTGGCTATCACTATTTCTACATGTTACTGTACATAAATACATACTGACCTCTCAATACATCGTCATTCATAGTACATATTTTCTGCTCACCTTGCCATCCATCCATCCATCCATCCATCCATCCACCATCCATCCCAGAACAAGCAGGAGTTGTGTACAGATGTATACAAAGTGCACTGACCAGGTGACGGATGCCGTTGAAGGTGTGGTATGCCAAGGGGAACGCAAGGACAAACTTGGCACCGGTGATTATGGGTGTGCCCAGAGATAAGGACTGGATGAGCTCTAGATAGTGGGCATAGTCACCAGGCAGAACCAGGGCTCCCACAGCAAACAGAGACACACCTGACGAAAGGTTTAAAAAAAAAAAAAAAAAAAAGGCATCGGGATGAACAAGAATTCAGAAGGCAATCGGTGAAGAAACGTAAGCATAACAAACATGACAGATACCAGCAGTACTGTCAACAACTGCTCATGCGGTTGGCATCAGTGTCTCCCAGCACGGGATTCCTTCATAAGCAGACCAGCGCAAGACACACAGCCTGAGGTGGTACTACAATGGATAGGTAACAACAGAGTCTGTGTAAAGGCATCGTGCGCAGCCAGAAACTGGACTCCCCCCCCCGGGCAGCTACAGATGTATTTTCATCTTACAACTTCTAAAAGTTAGTCATCTCCAGGAATTTCGAGGGCCACTGAGAGGCGGATCCGTTTCACAGACGCCCACCGAAGGGCGAGAGTTTGGCGTCTGAAGCCGGGTACGTGCCGCGCCTAAAAAGCCGTGCGTCCTTCGAGGCGCGACAACGCCCGGCCTATCGCCGCCTCAGACGTTCCGCCTTTACGTTGGCAGGAGATCAAGCTGTTCAGAAGTGCATTTGGACTCTCACGGGCCAGCCAGGGAATAGCTGGCAACAGCATTCAGAGGATCTACTCCGACTTTGTTAATTAACACACCAGGAGCTATTCCCATCACGCGGGCGCCAGCTGTCTGGGAAATGCCAGCTTACTGGCTAACTGGCACCTCCCCAGCACTGCTCATGATAGCAACAACACGCTAATGTTTTTCTCCTTGTTACAAAATGGTGGCTCGGGACCGAAAGCAAACGGACGGCTTCGGTGCCCCGGTACAGCCAGCAGGCCAGGGCTGCTGGGGACATGAGGCGGGGTTAGCGGACTGGGAAAGTCGGATATTTGGTTTACTGCGGAGTGCAGGTTTTCCCATGTCTTTTAATGTAGTAAAAAAAAAAAAGGTTAACCGAAGTTTGTTTAGTGTTGTTTCACATTTTGGAGTTATAAAAATCAAAGTAGATCTACGCTGTATACAACAGGGAGTACAGCTCGCTGCAGGAAGACACACAGAAGAATCCCACAAATCTGAAAAAGCACCTGTTAGGGTTTAAAGAAACTTCACTAAAATGGGTCAGTCTCAAAAACAAGCTTAAAAAATGCCCGGCGATGGACTCTCATCCTTTTTAGGATGCCTCCCTGCCGTCTTCCGTGCCCCCCCCCCGGCATACGCTTCAGGCTACCCCCAACCCGCCGTTCGATATGTGCTTACGGAAGACAGATGCGCGGACGGATAGAAACTGAACTGTGAGATAGAGACTTGATGAGCTGAAACGCAGACTTTGAAAAATCAAATAAAGAAAAGCAAAAATATGTTCCACAAGACGGCGTACCATTTTATCCCATGTCCAAATAGGGGGGGGGGGTAGTTTAAGGTAGTATTATAGAGGAGCAGAGTACCTGAGCTAAGTGCGATTCCTGTGCCTCTATGCGAGATGGACATCATCATGGGGATCGACCACCTGCAAAACACAGCCAGTTACCGTGACGACCACTGAAGATTACAGCCCTGCACAGTGGAAGCGCAGGCACAGTGCACGCCAATTATCTCCCCCTAGTGCACACATGGGTATACAGTTTATTTTTCCGTCAGACGGAGTACCATGGGAAAGAGCAGTGCTCACAGCGAGTCCGCTTCTGCACATGTGCAGAACGGCCCGCATCATTAGACCGGAGGAACACAGAGAACAAAGAGGGTTTTGTTCCACCCGTCGGAATAAGATGAAAACCCAGCATAGAAAGCGTCATTCATTTTGCATGCTCGTCATTCCCAGAATCAGCCTGCTTCGGCTTGCCGAACTCCAGAAAACAGGGTCTTCAGGGTCAAGAAGAAGATCACGTACCTGGATTAAAAATTCCACTTGAAAGGTGACTGTTCTGCAACAATTACAGCTTATATAGTGTCCTCAGTTTCTCTGCCTTGACCTACCCATGCGGTAAGGGAAACCCACGCAATAATGCCATAAACTTTGATGGTCATTGCACTGTGCTGCTCCCTCAAATTATTTGCTCTGTGCTCTGCCTATTTGTTTACTGCCATCATCTTTGAATTCTGGATGCTTTTCAAGACAAGCTCTCAGCCCTCAGTGCCTGTGAGACTTTAATTACAGGGAAGGCAGATATATAAAAATATAAGACTTTCTCCATCCCCCTTTCACACCCACATCCAGCATAAAACGGTATAGATGAAATTGGTACCTGTAGATGGTAACATGGGGAGATACTGGTCGGTTCAATCTGGTATTTTTGGCCCAAAACCTATTCATTTCCTCCTTCGCACTGGTTCCCATGGGAACCACACTGCAAGACAAAGATATTGAAGCTTCTGAGCAAATTTTACACAAAACATTCTTACTAACATTTACAATGATACACATAAACTTATGTTCATGCAAATATCTCAAATACAAGAGTCTGCCCTCCAAATTCTTAAAAAACCCCAATATATTAATTTTTGCAAAATGAAACAACTTTCTGTCCCACTTAACTAGCAGGTTTAGCCATATATAATGTTATATTAGCTAAAACAATTCTCATTTCAGACTGTTTCACATTAACTAAATGGGCAATGCAAATAGAAAGCAATAAGTTGATAATTATTCTCATTAAATAAATGTATAAACTGTGTGAAAGACAAATATAAGAAGAAACTGGAGACTATTCACTACCCTAAACATTAAAGCTTTCAGGCTATTGATCAGAAAGAACAGTGGCTGCAGAATATAAACCAAACATATAGGTATATTTCAGGGAAAATTTGCTTGCAGCATATAAAAATGAAACAATTAATACTTTTACTATATAAGAGGCATCTAAAGATAATGGAGAGGCTGATATCAATCTGTTTAATGCATATACCAAAGCTAAAGTACTAGAGTTTGTCTGTATACGATCATCACAGTATTAGATATCAAATTTAAAAAAAAAACTATTTAAAAATGACATCATTGTAGTACAATCCCAAAGAAAATCACATTTTATTCAGAGAGAGAATATAGCAAGCAATAAAAATT
Organism: Hippopotamyrus pictus; assembly: GCA_026781145.1. Lineage (NCBI taxonomy): Eukaryota > Metazoa > Chordata > Actinopteri > Osteoglossiformes > Mormyridae > Hippopotamyrus > Hippopotamyrus pictus. The sequence goes on along the minus strand of JAODLC010000085.1, from coordinate 470,891 downwards.
TGTTGTTCATTAGTAACACTGTTCGGAAATTAGATACTCACTGTCTGCACAGGACACAAGACTGTGCTCTGGTCACGCAAAGTCCCTGGCCGGCTAATGACCTGTGGCAACGAGAAAAAAGAAACACTCTCACACACAGTGGAGAAAGCAGAAATTTTTGACTGAGGTAGCCGTCAGGGACCAGTTATATTTTGGGAGTGGCCGCACTGAAAAATCATGCAAATTTCGTGTTTATTATTTTGATATGGGGGGGGGGGGCAACAAGACTGGTCACGCCCACCCCTTAGACCCGCCCCTGCTCACTCAGGCTCACACGTGTTCTGCAGATGTCCTCCTCCAATTATTGTTAATAAAGTGGATGCCGCATCAGCAAAGACCTAACTACTGTCTTATTTTTCCCCACTGGTGAATGTATAGAGAGACGCCAATTATTTTCTGCTCCCCTGAATTCAGGATAATAAGAATTCATCAAGATAACTTATCGCACTGTTTTATTGGACCACAGCGCTAACCGAGTGAAAAGTCCATTATGACAGCGTGATTCATTCGCACTTTGCTTACAGTATTAATAATCCATGACATTATGTTCCTTAACCTGGCATTTAGAAAATACGTCTTGGCGCAGCTACTAAATAGATCTGCTTGATACCCGGAAAACAACTGGAAAGCCAGTAAAACTAAGAAAAAACAATTACCACACTCGGCAACCTTGTTGTCCAACAGGCTTACTTCGGAATTTCTAAGAATTCATTAATTAATTAGCTGTGCGTGTATTTTCAAACGACTAACAGGAATAACTTAGGTAGGAGACTGCAGCTGTTGGTGTAAGAAACCACATTTATTTAATCTACTTTAAAAAGCAAGTTCTTTTAAGTACAAGCCAGAAAATACAGCGTATGACATAAGATTACCAGTGTAACCATGGACGTATTAAGGAAGGACAACAACACACCATAAAGACGTACGAAATACCAATTTTACTGACCTTAATAACAACGCCATTTTCACGACCCTCAAAACAGGAAGTGACGTAGCGGAAGTTCCTCGGCTAAAATCCGTTCCTGCCGGGAGAAAGCGCGATGACTCCGCGGGAAACTCTTGCGTTTGCCAAGGAGCCACATTCCGTCTGTCGAATGAAGTGCGGGGGATGGGCGGGGGGAGTGTATTACTGCCGTAAAATACAAATATGTTGTACTTTCCAGTTTATAATATCAGAAAGTACAATATGATTAAATATCAAATTTTGCGTTTTAAATACATTACAAGGACGAAACCAATGTAACTTTTAAAGTGATTTCCCTACCATGTTGGGTTGTCTATCTGTTTTCTCTGTTGGAGAACTGCTATTTAAAAAAATGCTAGAAGTCTAGTAAACCTTTTTCTAAAACAATGGCTATCATTGAAGAAGGTATGTGCAACGAAAAGTTACAGAATATCTCCAATAATAGCATGATCTACAGTACACTGTGCCGTTACAAGGAGTATGAATTTTAATTAGTTTGTCAATGTCAGTGCTCCTTTTGGCATTTAAGCATAAAGACAAAGCAGGGCGCACAAATCTTAAGACACATCTTGAATTGCCAAGTTCCTCCGTAACCTACAATTAAAAACAGTCCTGTAAAATCTAGAATTTTTTTGAATTACTTATCAGAATGCCAAACCATTTAATCTTCTCTTTAACCCGTATTCCACTTCTAAGTTATGTGCACCCATAATTTTACTCTTTCTCTGAATAATTCAAAGGCCTGATGTAACAATTTCAAAGCATCCAAGATAACAGGAACTTGGCTATTATCCTTCAAAACAGACACGTATCATGTGCCAGTTCATTAATTATGAAAGAATATTCTGCTGTCTGAATTCTATTGATGTCGGAACAATGCATGGTAAAATGATGGAGCTGTTGAGCTACTGGTAGAACTGAAAAAGAAGATATTTGACGTACTGTCTGATGGATCGCTGTTATTAGACAATGCTAGACTGCTACTTGTACTTTGATTTGTCTGATACTAAAAGAATCTTGATCAATGTGAAGCAAAGCTGACATAAAAACATGTTCCACCATATTAAATGCTCTTTAGTAACTGATAAATAAAACAATTGCATCCTTATTAATTGATTTTGGGTATTGTAAGGGATTGATAACAAGGTGGAATTTATGAGATATGTCTTCCTTGTATGAAGCCAGATTGTGCAATGGAAACTATTTAGTCTAAACATGTTTTTAATCTGTTGGCATTCAGTGCCACTGATAATTTATAGTTCATGAAGTTTAGCAGAATAACTGAGCATCAATTATTTAAATACAACAAATCTTTATTAGGTTTTTGTATTCATCACTGGTGGGAAGGGTTCCACTAATCCGGTAACCACTGATTAGCAAAGTAACTTTTTAGTTAGCGAATTAGCGTTTCTACTAACTTTGAAAACTGCTAGCGGACCAACCTTAATATCACATGTATGTATTCCGGTTGATAGCTCAATAAAATTCAATAAGAAAAGCATCAAACCTGGACGGGCGATTCTTCAATCATTATAATTATAATGATCTAAATGTGAAAGTGCTGATGAATAAAACAACTTCATCTTTGGTCTTCAACATTTTTTATTTATATACTATTTGAACATATATCAGGAACAGAATTAATAAATCATACACGATGAGCACACGTCTTTCGGGGACATATTTTCCCTATCATATGCTGTTAAGTCACTATGTTCCTATGTTTAGTGATCCTTGTTGCAAAAGTGCAATGAATAGTCTTCCAAACTGGAAAAACTGCTGCGGATTGGCATAGGGTGGAAAAAATGTAGTCCTTGGAAACCTTAGCATGAAGAGCTTATTTGAATGTAAATGTAACTATGCGACCGGCCCGACTGCATGGACCAAGGCCTCATTGATTCAAATCCCTTATTTCTGAATTGAAGTTCTATCAGTTTTCTCTTTCTATGTAAGGAAGCTTGGAGGAAGTGAAACATATGCATTTGTTCCAAGTACATGTGAAAAATTTAATTTGAAATAGGTATAATAAATTAGCCAATTAGAAATCTGTTGCCATGGAAACGGCTAGCTCCTTTAAGAAAGGAATTAAGGAGATGTGGTGTTGCTGGAAGATACAAGTTAAGTACAACAATTTCATGCAGTAATACTATAGACAATACAATAAAGTGACACATGCAGACGAGCATGTAGATATTCGACACTTTTCAATAGTAGGTCTCCCTTTCGACCCAACCTGCAAAAAAGAACACGGTGTGAGAAAGATACAAAGACACTTTCCTTCATGTAAGATAACACAAAGAACACACTTGAACATTAATTTGCTCGGAAATCTATTATTATCACCCTGTCCCTAAGCAGCACTGGCTATGGCTAGTCTTTGGGAAAGTCCAATGTTGGTTTACAGGCCTGAGTAAATTACTGTGAGAGGATTCTGACCCTGCACCCATCATAACAGGGGACCCTGTTTATTGGACCCCCCCCCCCCTCCCGCCGTGACAGCCCCAACTCCACTGTCCCTGCCAGCAGTAAGTAATTTCTATGCCATGCTTCTGCAAAACGGCCGCCGTGATTTGTGTGCCTTCTGAGGGAGTGCGTCACGCATTTCTGGGGACTGTGGGTGTGAGATCGAGAGCGAGAGAGCGAGACGGGGAGCGTGTGACTATCCCCAAGGCTGTGTGCACATGTCAGTATCAGCTCACCTCCTGGGCGTCGTCTCAGGATCAGTTTACGAACCTCATCGTAGACAAAGATGATGAAACTGTACGGGAAGGCGCAAAACCACCAGGAGATCCTGAAAGATACGCGGGCAAAGGGAGATTTGGAGGCCGACATCAAGAAAGAGGACAAGCCAGGAATATAGACACGTTCAGCAGTGAGTGGTGTGGACTTGGTGGAATCAAAGGCTGCGGCTGTTTTTACTGTGACGGCGTGACAACAGTGAGCAATGGTGCAAACTTGGTGTCAGAAGTCAACTCAGGACATCGTGAGAGGGACGCACTTGAGGGGGTACATGCGCAGTGCGATGTCCATGCCCGGGCAGTAGGACAAGAAGGCGGCGAGTGCAGTCTCAGCGAACAGGCCGAAGATCAAGATCCGATTTCTGCGTAAGAGGAAGCAGAAAAACACAGCGAGCAGGTGCAGAGGGATGAATCATAAGTTAGCAATAACTCCATATGCAAGCAAATTCAACTTTAAATCATCCGTGGTGGATCAACATCTGCTTCACATCCATCTCACGTTGGCCCTGCTCCAGATCTCCCACAAATCATGAAAGTAAATAAAGCCGTGTTTGATGATGTGTCCCACGCCAAGAAGAGGTGTGACAGACATGCCATGCAGCGGTAGAGAAATCAAACTCTGGCAATGAGACACACATGTGGAATGCTGTAGGATGAGCAGTTTACTTGCATTACTCATCCAGACAGTAATGATTACTCACTTCATGCCCTGCTGGAAGACGGAGTTACGTCTGGTCTTGCATATGATGAGGTCGGCCCACTGCACCACCACAATGCTGATGAAGAAGGATGTGTGACACGTGAACTCTATGATCTTTCTCTGTTCATATGTCTGAAAAAAGAAAAATACACGCATGACTCCATACCGTTTAGGCAATTTAATATACATATATATTTGTACATATACATATTTAGTAAGTCTAGCCCGTGATGTGGATTTGTGTTTAGTCTGGTCTTCTGAACAAACCTTTCACTTTCTCTCACTCAGCTCTCCCTCTGTTTTCCCCCTGCCCCCATTTCTCACCCACTGCTGGCCATAGCTGTCCTCCAGTTCATTGTTGTTTCGGTCATCCCATCCCAGACGGAGTCCCAGCAAGTTCAAGGGCAGGAAACCGTTTTCAGCCATGATGACAAAATAAGTGAAAAAGCCAGCCAGGGCTTGGAGCATACCTAGAGGCAGAGGGAAATGTACACGGCCATAATGACAACACGAAATACATATAAAACAGTATGAATGGATGCACTGGGAGACACACTCAGAGAATGTAAGACAGACAGACAGAGAAACAAATAGACATACAGACAGATAGACCAAAAGACAGACAGTGAGGCAGATAGACAGACATGCAGAGATACAGATTGACAGACAGACTGAAAGACAGGCAGTGGGACAGAGAGACAGACATCAGAGAGACAGACAGACAGAGAGAGAAACAGTGAGACAGACTCCAAGACTGTAAAACAGATAGACCGAGAGACAAATAGACATACAGACAGATAGACCAAAAGACAGACAGTGAGGCAGATAGACAGACATGCAGAGAAACAGATAGACAGACAGACTGAAAGACAGGCAGTGAGGCAGATAGACAGACTGAAAGACAAGCAGTGAAGCAGATAGACAGACATGCAGAGAGACAGATAGACAGACTGAAAGACAGGCAGTGAGGCAGATAGACATGCAGAGAGACAGATAGACAGACTGAAAGACAGGCAGTGAAGCAGATAGACAGACATGCAGAGAGACAGATAGACAGACTGAAAGACAGGCAGTGGGACAGATAGATAGACATGAGAGAGACAGAGAGGAAAGGGACTAACCAATCTGGCCATACGCTATGCTGATCAGCCTTTCATTGACGAGTTTGTCTGTGCGAGGGTTCCTGGGGTGCCTCTTCATGATGTCACTCTCGGCCATCTCGTAGGCCAGAGAGATGGCCGGCACCTGAAGGCGGGGAAGCGAGGCGTAGTTCAGTCTGAGGGAACGGTCAACGGGACCCAGGGAGATGGAGCAGAGGATGAAGAGCCATGCAATCACCATGTCAGTGCCCAAGTCGATGCAGAGGATGGTGACGGTTCCCAGGGGTAGTGGGATGCTGGCGAGGATGAAGAGGAGGAAGGGGGTGATCTCAGGGATGTTGCTAGTCAGGGTGTAGGCAATGGACTTCTTTAGGTTGTCGAAGATGAGGCGCCCTTGATGGGTGAAGACATGAACATGACATGAACAAGAGGAGCCTCCTTCCTCCTGTGTTTATCCTTTTTCCAGCCTCTGGTCCTATCTGTGCTTGACAATGAGGTCAAGTTCTTGGCTGGTATGGATTATCTAGCGTCATTGTCATTTATATGACAATAGATTTGTCTCAATAAGATCTGCAGGGGCTAAGGAGATGCCGTAGAGCTGATGAAATGGAGGAAAGTACACCTTGTGCTAATTAATTCATTTTGTTCAAGTTAGAAGTATACCTTAGTCATTATTTTTAGAGGTCTTCTGAAGGAGTTCATCAGTCTGGACACCCTCGGAATATAGACCCTTATGGATATCAGTGTTATCAGTCTAGACCCCATCGGTATAGATCTTTCGGCATACATCTTTCTTTTTCTCACCTTCCTCCACTCCAGTGACTATGGAGGCGAAATTGTCGTCCAACAGGATCATGTCAGCAGCCTGTTTGGAGACGTCCGAGCCGGCAATGCCCATGGCCACGCCGATGTCTGCCTTCTTCAGGGCAGGAGAGTCATTCACGCCATCCCCAGTTACTGCCACAATCGCTCCCTGATAGAGAATCGAGGTGATAGATGCCCTTTAGTTGGCTGTGGCCGGCTAAACATCACAAGAAAAGGTCACTAGATATCAGACCAGCACACGTCTTTTTTTTGTCTGTCAAGCTGTCATCCAGACCTGTGGGAACCATACAGATGTAGCCTCCCTCACCTGCCGCTGACAGCCCTCAACGATGATGAGCTTCTGTTGGGGTGACGTCCGTGCGAACACAATCTCCGTGTGGTTCCTCAGTATGTTGTCCAGACCATCAGAGGTCATATCCTTCAGGTCTCCGCCGTGGACAACACACGCCTTGGCGTCGCTAAGAGAGACGTGCGATGGGGGTGAAAAGACGCCAACGCAAACGCAAATTGTTTGATTTCGGAAGAAGTTCGACAGTAAATATCGCTTATCCCAGTGAGGGTCGTGGCTGGACCTAGATCATATGCCAGACAGTACCTGGCACCTGGCTTGGGTCCACCCTGTATGGGATGCCAATACACAATAAATATGTCTATGGCAATACTCACAAGCTGTCGCTACGATATTTTGTGGAACGACCGGATTGATTTCCGTAAATTTCCCACGGCATGTAATTATGTGTGAGCCGGTGCTCAAATATGGACTGGCATCCTGTCTAAGGTGTCCCCTGCCTTGATACCTGTACTTCCTGGGGTAGGCCTCAACTGACGCTCTACCAGATAAGCGACTGTCATTTGAACATGTTTGTTTAATGAATTTGCGTTGGCGACAATCTTGTCTCACCCTACCGAGGGTTTACTTGGCTCACTGGGATGTTCATCCTTTCGGCGATGTCTTCCACAGTCTCGTTACCCGCAGAGATAATGCCGACGCCTTTAGCGATGGCTTTGGCAGTGATGGGATGGTCCCCAGTCACCATGATCACCTACAGGGCAACGTTAGCACTGTGTAGCTAAACTGAAACCTCTGCACTATGATGACAAGATCACTGTCAAAATATTACTACCATATTGTTATGTCTTTATTTTTAACAGCGTTTTTTTTTTGTGGATATTTTCACAAGTACTTAGCCCAAGGGTACAACAGTAGACCCCATCCTGGGGCTTAAACTGCCAACCTGTGGGTTAACGACTCTGATGTACAGATGTTACAATATTATTATTACGTAATATTATCAATGTATTCCTGCTCTGCAGAAGCAGGCAGAACGTAGCGGCCCTCGATTATTTACTGCTTTGTCAATGTGCCGATTTTTTGGTGGCGACGTGTCATGCCGCCGGGTGACATCGGTGTGCCCACCTTGATGCCGGCACTGCGGCACTTTCCCACAGCATCGGGGACGGCCGCGCGGGGAGGGTCGATCATGGAGATCAGCCCCAGGAAGCAGAGATTGTCCGTGGGGAAGTTCACGTCGTCGCAGTCGAAGGCGAAGCCCCGGGGGAACTGGCTGGGTGACAGCAAGGCGTGACAGAATCCTGAAAGGACACGCAGTGCCGAAACACTCCATTAGTGCTCTGTGGTGACAGGAGATGTTCCATTAGTACTCTCGTGGCACAAATAAACATGAGATTACTGCTATCCAGGCACAGCAAAAGGGACACGATCACTAGTCTGCCGTCACTAAAAGAAACACCATTACTATTTTCTTGTCAGAGTGTAAAACATACAGGCTGATCTTTAGCTGTGGAATGGAAAGAAGCACTACAAACACCCTTCTGCATTTTCTGAAGTCAATTCACCAAGTGGTAGAACAAGAGAGAAGAAAGAGTGAAGCTCGGACCAGGTCCTAGTCCACCCTCCCTGGCACTTTTTCACTTTGAATCAGCCTGCTTGCTCCCCCCCCCCCAATGACTCTAGTCTTCATACCTACCCAGCACCCTCTCCCCCAAGCCCCCCAGCTCCATGTAGGCATTCTGGAAAGCATCTTTCCACTCATCGTCCAGAGGAAATTCCTCCCCGTATATCATGATTGTGCTGCACCTGAAAAACAGATAATACATCCATCCATCCATCCATCCATTTTCTGAAACGACTTGTCCTATCCATGGTAATGGGGCAGATAATAGAGACTCCAGTAAATGCCAAGGCGTAAATAGGTACCAGTGACACCATTAGAAATATTAATTATTTCATCAGTGCTTACTGATATTTACATATTGGTGATGTTCAATGTAGTTAGGGACAGTGATCAGCTGCTTCGGTGATTGATTGTTATTTGATAGTAACTACAGTAACATACCCCTGTGTTCCATGAATTCCACTACTAGCCCGATGCCTCTTTACATTCCTTGAATGTTCGTATGTTGTACCACTGGTCCTTCAATAATCTTAAGACTTGCTTTGTTTGGTAGGTGTAGTGTAGCTCCTACTCCAGTACTGCTTATACCTTGGACCTGGGCATTCACTGGAAGCTCAGCCTAGCTGAACATACGCCTGGTTGACTCCTTGACTGCATGCAATGCGCTATTTGCCTGACTTGTACATCACTTTGGACAAAAGCGTCTGCTACATGTGTAAATGTAATACCTGTCCAGGATTCTCTCAGGTGCTCCTTTCATGACTAACAGATGTCCATTGGGCGTCTCCTGAAACTGATGGATGGACAGCTGAGAAGTAAAAGAGTGAGAGAAACAGCATGTTGTCAGAGGAGGCCGGAAGGGTCTTTGCACCAACAAATGGACAAACTTGCGAACACGCACTTGGTATTTGTTTGTGGAGTTGAAGGGGATCTCTCCCACTTTCGGGTTCTTATCCCTCATGGTTCTGACGGAGCCGCAGGAGAGCTCGATGCACTTCAGCAGGGCTGACTCTGAGGCATCGCCTGCCGTGTCTCTCTGAGGAAGCATCATCATCAACATCATCATCATCATCATCATCACTGTCATCATCATTGCCATTTTTGCTGTCATCATCGTCTCATCATCGTCATTGACATCATCAACATCATCATCATCATCAATGTCATCATCATTGCCATTGTTGCTGTCATCATCGTCTCATCATCGTCATTGACATCATCATCACTATCATCATCATCATCATCATCATCATCATCACTGTCATCATCGTCGTCGTCATCAACACTGCCATCCTCATAACTATTTTTGTCATTATCACTGCCATATGCATCTTTGTCTTTGATGTTACCATCCTTGTCATTGTTAAAATCAGTGCTACTGGCACTAAAATTATAACCACCAATATTATTCAGTGTCATTATAAAAGTTTAGTCAGATTCTGGCAAATTCTTCTGACATTTCCCCAAAAACGACTATAAATATCCAAGAACACAGAGACTGCTTCACACCAAGCGTGCCCAGTATTGGCGCAAGTTTAGCACATTGCAGTGTAGAGCTGCCACTAGCGACTAAGTATCTATAGATTAATCTATTGACCGTTTCATCGATTGGTCGATTAATCTAAACGATTAATTTTCCTCCAGAACATCAACTTGACCGTTTAATTTTATTTTGACAAAAACTATGTCATTGCAGGGCTTTAGATAACGGACGCCAGCTTTTCAGCACTATACAGTACGCACGTTATTTTTGCCCACAATTCGATAAGCAGAGTAGTATGCCTAAAAATATGAATGAGATGCATATTGTGATGGCCAAACATTAGTAATCTATATAAATTTGGCATATCCTCATACTTAATAAATTTGGTTAACGTAGCACGCAACATACGACACAAGCCTTTTGGCTGAAGTTGCAATCGATGGATCGTCAGCCGCAACTTCTTTTAAAAGAGGAGATATAGCACCATTGTGCTTCCTCTTAAGGTGCTTGTGCACAGCCCTAGTGCCGCTACGGTATGACGTTGCACTTTGTACAGTGTGAAACCACCTATTTGTTCTGTGATCATTTGCTGTACTCCCACAAATAGTGAAGGAAAACATTTGTCATAATGAAGTGAAGTTTTTTGGAAATCATGAAGGTTGTTTTATTAAAATAATAATAAAAAAAAAAAATACGATGCATCGATTTAAAATATTGATGTTGACGCATTTTCAGCCTCGACGTCATCGGCCCACTCGACGAATCGCGGCAGCCCTATTTCAGTATCATATTTTGGCAGTGATTCATCCATCCACCCTTCCATCTTTTTGTAACCACTTACTTATTTACTTATTTACTTATTTATGGTCACGGGGAGTCTAGAACCTATCCTGGAGGCTACAGATGCGAAGCAGGGACCAATCCAGGATGGGGCGCCAACCCATCGCAGGGCACACTCACACACACACTATTCACTCACACACACACACCATTCACTCACACATGCACACCTACGGGCAATTTAGTAACTCCAATTAACCTCAGAATGTTTTTGGACTGTGGGGGGAAACCGGAGTACCCAGAGGAACCACTGCACCACCTCGCCACCCCGGCAATGATTCATGCTGTGGTTATTACAAAACCATAGTGATCAGGCTATTGGCACGTCCAGACCCACCTTTAAGATGAAGATGTCGTCCTGTCCCGGCTTAAAAACAGCCCTGTTGCAGAGTCCAGCCACTCTCGACAAAGCAGTCCAACTTGGAGAAGTCTTGTCAAAGGTGTTGCCTGTGGGACATAACGGGACAGGTGGCTGTAAGCTTAACCTTGGCCTCTGTACCCCGCCGTTGGTATTTTTCCGCGACTGGCTGTCGCCATTTCCTCATAATAGGCTTCCAGTGTTATGTAAGCTTCCCAGTAGAATTCTGTCAGTATTACCCAGAGCCGCATGACTTTCCCAGCATGGCCTTTTGGCTAAACTGTCAGCATTTCCCTTTAGCAAGCAATATTAGCCTGGGCCACAGGAAGCCGTCAGTGTCGTGAAGCTTATGGTATCGGTTAATGTCTAAAGCAGGCCGTCAGCTGTCTCTATCAGTCTAGCCCGTAGTGACAGGGTGTCAGTGTCATCGCTAGTTAACCCCCGGCTGAGCTGGTCAGGAGCTGGGCACGCTGCCTCACCAGACTGGTCCTCAGTGGTGTCCGCTTCGTGGATCATGTTGTCGAACCACATGTGGGCCACAGTCATGCGGTTCTGCGTCAGGGTGCCGGTCTTATCGGAGCAGATGGTGGAGGTGGAGCCCAGGGTCTCCACAGCTTCCAGGTTCTTCACCAGGCAGTTCTTGCGGGCCATGCGTTTGGCAGTGAGCGTGAGGCACACCTGAACGGGAGTTGCGGAATGAAGGCAGAGTCCGTAATGGAGCGACATGAATGTGGGTCGACCGACAGCTGCGGCTGACTCACGGTCACGGTGGCCAATAACCCCTCAGGCACGTTGGCCACGATGATGCCGATGAGGAAGATGACAGCCTCCAGCCAGGTGTAGCCCAGGATGATGGAAAGGATGAAGAAGGTCACTCCAAGGAAGACAGCCACCCCCGTGATGATGTGAATGAAGTGCTCGATCTCCATGTTGATTGGCGTCTGCCCCACCTCCAGCCCGGAGGCCAGCGTGGCGATGCGGCCCATCACTGTGTGGTCGCCTGTGGCAACAACGATCCCGTGGGCAGTGCCTGACAAACACAAAGGGCGTCTCTCAACACCAAGAATGAGAAGATCGTACTTGTGGTCTTGGCTTGACAGATCTCGCTAACTCGCCGTGGTCTCGCCGCCCGAGAACGAACTTGGGGGTGCAATGAATCATGGTATTGGTCTCATTCAGCAAGGATGCGACTGATGAATTTTTGATATTTGGGGCGTAGCAGGAATGACGTCTGGGGATTTTTACCATCATCAGTAGATCTATCCTTGAGTACTGGAACTAGACTTCGGCAATGGAAGACGACGGAAAATGGGTACATGAGAACACGAGTGTGGTCAAGTACGCCGATTGGGAAACAACCAAGGGGATGGATGACATCGCAGGCAAAGGATGTGTACAAATGTACATGTGTGTGTATATGTGTGTGTGTCTCTCTGTGTGTGTGGGATATAGGATGAAGATAATACCTTAATGCACAGAGCTAGAGAAACTCGCTCAGAAGGGAACGCACTGCATGTATGTGAGGGACTCGGACTGACAGGCGGGGGCACGAGGTGACAAGAAACACTGACCCTCCACGCAGTTGGTGGAGAAGAAGCAGATGTTGCGAGTCTCCAGGGGATTCTCGTGGGTGTACTCTGGGGATCTGGTCTGGGGCTCCGACTCCCCAGTAAGAGACGAGTTATCCACCTGACAGAGATACAAATGTGCTCATAGAACCCTCTGTATATTATAAAATAAAAAGAGAGTATATAATTGTGAGATGGGTGGGTGGTGGTCTCAGAGGGGAATTCAGCATGTCATATTGATTCAATCCACCTTTTCTTTGTTTTCGCTGTAAATTATATTTTCACTATAAATATTTTCTTTGCCTTGCACACCTAGTAAACAGAGCACGCCACCCACATCCACTGCTTTCATTTCCCTGACACCTTTCCCCAAGTCCACTCCTTTGATTTTTTTCTGTCTGGCTGAAGCTATGTTTGCTTTTTCTATGCACTGATGTCCACCGTATTTGTTGTGTTGATAACACCCTGGCCTAGTTTCTGCACGCCCTATAAACCCCAAGTAACAGCACTTTCCTGTGCCCATTCCGCTTTCATACACGTCTATTGGCCATGCAAACATGATACCGCATGCCTTATATACTATGTCCTTCGGGTATCACCCTGGGTGGGGCTCCAGGACCCACTCTTAACCATGCAGGTGGATATCGGCTAAGAGGGGCAAAGGGTAAACTGGGGCACTTATATTGTACCTATTGTATGTACTGTATATTGCATTAATTAATTTTGTATTTGTTGTATGTACAGTTGACCCTGCATGTTAGATGCTGACTATGTCTGGAGGGAGGAACAGAAGTAAGAATTTCATTGTACTTGTACAAATGACAAGTATTGAAACACTCTTGAATCTTATATGTTTGATACTTTTTATGCTTTTATGGTCTTAAGCCCAGTTCTTAACCTTTCAATGATACTTGTATGTTTTAATATTTATAATTAGGATCATATTTTTAAAGTGAAATTTCAAAAATTGCCCAGCAATATCCGCCCTACTTGACAGGCACTTGGATTAATGCGACTTCCTGAGAAGTACAGTGGGCTCTGATCTTAAAGCCTCTTCTCCCATAAATGCTTGTAATTAGCCAAGAGCATTCAAGAGTAACTGCAGCACATTGTGAGCCATAATCCTCCAGTGCTCAGTTGGGTATGGGGGCTTAGAGAAACACAGCTAGGGCGCCACGAGCACAGCAAGCCTAGTGGCAGGGAAAGAAAGCTGAGCTTTAACAAGACAGGAAAAAAATCAAACACTTTGATTCAGGCAAGCCGTCAGGGGAGTGAAAGTACAACATACTATGGCCAGGGTTCACTGATTAACTGCTCTGGAGCATTCATGAGGACTTTATGGCTGCAGGCACCCACTGCTGCTACTTTTATTTAATTAATGTTCATAAAAGAAATATATATATATTTTTCTAAAACTGATCTACTGATACCTAAAGAGAAACAGGCTCCTATAGCAGAACATCCCTGTCTTGCTGAGCCCCAAACCCTCCTCCACCCAGGTCGTGATGTCATCCTGTCACATTCTGTGATGTCACCCCTAAATTGTGATGTCATCCCCCCCAGGTTGTGATGTCATCCCCCCATACCTTGCAGCTGCTAGCAGAAATAATCCTCAGGTCGGCGGGAATGCGGTCGCCGCCTTTGATCTCTACCACGTCCCCAACCACCACATCCTCTGCATTGATATGCATTTTTTCTCCATCTCTTAGAACCAGCGCTTGCTAACCAGGAGAGAGACATGGAAGAGGCGAAGTGTTAAAGCAAGAAGTGGCATCAAGGTGTTTCTCCTGGCTGACAACGAAAAAGACGGAGAGAGGCAAGACGTTCCTACCTGAGGAACCATGTTCTTAAAGGAGTCCATGATCTTGGAGCTCTTGGCTTCTTGGTAGTAGGAGAAGCATCCAGTGATGATGACAACAGCGGAGAGTACGATGCCTAGGTACAGCTGAGGAGGGCAGCAGAGAGGCGTGGGGACATGGTAAACGACACATCCATGATGACAGTGACAAGTGTGCCATCAGCAACAGCATTTCTAATCTTCTGTGACAGATCTGACAGAGCTTTCCAAAAATTGCAAACACTTGAGAGAACTTAAACGAATCAGATGCGTTCATTGGCACAAGAAAGGCTGATTGGTGGACTTACATTGTCTTTAGCAGGGTCATCCTCTGTGCCGACCTGGATACTGTAGGCGAAGAAACAGAGGATGGCACCTATCCAGAGCAAGATGGAAAAGCCCCCAAACAGCTGCCGACAGAACTTGACCCATTCTGGGGTGGTGGGTGGCGGCGTGAGAGCATTGGGTCCGTCCCGCGCCAAGATCTCTTTGGCCCTGCTGCTGGTGAGACCCTGTAGGGGGGCTGCTGTTAGCAGCCTTCAAATACTTTGGAAGGTCTGGGTTGGGGGTCAAGGATCAGAACGGGAGCAATCTACCTTTGTGAGGTCAAGTCCATATCGATGCTCCAGTTCTTCAGGTGACAACTTATGGTCATCCTGAATAAAGGCATTCAAAGGCGACATGATCAGCCGAAAGGGGACATCACTGAGCGGGCAACCCAAACAGTAACGAAGCAGCTACTCTGGAGATCGAAAACTTCAGTGTTCAAGCCTCTGCCAGGGCCCTGACGATGCAATACCAAGCAGACCTACTTTAGTGAAGGCATCCGTGTGTGAGAACGGGCTCTATCCTGAGCTGCTTCAGTGAGAACCGCCTTCTGTACAAATGGCTACGAAGCGTTTAGATTTACGTCAATTTGAGTAAAGCCACATGCCAAACATTGAAATAACAGATAACAAACGATAATCCATTTTTTCCTTGATTTCAATAATGTTATCATGCCCGGGGTGGGGGCGGGGGGGGGCAACCAGGTGACCTTGGACCCCCAGAGGTTTTTTTTCTCCCTACTTTTTTGGTTCCTCTTTTTTCTGGTTCCTCTCCTTTGCTGTCATCTGTCTGTTTGTCTGTCTGTCTGTCTTTCTTTCTTTCTCTCTTTCTCTTCCCTTTCCCTCTTTTTTGCATTACTCCGTCTTACTGATGTCGCTACGTATCACACCACACCCATGCAAAGCTCCTTGGGGCAACTCTGTTGGGAAAGGCGCTATATAAAAATAAATCGGACCGAATCGAATTGGATAGCCCACACTCTAACATGGCGCCCATAAAAGCTGAGCACGCCGCTTCTCCGGAGCGCAGTCACGGGTCTCGTGACCTTGGGCCGGCCCTTACCATGGCTACTTCCTTCTTCAGCTCGTCCATGTTCTTTTGCTTCCATTTCTTCTTGCCGCCCTCTGGGCTGCCTTCATGACCGAACTAAAGGGGATATAGGGAAGTGTTATTCGCCGCATCGAGAATACAGCGGCAGATGAGAAGCCTGGCAGATTTTACGCGATATCAGTGACTTTACTGGTGCCACCCTGATACTAAAGGACAGCGAAGACGCCATTATTCTTATGCAGCCACATAGCTGATGCGATTTATGCAAGAAAATATTCAAACGTGCTTTGAGTATGGATAAGATAACACATGGACATATGGCTTAACGTGGGAGGGGAGTCTATTTAACACATGTTCTGTCTATCGATGGGAAAAAATGAGACACATTGGGTGGAATTACAACATGTCATCAGGCCCATCTAATTTAAGCCAATAGGAACTCATAAAATAACTATTCGGAAGTTGGTTAAAATAAGTAGTTGATTGATAGCACAAAAACAAAATCTGCTAGATCACCGCTAGATCATCTACTAGATCTCTGAATGAATGGTGGTGACGCATTGCTCCTCATTCACTCTAAATCACAGGCATGCTAATCATTTTTAATGCAATCTATAAATAGCTGTTTTTTTTTTCCAAATTGCCAAAAATAATTCCATGCATCAGTGCATGTTGATATGTCACTGAAAACCTGTGCGTGTCAGTGTTCTGCCCGACGAAAAATATTGTGAACGTTAGGGGTGGGACTGTCATCATTAAAAGCAGCATCTGTGCCTGTCAATCAAACCTCAAGGTGGGAAAAATAAGAGCAAGAATGGGAGGAGGAGGAGGAAACGGGAGGTGTTTACGAAAGAATGACACAAGGAGAAAGTAGAAAGAGCAGGAGAGCGATGACAGAAAAGTGGCAGAAAAGAGGAAGAGAAAAAGAGGAACAAACACATTACAAAGGCAAGAGATTTGGAGGAATTGACAAAGGTCAGACCAACTAAATAGTGAAAAATGTCACTGTACACACAGCACGGTGGTGCAGGCATGACAAAATACTCCACAGATTTCCCGTTTCTCTCAAAGCTGGGGGCCTTTTCTCCCACTTTAGCTGGACTGGCACAGGCTGGATTCTCGGCTCTGGATCTCCTCCTCCAGCAGTTTCCCATGCAGTCCGAGCAGTGAGAGAATTCCCTCCTTCATCACTCCACCCCAGCCCCCCATGCTGGTCTAGCAAAGTACATATCAGAGAGAAGCTGCCCAATTCCTGATACAGAAAATGCAGAACTCACCCCTTTTCCCATGTTCTCCTCCTGTCGTTTGCGCAGAATGAAAGGACCTTACCGTTCAGACGCTTCGTACATGTGGAAATCACTGGTTGCTTTTTTAAGACTGACAACCCCTCCCCCTGTACTCTGCATGCCCCCCAACCCCCCCCAGGGTAACCTAAACCATATTAAGCGCCCCCCCCCACCCAACTGTCTCCCCCACCCTGAAGGGTTTCCACTTACTTCCACCTGCCATCCTATCATGTCTAGTACTGTAATGGGCACTGGTAATTAATGAAACAGCACACTGCACATTGCATATGTCACTTATAATGGATCATCATTCTGTAACATTCTACCGTGAGAGGAACACATCATCAGGCTCTCATATCACCATATTTCATACCACTGTATACAATGTATACATTCTAACTAATGATTGGTAGTAACTGTTGGTGTGTCATCCTTCCTGGATTCTAGGAACCAAGCATTACTTCTGGAGTTCACACCATCCATCCATCCATCCATCCATCCATCTATCCATCTATCTATCTATCTATCTATCTGTGTTATTATAATTCCATCATGGTCTAAGACCGTGGCCTTGTAGCGTAAACGTTCCCATTGCGATGTGGATAGTGCTGAGTTTCTTCAAAGTGGTCCAGTGTTTCCCAATATACAGACGCTCCACGTTTTTGCTTACTCCCAGCTCCCAGTCAGACAGTCCACACAGTCCAGTAGGGAGCTGTGAAGGAGCAAAAATGTACACCGTTTGTTTGTCCCCAAGGACCGGATTGGGACACACGGCAGGGTACTGGGAACAAAATTGAAAAGTGACTGTGAACAGCATCACAATAGGTGAGAAGCATGGCAATAGTTGCTTCTGTACAACATTAGGTCTTTAGGTACAACATTGTCTTGTAAAGGAGGACATTTTTAAGATGGATGTTCATATTGGTGTTATATTACAGTATATGTGCATTTCTCTGTATAAACCTCTGTCATTCCTTCCTGTGGCTGGTAGGGAATGTGTGTCCCCCCCATGTGACAATAGAAGCCCCCCAGCGAAGCAGGGCCGGTCCAGGCCTTTGTGGAGTGAAGGACGCTTCATTGACAGGTTTGGATGCTGTTCAACCAAATAGTTACTTCAGCTTTAGTTCAAATACAAGAACTCGTGGCCATAGGTGGAAATTAGCGGGAGAACATTTCAAACTGGATTTAAGGAAGCAC
>JAODLC010000085.1:431238-452563 GCA_026781145.1 Hippopotamyrus pictus | reverse complement strand
TCTCCCCAAGCGAGCTTGATGGGCCGAATGGCCTCCTCTCGTTTGTATAGTTCTTATGTTCTTATGTTCTTATGACCCTCAGCCCCCACTGGACGAACTTTACTGGCCAATTCTGCTTCTCCCTGGACAGTGCCTGCCACAGCTTCTGCATTCTGGGTGGGACCGGCAGTGAAGCTTGGCTGCGGGGGCTGACGTGTCGCCAGCGGTTTACTTAGCCGGTCATCTCATTTTCAAAGGACTATTTCCACAAGACCCTTTGATGCTATGACGCACATCCCTGTACCCAGTCATCAGATCTATGAAGCCAGATTGGGAACCAGGCTGGACAGCAGGAGGGGTGGGGGGTGGCTTTCTGAACTCCATTTTAGTGCTGCCCTGAATCGGTCTCACTCTGCTCTTCCGGTGTGCATGAGACTCGCGTCACAGTTTGACGAATGAAGGCCGCAGCCAAAATACTGCTTTCATTGACTTGTACCTGTTACTTTATTACTGAAGTACTTGAATTTGATTTGGTACTGTATTCGTTGCACTTGATTTTCATACAGTATTGATTAGAGGGCTGTAGAAAAACATCATGTCAGTATGGATTACAATCTTCTCAGGCTGGACAGTCTGTACCTCTGTCAACATGTTTCCTGAGTCGCCCTCTACTTCAGTCCACCACGCCCACGCTTAATCCCCCGGAAGCCCGAGTCTCTCCCGCGGCTTCCTGCCCCCTCCGGCTGGCTGCGTACCACAGGGAAGAGGGACACCCTGCTAGATATTTGATAGATGCAGGTGCCCGTACGTCTGGTACTTGTCAAGACGATCTCCCAGAGCGTTGTCACTCTCAGGAAAAGACGTCATTGCTGGAGGAGTTTCTACCCAGATTGTCCCTCGCTGTGTCTCAGCTCATACTCATGCCTGCAGGGCCTCTCTGTTGAGTCTTGGGTCTCTTGTTAATGCGCTCGCTTGGGAGCAAGCTGGGAGCAAGCTGGTTGCTCCTGTCTGTACCGCACTACAGTCCTCTGACGATGCCTGACCTGCCTGCCTGCCTGCCATAGATAGATCTGTTCCTTCACAGCTCTGTCCACAGCATGTGAGCGACGAGCTCCAGATGTTCGCTGCTCAGTCTGCCCCTATGGGCAGAGGGAGGCATTGCGCCTAGTATCGATTCTCCCGATAAAAAGGTCAGCATTTCACTCACCCTCCCCGTAACACCTTCATCTTCTCAAAAATCTAGGGAAAGACACTAATCATTTTGTCCAGGATCTCTGAGCATGGAATTCTGTGTCCTAACCCTAACCCTAAACCTAACCCTAACCCTAACCCTTAACCTAACCCTGACCCTCTTTTCTTCTTGCCCCTAAGCAGTAAATGTTCATTCCTAGTGGCTCTTGGAGGATGTTTGTGCACGATTAAAGACACTTTTGGCAAAAGTCTTTTCTGATCCTTTAATTTTTGAAGGATGATTTCCTCAATTGTGTTACAATCGAATAACGTTAAAGGTTCAGGTTTATCTGGCCTGTGATTCATTATGGCGAAGAAGTAATAATTTACTGTGCGCTAAGTTTTCTGTGTTTTGCTTTTTTGATTTGTCATCTGGAACCTGTAATTCGTTTAATCTCAACTTCAGCAGCAGTGGTTTAAATTCATCTATTGCGTTGCATTAATTAATTGTTCTTTAACCGAGACTTATTCAGTAAAGCTTGTTTTGTCGGTCACCATTGACTGACCTTTTTAAGCAAGCTAATTAAAAAAAAAATATACCATGTTTTTTTTTTTTTTGACAAAGTCTTTCAGTTTTAACGTTCACCTTAATGAAAGGAAGGCAGCTCTGTCTTCTCAAACCTACACAAGGATGAATGATCAGAGCTATAGATCAAACCGTCAGGGCAAAACAAGTTGGAACATTAAAGACCCATCCATGCATCCATGCATCCATCCATCCATCCGCTGCTTATCCGGAGTTGGGACTTCCTGCTCCCCCGCCACCTCCTCCAGCTGCTCCTTTGGAAATATCAAGGTGTTTTCAGATGTTGGAACCACCTCAGTTGGCCCCTTTTGATGCGGAGGAGCAGCGGCTCTACTTTGAGCCCCTCCCGAATGTCTGAGCTCCTCACCCTATCTCTAAGGCTGAGTCCAGCCACCCTGCGGAGGAAACTCATTTCTGCATTTGTGATCTCATTCTTTCGGTCATTGCCCAGAGCTCATGACCATAGGTGATTGGTAAATTGAAAAGCTTTGCCTTCTGGCTCAGCTCCCTCTTCACTACAACAGAATAGTACAGCGTCCATGTTACTGCGGAAGCCGCACAGATCCATCTGTCAATCTCCTGCTCCCTTCTTCCCTCATTCATGAACAAGACCCTGAGATACTTAAACTCCTCCGCTTGAAGCAGTTACTCATTCCCAACCTGGATGGGGCAGTCCACGTGTTTCCAGTTGAGAACCATGGTCTCAGACTTGGAGTCGTTGATCCTCATCCTGGCTACTTCATGCTCGGCTGCAAACCGCCCCAGTACATGCTGAAGGTCAGAGCCATGTGAAGCCAACAGGACCACATCATCTGCAAAACGCAAACATGCGATCCTGAGGTCATTGAATCGGACACCTAGGCTGAAGAAGAAGGCCTTCCAAGCTTGGTTAGCTTCTGGGACTCCAGAAGCAGCTGACTGGTACTGGCAGACTAAGCAGAATGCTGCTTTTGCAGCTACTGAAGCAAAAACTCAGGAGCTTGGTGAGGCTATGGAAAAGGTCTTTCAGTTGGCCTTGAAGAGATTTTGTCACATGACTTAAGAGGTGAAGCAGGGCTTCACCCATATTGTTTACAGCAGGGATGGGGCCCTGTTGGCCTCAAATGGGGATATAGTCAGGCAGTGGAAGGAGTACTTCGAGGATCTCCTGAATCCCACTGATATGTCTCCCTTGGAAGACTTCATGAAGGAAGGCCTTACGCATCGCTCGGGCTAAGGTCACTGAAGTAGTCAAAAAACCTTTTGGTGGTAAGGCTCCAAGGGTGGATGGAATTTACCCTGAGCTCCTGAAAGCTTTGGATGATGTTGGGCTGTCTTGGCTGACACACTTCTTCAACATTGTGTGGAGGTTGGGGACAGTGCCCTTGGATTGGCAGCCTAGGGTGTGGGTCCCAAATAGTTAAGAAAGGGGACCAGAGGATGTGTTCCGTCTTCAGTAGGATCACTCTCCTCTGTCTCCCTGGGAAAGTCTTTGCCGGGGTACTGGATAGGAGGGTCCATCTGAGAGTCATACCTTGAACAGGGCTGGACAGATACCAATCCTTGGGGGGTCCTGTGGTAGGTGCTTCAGGAATATAGAGTATGGGGTCTACTGCTATTGCATCAGGTCTCTGTATACCCGGAGTGAGATTTTGGATTGCATCGCCGGCAGTAAGTCAGACAGATTCCCAGTGGGTATTAGACTCTGCCACGGCTGCTCTTTGTCACCAATTCTGTTCAACATTTAAGATACTGTATATAAAAAACAGTGATTTCAGATCATGGTCAAAACTGGCAGGGCTGCTTGATTCAATCTGATACAGTTGGACTTGTTGTCTGCCTGGGATTCAGGGACTTTACAACGTTAATCATTTATAAGCTGCCTGTTCAGGGCAGGAAAGGGGAGACAATCATAATCATCTCCTCAGAAAGGGATAGCAGACTCTCGAACGAGGACGCATCTCATTCCCGGTACAGATGTAACTCCTCTCTTGCACCATGTTTTCAACACTAATTCTGGCATTATTTTTAACCGATGTTATTTCTTCTTCCTCCCCTCCTCCTCCTCCTCCTTCTTCTTTTTCTTCTACTTATTATTATTATTATTATTGTTATTATTATTGTTATGTAGCACTCCTGCCTCAGTTTATCGTGCATAATGATAATAAAGTTGACCATGACATTGTTTCTGAATGCCGTAAGTATATTTTCTACATCTGAGTTGCACGGTGGATTATTTTGGTATTTAAAGTCATTTTACATGGGGGCTGAGGTCCTTTTTAGTTTTATATAATTACTTGTGTTCTTTCTGTTTTAGTTCGGTTCGGTTTATGATCTCGATTGACTTTATTTCTGTCTCTGGTTTATTACTGTATCCTTGTAGCACATGCTTTTAATCTGAAGTGACATTACTACGTTTCTTATGTTCATAGAACCTGACTCCTGTTAAATTCTTAGCTACGCCCCATCTACAGGGTAACAACAGCAGTGTTTCTGCTGGGACAGATTGAAATAAAGTCACTGTGACCCAGGACGCATTTATAAACAGTCGCATGTTGTTTGTTT
Source organism: Hippopotamyrus pictus (assembly GCA_026781145.1). NCBI lineage: Eukaryota > Metazoa > Chordata > Actinopteri > Osteoglossiformes > Mormyridae > Hippopotamyrus > Hippopotamyrus pictus. Next base: position 448,284 of record JAODLC010000085.1, on the reverse strand, counting down.
TCTTCCTGTTGAGGGAACGGCCATTTATACTTTACTTTCACATTGGCCTAATTCTAAAGCAGATTGAAATTTAGGACCTATTTTTTTGGACTAAGTAAAACTTATTACTTCAGAAATATCATGTTAAGTGAATCTGTGTAAATGTGGTAGAATCGAGTCCTGGAAATTTTGTAATCATATGGTATGTATGTGTACATCAACGACAGAAGGGAGATTTATATAGTATTGTATAAAGTATACGGCAGCACATCTGCTTTCAAAAACACGGCACAGCAGTGAACGGGCATGTGTTATGATTAGTATATTAATTTACTGTTCACTCAAATAGAAGCAGATAAGTAGGCAGCTATTTAAACCTTAGATTATATGGTTATAAAACTGCAATGTTACTACAGTACATTTATAGATAAAATTACAGCGTACATAAATAGAAGGGTAAGATACAAAATGTGGGGGGGGGGGGCTAATTTCCACAGAAACTTCAGTATGAATTTTTTTGTATATTTTATCTGCTATTAATTTGTTGTTATATGAACGGTAAAGTATTTTGGTTTTTTTGGAGAATATGGTGGATAAAGGAATGCAGTGATGCAGTGACGCAGTGACGCAGTGATAGGTCAGGGCCTGATTGTGGGACTATTCCTAGTAGTGGTTCTTATTTCGGTGCTATATTTGAACTGCAGAAAAGTCACTGTCCTTAAAACCACCTCAAATAATGACACCATTCCCCTGCAGACAACAAGTACAGCGGCAAATAACCCACAGCCTGAGACAAAAACGGCTCTTAAACTTTTTCACCTCGAGATTAGTATTCTTGTGTATAATTATTAATTCTAAATAATTCAAAGATTAAGATTAAGAAGGACATTATTGATCCCAGGGGGAAATTCTGGTGCATACAGCAGCAAGTATGTCATGCACAGACAAACATACGTACGTGTCAAACAGACAGACATAGTGCAAACAGGTGAACATGGTGCAAACAGATTTAAAGGGTGCACAACACACAAATAGAATGTCCTGAAACTACAACATTTACAGATTTAGAATAATTACTAATAATCGTCATTTGTTCTACAGAATCCCTGTTTATAAATCCATCCGTCTGTCTGCTGCAAAGATATGATTTTAAATACAACTCTCATACACTGCAACCATTGTAATTAAGCATCTTTAAATCTGGCTTGTTTTCTGAAATACATCAGCAACGATGCTTCATGAGTTTAATGCTTCGTGAGTTTGATTGCTTCTTCCAGGACAGTGTTTCCTAAACTGATCGTGGGGAACCCCCAGACAGTCCACGTCTCTGGAGCGGGAAGGGAGCACAAATGCGGCCTGCCAGGGAGGGGCAGGGAGGGAGCAAAAACGCCTGGGGGTTCCTGAGGACCAGGTTGGGAAATACAGTTCTAGGACTTAGTCGATTTGAATGCTAAACATAGAGCATGTTGTATAACTAAAGTCCACCAGATGGAGCCAGTTCAAGAACATTGTGTCCGGAAGAACATCTCCCACATCTCGCTTGGCATCTTACCCATAATTAGCATGCATTTATTCTTGGAACACATAATATCATTCATCAGTATTATGATTATTGATATTGACTCACACATAGATTTTCCTGCTATCCATGTTTATGTAAATTTAATTGAATGTGTTGTGGAATATGCGTTATGTTCTGTTTGCGTTCCAAAGTGGAAATGCGTAGGAGAATGGGAGGTAAACAAATACACCTACTCACGCATAAATCCATAAATCCTCACATCTCATAATATCCGTTTATTCTTTGGTGGTTGGATATATTGAATTTATGGTGCCGGCAAGAATGAGGCAATAAAACTTTTTTATCAGTTGTCCACTGTATGGAAATATTCATATCTCAGGGTGCTGGACTGACGATTGTGGCTTTGCAGTGCTCTGGAAACTGAAGCACAAGTTTGCGTACAAACATAGCAAGATGGTTTCTCCTGTCCCATCAACTCCGAAGGTGAAAATGACCTGTTCGCATTCGGGTGTGGACGAGCCCCTGAGGTCATGGGTGTCAGCCCTGAGTGTCAGTCCTGAGTGTCAGTCCTGAGTGTCAGCCCTGAGTGTCAGTCCTGAGTGTCAGTCCTGAGTGTCAGGCCAAATCCGACGAGTCCTCTGGGGCTGCCTTTCTCTCCCATTTACCAGAAACACGATTATCGATATAACAGAATGCTATCTATGAAGGTAAGCTTTCTCATGGAGACTGATATCAAAGAAGGTCATATCCATCTTCCAAACGCATATGCAGAACGGGTGGGGGGCGGGGCGAGCCCCTCCCATGCAATGTGGGACACAAGGAGTGGAAGACAGATGCCCAGCTGGGTGATGCGGGGGGGCATTCAGAGGGAAATATTTCCTCTCTTGATCTTTAGACAAGCGTAGCTGCATCAAAAGTCTCGCCATGCTTGGGGGTGAGGGGCCATCAGAGGGGTATGGATACCCCGACAGATTCAGGGGGCCCAGCACTTGACAAGGGCCCTTGAAAATGTAAAATTATACATAAAATTGGAGGGAGGGGGCACTGTTTGGGTGACTTCTATTAGTAGGAACCAGCAAAATACAAAATACACAATAGACTAAAGTACATACGGAAATTGAGTTTTGCATTACCAGCATAATGCATACTGGTTATACCAGCATATGTTGTGTTTTGGTGCTGGTGGACCAGCTACATGAGCACTAATCAGCGCCAAACCAGCACTAACCAGCATAGACCAGTCTGGAGATCATGCTGGGATGCGCTGTTTTCTTCAGCAGGCCACACTCCGCATTCTGCATCTCGGCGCGTCAGGGAGTCGCATTACTATTTCATGCCTGTCTCCGGGTTCCCCGCAGCCCTCCCCCTGGCCAATGACACGGCGTTCTGGAGCTGCCAGTGACCTCGGCCGCGCGTTACCGTGTAAGCAGCCCGCAGCAGAGCGGCACCCCGACTGCGGCAGTCTCCCACCAGGAATTTCCATTCAGCGAATTGCTATTAACGAGATGATGGACGGGTGTTTACGACACTTAACACCGCGCACATCAAAAACTATAGCTAATTACGTCGGCACATTACTGATCTTTTGATGTCAGACTCTAATACCTGCATGCTAATATGTCTGCGGGGAGAAAAAAAAAAAAGAATCGCAGTTCTCATGTTTCCCAGTGGGGGCGATTTTCACCCCACTGACCCAGACGGTTACACCATTAGCCAGATGGACGACCAGCAGCAGTATCCCAGGGCCCTGCAGCGTCTCTCCATGGAGATCTTACACCAAACTGTTTGCTGTATTTTTCTGCAGGGAGCGGCAACAGCGAACCCGTGAGGTCAGTCCCCCCCCCCCGGCTCAGTCGCCGATATAGTGATTCATAACTTCTGTACGAACCGGTGATTTTATTTTAAATCCCATTGATGGCAGCGTGGAAAGGAACTGGCTATATGCGGCGTGATTTTATAAGCAGGAGACAGGAACAGCGCATCTGTGCAAACGGGGTGTCTGGCTTTAAATTCATTAAGTGGTACTGCAGAATGAATATGAACTGGCACACGAGCCCCCCTGCGCATGCGTATTCCTGCATGGGGGGGGGAATATGCGCTTTGGTTTCCAGTTCAGGAGGGGGGAGTGAAATGCTCCCAGGTCTATTTGTCCGGACGTGATACTCTGTTACTGCTCCGCGGTGGGGGGGTTGAACACCCTGTGGACTTCCATATGCAAAATGTTTCATTCAGACCAACAAATCGCTAGGTGACTCTGACTAAGCAGCTTGGAAACAGGAGCTGCTCTCCAGGAAGGCTCTCTCTCTCAGTCTCACACACACACACGCACGTAGACACACGTATACACACACACACACACACACGCACGCACACACACACAGACACACACACACGCACGTACACACACGCATGTACACACACACACACAGACACACACACACGCACGTACACACACACACACAGACACACACACACGCACGTACACACACGCACGTACACACACACACACACACACACACACACACACAGACACACATCAAATTACAACTTATATCAAATTAAGCAATTTGATACATTTGTGTAAATCTTCAAACAATAACCTTCAAGTGCTTAACACCTTCAACATATTAAACATTAAGCTTTAGCGCCATCTTCTCTCCATTGAAACCTGGACACGGTTGATAGTTATCAGACTAGTATTAAGTACTCAGACTACTCTGGTTTTGACCACAAATGACTAATTATTGTTCAATTTTGACTAAAAATAACACTAATTAAATGACAAAACTTACTTTCACTATTTACATCATGTTTATAGCACTGTTTCTGAGTACTTCTGTCTTATTATTGTGCAGTTGAAAATACATATTTTGATTGAGAAAAAAAACAATATGCCCACATTTATTTTCAGTCATTTTATAATGCATGTATTTTATATTTTTTTATATATATATATTTTCATTTGTTGTGTTTTTTAGTTTTGTTCTCCTTTTGAATCGTCCATAAAGCACGTTGTAAACCCCGTGGTTAAGACTATGCTATATGAATCAGGAAGGGTATTAGTAATGATACCAAGCTGTCCCCAGGGCCCGGGTACGAGGTACTTCCTCTCAGAAGAGGGAAGAGCAAATTCTACACACTGAACAATACCAGACAGACATATTTAGATATGTCTGTCTGCTCATGTTTAGGCTCTTGTTAAATATTTCACTCATTCTCGAACACTTCTACACAATGCAGAAATATTGGAAAGTCTCCTGAATCCAAATCCTATTCAAAATCAGTGCTGGCCATAGGCCTGGCTTCTGATTTCCCACAGCTTGGACACTGGGCTCTTGTTTAAAAACTCACTTATCCGATTGTCTGTAATTTTTTTTCAAGAAAAGGGGGACTATAATGGTCCCATTTTAAAATGTCACAGCTCCAGAATTGTGCCGATGATTCGCGTGATATATGGACCACTGCAAACAGTTTTAGCTGCCCACAGCTGTCCACATACTGTAGTTCCCCATTTGTCAGTTTTTGCTTCCTCACTTTTTGTGAATATTTAAAACTAGTAATTCTGTGAAAAAGCTGCATGCGCACTCCCACGCATGCACACACACCCACGCATGCACACACCCATGCATGCACACACTCACGCATGCACACACCCTTGCATGGAGCGCATTCAGTTTCTTATGCTAAAGGACCTGCTAAAAATCCAAGCCACACGTCTCACACGCCACATTTCCGCTGCTTCACCCTCACTGTGATAAATTCTCCCGTCTTCCAGAAAACAATAACATGAAACACAACAGCCATGTCATTCTGTTCAATCGGTTTTATTCTCTTTCCATTTTACAACCCGGTTTATTGTTTTTATACTCTTTTTACAACAAATTTCATATACCAAGAAAATTAGTAATTTTTTTCTGTTAGACTAAAAATAAATGTAAAAAAGGAAGCTGTTAATGACTGACTATTGGTTTGACAAAATAAAGGAGTGTTGCAAAGTTATCAATCCTGATGAAGAAAATAAAACATACACAACACAAAGATTTCAAGACATTTTAAGTATCTACTCATACGTCGGACATCCGTGTGGCTGGACTGTGGATGAGGGGACGGCCCACAGGGAGAAAATGTTGCAAATCTACTGTGGCTTTCACAATAAGGCATATGTTCACTTTTGTAAATTCAATCCCCACTCAGGAGTGTAATTCTACTACATTACCCACAACCACCTGCGCTCAGATTTCAGCCAGCCTGGTTTCCGGGAGAAAGACAGTATGGCTTGGAAGTTCTGGCTGAGGAAAATTCTTTCGCTGGTGATAAATATGGACTTTGGCTTGGATTTACAGGGAAAGTATTTTTCTCCCAAAACTACCGGCTGCAAGCTCTCTCAGATCAATCCGGAGCACGATCAGCATCGTAGATCTACGGTTAGTATATGAGACCCCCAATCCCTCTTCATCTTCTTCACCATGGCCCATGAATGGATACACAGCAGGTGAGCAACAACATCTCCTGAAACTACAATCATCCACAAAACAGCCAAAGGGATCCGTTTTCTGAGCCATCGAAATGAGGGACAGAAATATCATTAAATATCATTAAATACTATTACATTTCTGCCTCTTGCAAACGTTTTTTTTTTTTTTTTATACACATGTAAAATGTCTATCTGTCATTATTTGCTTTATGTATGATGACATGCACAAACGCTTTTTTATCTTTAATTGTTTTACAGTCTGTTGACACACATACATAAACACACGGACGTTGTGACCGGCAGAGAGCTAGCTGAATTAGGGCCTCGTTTTTTGGGCGTCATCACGGTAACGGGAGGGGGATCTGATCGGAACGTGGACCTGAAGAGGTCAAGGGGCTTGGGGCGTCGGGGCTTTTCTAACCAGCAGAAAGGGGGGGGGCCGGGTGGAGGGGGGTTCAATGACGGGCGGGGATTTGCGAGGAGAATTACAGGATGCGTGAGCCTGAGAGGGGGAGGCGTCGAAATGGAAACAGAAACACAGGCGACTGTCCAGCAGTGACTTCACATCCCACTGTGGGTCAGCTTAAGACGGCTGTGTTTCTTTAGAATTGATACAGTGACACAAGTATGAAAATATTTGTTCTTACTAGTAATAATCTGAGGAGTCTGACAGATTCGGGAGCCTACTGTCCCGCTGAGGAGTCTGAGCGGTGTACCCCCGAAGCCCTTCCAGTCTCCGCCTTCTCGATTAACAGACACCCCTTTTTGGCCAGTTTTGACTTCATTTTGTAGTTCTCAGTCACTGGCACCGAGCGACGCCTCAGGGAGTCACAGAGCCAGACTCCGCCTGACAGACATGCCGTCGTTCTAACACTTCCTCAGGTACGTGACGGTGGGAACGTAGGAAAAAAAAAAAGACTGGAATTGCCAATATAACCCTGTTTAACATACATAAACCATCTTCTAACGTCCAGCTTCCTCTGAAAGCAAGGTAACCTGTCATTGAGGTAAATAAAGAATCAAAAAGAGACTATGAAAGACCCACCAGAAGCCATTCAAAATGGCCGACTGGCTGTCCCTCTGAGCACCTTTAACTTGTCACAGACTGTCCCGCTTAAGAAAATAGCCACTCTCTGTGTGTTTGGAAGGAGGCGCCACATTTTTGGCAGCTTTGCCGGGAATATCGGACAGGAATCAAGTAAGTTGTGGGGGGGGGGGGGGGTGGTGGGTCAACTCACCCAATCAGACACCGGGGTAGAGGCGGAGCTGTTACTTCGGGAGGTGGGGTTAGGAAGCTTGCTGTCAGGAGGAGTGTGGACTCACCCAATCAGACACCGGTGTGGGCAGGTGTGATGTGTCAGGGGGCGGGGTTAGGTCTTTGGGGTGGAGCTGGAGTGGCGTGTAGCCACAGCATCAGTGAGGCTAAGTATCTTATGGGGGAGGGGTGGGGGCGAGTCGAAGCCAGGCGCCAGTCAGTGCTCGGAAAAAAGGAACTCAGAATATCTATCAGAGAGAGAGAGAAAAAAGAGAGAGAGCATGTGGAAAATTAATACTTATGGCTGCCAACCATTTCAGCTGAATGAAGTGGAAGAAGATGTTACATATATAAACGAAAACGAAGATAAGCGTCTTCTCCAAATTCACATCGACCTGATGAGGAGATGATTGTTGTTGAGTTTTCACTGTGCGATACACGTGTATTCCGAGTTCGCACAGCGAGGCCTGAAAAACATCTGCAGGTGGATTACTGGATCAACCTGAGGTGCAAGTTTTAGACGTTTAGTAATTTTCTTTTCGGTAGCAGATATGACAGCTCTTAGAGTGAACAGTTGGCGTAGTTTCCATGAATTTTTAGCGGAATCTTTTCTTTAGCTCGGATCAAAGAGGATTGAACTGGGCTGTATTCTGATGTATTTGCCCAAATCTGGGCCGATCTGCTCTTCGACGGGGGCCCTATGGCACAACGTCACTATCCCGCCCCTTTGTCTCATTGACGTCAAGCCCTAACTCCCTCCTTGCCCCCCCCCCTCTTCAAAAGGTTTATTTTTGAGTCAGTTTGCTGGCGAGTTGGGCCAAAAAGCTTGGCGATTTAGGCATGCTCCCCTCCCCCTCCTTGACCTTCTCCCCCTTGGTCAGCTCCAGTTCAATGGTCATCAGAACCCTGCCCCCCTTGGGTGACTGGCCTGCCCCCTGCTCCCCCTCAGGTTTTGGTTTCTGTTTTTGGGATTTGGACTGGTTTGGGCGGGATTTCTCCAGGGCCACTAGCTCTCTGCTCCCCGAATCCTATTTCTTATCCTTGCGCGACTCCTGCTTCTTCTTTTCGGAGGCCGAGGCTTTCAGCTTGGACTGGTCCAGGGTGGCGTAGAGGACAGGGCCCTGGGGAGAGGAGCGGGGAAGACGGGGAGAGTCACATTAGGAGGAAAGGAAAGAGAAGGGGGGCATTCTCCGGGGCTGTGGAGGGAAGGAGGAGGGAGGGGACAAAACAGGGAGCCGTCAGTTAGAGAGCATGATGTGTCATGACCTCCGCGCCCATCAGCAGCAGGGACACGCGTGCGCTGGCATTGCTAACACGCCCTCCCACACATGGCGCACGCCAGACCCTCAGACCATCTCAACAAATATTTTGCATTTCCTTGCTCTCCATTTTAATTAACTCTGCAGTAGGTTCATGTTTATCGTTACAGTCAGTCCTGCTACGATGCGACTAATGTGTTCCTGAAAAACCTTATGTTCACTTAAATGTCGTACTAAAATACATATCCGATGGGAAAAATTGGCGCTAGGGGAATAAGATTCTAAAACTTAGTTAAACTTAAGTAAACAAAATGAATTAATGAATACACAGTGATACCAGTGGCCAATAATGTAATTATATGCATTTTTAATAAGATATAATAATAATACAGTAATAAATTAGATCATAAACATCTCCTTCGGGTCTTATGAGTTTCAGGAGAAATGCCTAGAAACCACTTCAACCCAACGTAACGAGCTTGCTAACTTGTGATAGCCTAAACATTGTTTCATGAACCATTTGCTGTATTCTCTTGCCCCACTAGATGGTGCTCTTGGTTTACTTTTGGGCATCCTTTGAGCTCTTTTTTTGAACAGAGGGCACCATCTAGTGGGGTCAGGAAATACAGCAAATGGTTCATGAAACGTCATTTTGGCTATCATAAGTCGGAAGTGGTGAGCCACAGCCACCATGCGGAGGGGTATGTCCATGCACTGCACAAATACAACGGATTACTGTATACAGAGGGACACTGCGGCAAGATGGCTAGATGGTGCTTATTTTATGATAGTTTGCCAAATATTTTTAGATTTTTACAATTTAAGACTTTGACCCATGCAATGGCGTGGATGTACAAAAAGTTTGGTTATTTTAGAATTGAGAAGCAGTCCGAGCACTTCACTGAAAAGAATCAGTCCGAAAGACCGATTTGTTCACAAATCGGACATCATTATCATTCACTTGAATAGCTGTTTTTGCGTGCAGGCAGTGTTTCACAGTAAGACCACATCGCTTTATAGTTTGCGTAGTGCTTCTCTCTCCAACTGAAAATCGCACATATGCAAATGAAAGTCCGTGGTTTTTTGGACTTGGGTACTAAGATATCAATTGCGTTACAACGGATTTGCAGTGTGATATCATGCGTTGTAGCAAGACTGACTGTATTTTAATTTCATTTATTCTTATGTTTTGTTGTTCTGGTAATGCTGTACCGGATGGGGCACCAGTAACATAGTATTATGCTATTACTTATGTAGGCCTATTAATTAATCACAAAATAAGTCTTACTTACTCATATTAAATATTAAATCTCTTATTAATTCATCATTATCTCAAGCAGCAACTATATTTGTTCATGATTTGTACTTCAGTAGTAACTGAGTTATTACTAAGTATTTATGCCCCGTTACGTGAAATGTTTTTCATTGCACTGCGTACTTCCCTTCAAGCACAGTCCTGGCAGCAGCTGGAACAGCATTTCACTGCACAGATATACAGTGTATTTTTCTGTATGTGACAAATCCTAAACATTTCAACCTTCTGCTGATTCTGATTTGCCTTTAAAATCGTTCCAGCGATGAATGAAATCTTCAAAAGGTTTTTTACTAGTTATTTTCTACATCATTTAATACTATTTCAATGGACTGGCATTACATAAAATCGTCGACACACATTTTCTAAGGAGAACACATTTGTTTGTGTGGTCTGAGTCGTCAAAGCCCCTCCTAGATAATTCCAGCACTCTGTCGCTAAGACAGCTAATCCCAGTGGCTAGATACTGCAGCGGCTGGGGATTTTTCCCAAATTATAAAATTTCTCCATGATTACTGTAGCATCATTCTGTAACACTAAGTCGTGAGGACAGGGAGAGCGAAGGAATCGAGGCTGGGAGAAGAGACAGCCGCAGAAAAAGGGGGGAGGGAGAGAAGGAGGTCTGGGGAATGGGAAAGAAGAGAGAGAGGAATAGGAGGAGGAACTCTGGTTGGGGAAGGAAAGTTATGGCTTCTCCAGGACATTACCACTGTTCATTCAGCAATAACGGAAAGGAAGGCCCCTCTACGGCTCCCCAGAGAATGCTGGGTACACTGTGGCAGAACAAACAACATTTGCGGACCAATGCACAATGGTATTATATCGCTCTACGCAGTTCACCTGTGGAGAAAGAGGAAGACTTCCCTGTGTCCTGGAGGAACAAAACAGGGGACAGATGGGGAGAGGAAGAGAAATTGGAGCTGATTAAATGTGTACAGTACAGGAGAGGAGGGCAAAGAGGTTAGTATGGGTAGATACTGAGGTAGGAATAATGACAGCTGTTATACCTGACCTCTGACCCGGAAGTAAACCCTTGATCCTGCAACCCCTGGCCAACCACTAAATCACTCAGTATTTTATATTCATGCAACAACTCAATAATACTGTGAGTCTACATTGGTTTGTTATCACTTTAAAATAAGTAATTTACTTATGTTTGCATTTCATGCTCCTTGCATCATGAATAATTTTTGTTCAGTACATTGCAAGGGTTTTCAACCAATATTCAGGGGGGCTTACTGAAGACAGGAATATTAAAGTTTAGATACGCCTGCGATCGTGTGTGCTAGAGGGTCACTTGCCCTGCTCTGTTTTCATTTGGGGGGGTCCTGCTTTAAGTAGTGGTGAACCCCCCCCGTTATATTGCATTGAGCTTATAAATGCTGAAGTATTCAACCAGTTTTTCACCCAGATTTGGAACATTAAAAATAAATCCAGTGATTAATCATTTTCATGGATAGTCATCCAGAGAGGAATGCCAAGTTCACAATAATCAAGTTTGGTCCTCTCCCATATTGTTGTACCAGAGTAGCTCACACTGAATGCAAGGGAAATTGCAAACAATCTTCTTTTAGGAAAGTGCATTTCAACACTGAATCAATAATCTTTGTTCATACATCTGCCCCCCAGGATGTTGTACTCATATTTGCAAGTAACAAAGTAAATGTATACAAATGTATACTGCACTTGTATAGCCTGTATTTAATTTCATTTGCCGTGCTTTTGGTGTTTGGTGACTTAAGTGATAGCTAAACTTTGAAATGCTGAACAACATGGAGCCCTGAAGCATATTCAGATTGAATATTCATATGTGCCACAGCTAGCAGTTTCTCTAGACTTTACTTTTCCATCAATCAGGTACCCAAGAGCTTTTTACACTCAAGACCATCGAGCCGGCGTGACAACAAACATAAAGCAGAAATCCCGTGTTACTGTCGGCTAACCGTCCAGAACCTTCTCTCTTTTTTTATTTCACAGGAAGTTTGGACTCTGGACTTTGCAGTTCATGCGCTAATATGATCGATACATTTGTGAAATTCACTTTGCATAGTGGAGCAAGGGAGGACAAAGTAGCCGCTTCTACCTGTTCTAATGTATGTACTTCATCAAATGGAACCCTGGATATGGACGCAGTGCTTCTCAACCCAGTCCTTGGGGACCCCCCACCAGACCACATTTTTGCTTCCTCCGGGGTCTCAAGTGACCTGTATCAGGTATTCAGTGTTCTTGATTGGCTGGGAGCTGGGAGGGAGCAAAAACGTGGACTGTCTGGGGGTCCCCTGAGGACTGGGTTCAGAAACACTTGTAACAGTCTTGGCTCTGATCGTGTGACGGCATGTGGCTGCATGCAGATACACTGAGATGTGAAAAGTTAGCTAAAGGTAGCAGTGTCTCTGGGGTTTGGTCTGAGTCTGTACTACCAGGTCGGCTGAAGGCTTAAGGGGCTTTAGGCACCTTCTGCCCCATTTAATTTTGCCTTAATTTGTAATCTGTACGGCGGATCGACACTGACCTGCCTCTGTTGAGATCCCTCTTTACCTTTCCCTTTCTTCCCGTGTTTGCTGCAGGAGATAAGAAATGAAGGGTGTTAGCCATCTAGTGGTCGATGGCGGAACGGCAGCCGAGAAGCACCACACTGGATCGATTTGTCAGTCCATTGCTATGAGGAACCCGGGCCAGGTTGTAGACTGAAGGCGTTGTCATGAAAATACATGGATGGGTTCAGGGCTACTTTATTTAGAATGATTAGACACCATAACACTAACAATATAAAAACCATCAGATTAAAAAACATCGTTAATTTAGGTATGCACGGTAAATTAAAAGTAGCCGGAGTAGTATTATGGACTGCATACTGCAAAAAAAAGACTTTTAATTTCGGTATTACGACTATGAGACAGAGGTAATAGATTAACTTAACAAATCGAAATTAATTCATTGCTACAATACTTCATTAAAACGTTATTCGGAAGAGCAAGACTTTCTCCGACAGGATTCGCCGCGGCTTTATAAAGCCGCAGGATTCAAGTAATGACGGAGTACAGTGTTTGGGAACTTGATGCTTTAAGAAAAGTCCCGCTGGCAATGGAAAGACAGATCTCCGCGACACGGCTTTATGTGGCTGGGGGATTTACGTCAGAACACCTTCCATGTAGAAATCATTCGCAGCAGACCAGTGACACATACGTAATATCTCGAGACTTTTCAATAAATGCCGAATATGAAAGTGTATCAGGCCGACAGGGCGAGTAAAATTGTAAAGGAGTTAGAGAAAGATAAAGGGATATAGGCCCATGAGTTTGGACAGGGGAAGGAATGAGAGGTGGGAGGGTTTCTGTACACACCTGACACTTAGGTTGAAGACACGCCGAGCCACAAGGAACCTCATTAAATAGTAGATCACCACGATCAGCACCAGAAGGCCCAGAACGGCCCCGATAATGGCCCCAGTGATAACACCGGCTTGGACAGGCACTGACAGAAAAGCAGAGAAGGGGGTTATTTGAGCCCACCCCCACAGGTAAGATCGGCACGTTTTGGTTACACAGGTTGCCATGGTAAACAAAGCATTATTATAACTATATAAAATAAGAAGTGCCCATTACGAAGAGAGAGTAGCCTTACAATTCTCAAAAACAAGCAGGCGGACGCTGGAGGGGCGCCCCACTATGTCGGGGGGGTTCTTGGCGTCGCAGGTGAAGGTTCCGTTGTCATTGAAGTCCAGGTTCTTGATAAGGATTGAACCGTCTCGTCTGCTTGGGTTACCGACGAATTCCAGCCTGTCCCGGAACGGGCCCTTGTTGTCCACGTAGGGGGCGCCACCGGTGAAGTGGAAAATCTGAAAGACGAGAAAACGGGACGAGCGCCAGGCAATTAATTCTAACCTCATGAATCTGATCAGCTGTCAATAAGCGCTGGTTTGGGGAGCAGTTTGCATAAAAGACAAAGGGAGCGGTGACTTGGATAGGGGGCCATGCATAAATGAAGACGTACGGAGATGCTGTCACGGGAGCCGTCGGGCCGGTAGCTCCAGGAGAAAGTCACGTCTTCGGAGGTCCAGCGCCATGAGAAAAACGAGCAGGACAGCCGGACGTCCGAGCCGACCAGGGCGTGGCGCTCCCAGCCAGTGTAGATGACGATAGCCTGGCACTGCGGGGCTACCGAAATAGCAGGAATAATATAAGTACTTTTAAAACGCACTAGTGATAAGCTACGGGCGCCCCCTTATACCCGCATTTAATGTCAGTTAAATCATATAGGTTGCCGCCTCGTTTTTCATAACGTCGTTTTAAAAACATTTTTTAAGGATGAGCTTCAAGGTGGTTCTTGCACTTTCTGGCGCACTTTATTCTCGATATAGCTTAAAAAGTTTTGGCAGGTGAACAGGTACTGAACGGAGCGCGCGTTTTTTGTGGAGGCGTTCGAATACATCAAAGCTGGCAGCAGTAATGAGGCGAGACAAAAATAACTGCAAACCAAGTCTAATTTGTGAAATTAAGAAAATGTAATTGGGTGCAAGGTATGAACTGTGGCTCTTCACTGCAGAAGTGGGGAAATGTGCAGTGTATGTCCACGTCTTGTTTTTTCAACCGTGATGTATAAACATTACCTCAAAACGGAAAAAAAATACTGAGAGCTCTAATAGAATCGCTTATAATTCCCTTTTGATTGTTTTTAGCCTGTTGTTTAAATTGTGATTTTAAATTATCCAATTAAATTGATCCTTATTAAATCGTGTAAAACATTTTGTATTGCCTCTGTGTATTAAATTTGCTATATAAATATTTTTGCCTACACTTTATAAAAACTTTATCTAAAAAACAAGCACATACAAACATTATTTCTTATCATTTTAGTGTAAAGTCACTTCAGGGTTAAGTGTAATAATGCGCATTTACATAAACATGATTGCATTCCTTTGCAAATTGCAGTACAATTATTGTATAATCATGCAAACAATATTACTCAATTAATATTACTTCAAATGTTTCTAAATAAAGTGATGTCATATTTAAGTACATTCACCATATTTGATAAAAGATTCTCTTAGACTATTTTGAACTGCTTTTTCGAATATTAAAATCATAAGCCAAGTTAACAAAAGTTTAGTTTTAGTGTATTCATTTTCTGTGCAGAACTTACTAAAAAAGAACAGAAGGTATACTATAGAATAAATTCTAGCAGTATACGTTTCCTCTTTCAGACCCAAATCCATTGTCTTTAGTTGATTTGAGAGAGACACGTACGCCGCGTGGGCATTTGTAAATACAGAAGTGTTTATTTAATTCTTTATTTCATGTGTGTTATTAGCAATACAGCCAGGCTAACAAGAAAGCACAGTTATGTCTTAATTAGAGCCGAGGACAGTCCTCACGATAAGTTACGGTGCTGTGCCGTCAGCAATGACTACTTAGAGAGGAGTAACGAGCTAAATTTATAATGGTAAGAGACTCCCTGGAGTCTTGCAGATATAGGTGTGACGGTGATATAGTCAGTAACGAATATAACACATCTGACGTCCGGGATGGCTATGTGTTAGCCTGACTTTGATTCGCAAAGTATATGCATGACAGTACCTGTGCCGGGTGAAGGTGTGATCTGCTAAAAGCTTCCAGTGGTGAACATGGTCTGCTGTAGGTTTTAATCTGCAGCTTTTCCTATACGGCCCTGAGATAACAGCTATCACCTTCCACATCAATCATAGGAAAAACGGTAGTAATAATATGGGATCTGCGGAAATGTAGTCAACAAAGCAAAGACGATAATGGAAAACCCTTCATAATGCTGAATACATAAACCCCCTAATACAGGCCCTTTTGCGGAATGGGATCACAGTCATATGCTATTTATACGCAAAATAACGTAATTAAATGCATCATGCACTTGTGTTTTTCTGACGACTGCTGAATTATGCCTTTAATCTCCAAATAAGGGAACAGAACATTTAAATTCCCTTAGCATCACTATAAGGCGACCGCGGGCGTTATTCTGTCAGGCTGCTGAACCGCAGAACGTCATTAGTTTTCGCTTCTTTCGAGACGGCCGTTCGGTTTCCATGACAACACAACTTAATTCTACTATACTGTCAGATCTCGGCCTGTGTTATGCTTGTATGTGTGTTACATTGCCAAATACTTAAAGTGAATAAGAAGAGACAATATCATTCAGAGTACTGGTCTTCAAACAAACCGTAACGTCCTCATTATTGAAAACAAATGCTCTACAGTAGCTTTAACCGCGGCAGTCATAAATTATGGCTAAATATGCACCATGTAACCACAGTACGCACATTAAAGATATTCCCAGAACTTCAAGGTAAAACACTAATTTCTTATGTCCGCATGTATATCCTGTGTTGTGCGTTGTCTGTGTTGTCTTGTTTACGTTTCATTATTCAAGTTTACGTATCGTTATGCGAAGTTACAGTTAATTCTGAAAAGACAGGAGCGATTTTTGGTAGCTGTGGTCGAAATTCCCAGTGGTCGCTCTGTTATGGAGGATAACTTGCTTAAGCAGAGATATAAAACATTCTTTGCTTATTAACAACTAAAGGAATAGATATCCATCCATCCATCCATACATACATACATCCATCCATCCGTGGTGATAAGCACATATAAAATACATTCCTGTATACACATAGTGATTTACTTTTGATTCCTTGGAATAGAACCGTTAGTTCAAAAACTTCAATAAATTATAAATACAGTGTTATTAATTAGTAATGGCAACGCTTGAAGATGTGAACACCTGAGCTCCCAGAAGTATGAACCTCATACCGGATGTTACTGAGTCATCGCGGACAGGGAAGCTGGATACCAACAAATGTTAGAGTTAAGCGTAACTTTGGAGAAGTTTTACCTCAAAGACAGGTTCAGCTTGGGGCTGAAGACCGCATGCATTAGAGATCGTGTTACAGCGTTTGGCTCTATGAAGAAGACGGCAAAGAATATTGAGTGGATGAGAAGAGAGATTGGGGAATACGTTACCTATCCCTACTAGTGCGATGGACGCCAGAGCCAAAAATGCTAACATGCTGGGTTCTTCTGCACTACGCAGTCAAGGTGCCTCCACTAGGGTAGAAGGGTGACTCAGTCCCTCCGTGAGCCGAAGGTGCGTCCTGCTGGAGAGGGTGATGAGCAGGGTGTGAAGACCAGGGGCTTCCAGGCAGGACACCTCTGTGCCCGGGTTTATACCCAGCCACCCCCTCTGCTTTGCCCTGCCCCCCCCCCCCCCAGCCCACCC
>JAODLC010000085.1:390281-401960 GCA_026781145.1 Hippopotamyrus pictus | reverse complement strand
TGGGGTGTGGCACGGGGAGAGGCAGCACTGCTTACCAGTGGGGTGTGGCACGGGGAGAGGCAGCACTGCTTACCAGTGGGGTGTGGCACGGGGAGAGGCAGCACTGCTTACCAGTAGGGTCGCGGACAGGCGATTCTCTGTGACGTGACCTTGCAGATAAGCAGACAGTTGCACGGGCAGCGGACGTATTTCTTCCCTGCGGGGGCGTTCTTGATGGGCTGCAAAAGGTGAGTGAGGAGGGGCCATTTAACAGCTTAGCCTTTTCATTGGTATTCTGTTCTTTAATGGTATAAATGAGACATTCGTTATTAGTAGTTTTTTGCAAATAACACTTTGCGTCAACACCGTGAAGCTTGGGGGTTTAAATCCCAGGGAGCTCACACAGAGTGACCCCTCCCTCTACTGCAAGTCGCGTTGGATAAATAGTCAGATGAATAAATAATGTTACCATTCAATCCTGAGTCGTATCATGAAGTTTAATGGATTTTCCTACTTCAGATCAACGTCGTATGGACACAGAAACGCAGGCTGTGTTTGTTGTGTAAATCTCGTGCGTACAGCCAGCACCGCAACGCGCGTGAACATTATTCCGTGTAAATGTCAGCCAGCATGGGTGGCCAGTCTGCACTGCGATGTCCCCCCCCACCCCCCGTGCCCTGACACCCACCGTGGCCTCATTGCAGACCCCACACTTCACCACGTGTTGGTGGATCTTCCCCTCCACACAGATGAGGCTCTGACACACCCGGCAGCTGATCACAGGGGGGGCACTGCCGCAGCTCTCGGGAGACGTGACGGGGGAGTACGGCGGGGGGTCCTCCCCGGGGAGCACAGAGGGCTGGGTGGGGCTAGGGAAAGGGGGGAAGCCTGGAGGGGGAGAGGCGGACACCTAGCAATCAGGTACGACAACTCCTCAACAGTAAGTTTATACTCAGAATGTGTATTACAGCAGTGTTTCTCAGGCCGGTCCTGGGGGACCCCCAGACAGTCCACGTTTTTGCTGTGATCTGTCAGGAAAGAGGCTCAGAGGGAGCAAAAACATGGACCGTCCGGGGATCCCCGAGGACCGGGCTGGGAAACACTGTATTAGACAGCAGAGGTTAAAGCCTGACGTGTGAGCCCAAGCCGGCCAGCTCCGCTCCCAGGAGGACATGCCAAGTCTAACAGTGTCTCTCCGTAAAAATATCTAGTGCCGCTAATGGACGAATCAAGAGGCCGCAACTGGGAGGGCCGGAAGGGGATAAAAGCATCCGGCGAGGAGCCGAACGGCGACGACAACGCAGGCTGTCAGCGCCAGGAATTAAGGAACCGTGAAGAGGAATACAGCAGGACCCAAACACACATGTTAACGGGACACAGTAGGACATGACCAGGTTAATTCATCCATCTTCAAACCAGGTCAGAGTTGTGGGGAGCCTGAAACCTATCCCACAGGGTACTGGGCTGGGGTACACCCTGGATGGGACGCCAGTCCATCAGAGGGTGCCTATCCCACCCCACACCCCCCCCACACACACACACACACACTCGATGGACACCTAGAGACAGACTTACTGCATGTATTTGTACTGTGTGAGAATACAGGAGTACCTGGTGGAAACAGTCCACGACATGAGGAGGACATGCAACCTCATACACACACAGGGGAGGAGGGATCCAGCCCAACTGAGGAGGTGTGAGGCGACAGTGAAGCACAGTGCAGAACACAGGGTAGGACTCTACCTGGGCAAAGGAGTCCAAGCGGGTTAAGTATACAAGTGCATAGAGCAGGGACACTGCCACCATCAGCACGGAAAGGAATTATTACAGTATACAGACATAAAAACCCACCACTTCTGGTTTTCTCTATTTTGGTTTGGTTATGAAATGAGTTTTGGTTTACTGGAAAGAAGCTTTAGAGGAAGGTGGAAGAATGAAAGGGCGTATTTAACACTGCCTGACACGGAGAAACACAGAAAAAAAACACTTTAATTTCTACCATTAAATGTACTAGGAAAATGGTGGTTTGTGCTTATATACCACGATAAAGGACGCCGGTAACCTGAGTGTTATTTACACTACATGATGCCCCACCTCCCCGGCTGGACACAACAGAAAACGGAAAGTGAAAAACTAGATTGCATTCTCTCATATTTGCGCGATTTATGGGGCAACGTCAATGGTACATAATGCGAAATATAATAAATCATCGGTGTAGGTGGCAGCTGAAGACTGGACGGACGGACGATGACTTGCCAAAACAGGCGGCCAGGTAAGAGTTTTGGAAAAAAAAAAATGCCGACGTAACTGTAACAAACATACATTACCCAGAAAGCACTGCCGTGGCGCCAGGCCCGCCCTTGGCGGACGCTCATTGGCCGGTTTCTGATCGGACCGCATTGAAAAGCTTCATCAGTGGATAATGAGCAACGTCAGTCAAATCCGGTGCCCGGAGATTACACTCCATCAGAAATCAGACTTAATGGCACTAACAACTAAACGTCACGAAAAATTCCACGGTGATTTCGCACTAAGCATGAATCATTTTGGGATTATAACTGCATCACGTGTACAAAAACATTCAGCGTGTGATAATTCATTTAGATTACAAGGTGCCTTAAATCGCCACCACCCTACTGGATGCGCATCTTGTATTAATGACAGAACAGGTATAATTTCATAAGTAGCAAAAATAGGCAGGTGCGGTGTGCACGTTTTGTGCGGCTCGTGAGTAATCAGTGTTTACCTCACACGTGAGAGGCAGCGCTGGGGCGTCGTTATTACTCTATGATCCGTGATTTATTCCTTACAGCGACCGCTGCGGTGTCGCGCTGCGCTTCACTGCTTGCCGCCAGCGTCGATTTAACTAACCGCTATGTCTGGAGCTGCAGCCCGGCACTCCAAGCTGAAATAACGAATCTGGAGACGTAAATACCCGGCGCGTCCTGACACATACGCGACCACCACACCGTTTCCAACTCGCCCGCTCTCTCGCCTGAGCCACGGCTACTCACTTTGCGGCTTGGTAGGTAAGCCGTACGGGGCCGCTCCCGGCAACACTCCGCCGTTGGCCCCGCCGAGGGCTCCGTCTCCGAGGTCCGACAGCAGCGGGGAGCGCTCGCCGTCCGCCATAGCGAGGGCGCGGGCGTGGGAGTGACACGGCAGCTCTGCCGTATTGTTGTGGCCGGTCCGAGCGCCAGCGCGTGTCACGTGACCTCCCGCAGCAGGAAGTGCATTCCTCGAGGATACCGCGTGTCCGTGACGTCGGTGACGCGCAGCGAGCCGGGCTGGGGGGCGCCGATGAGCATCGGGAACAGTCAAATTAGGGGGGAATTATGGAAACACGCAGTGGATTCTATGCCCGACACTTACATACTACCATATCGGAACTTACTGTTCACCTGGATCACATTTTAGACTTCACCTACCTCCCACAAAAGTTTTTGCAAGATAACATGCACAATATCGTGTGAATATCAAACTCAGGCCACCGACTGCTGTCATTCTGGGTTGGAATTGCGTTGTGCGGTAATGGTGTGAAACGGCAACTATGGGTCAACAAAAATCACAGCAAGGAATCAGAGCAAGTAGTACAACGAAAAATGAAGATAGATATTATTCAAAGAAATATAAACACATGACCAAGGTTATGATACACATACTAGACATCTTAAACAATCGCCCTACAGAATCCTCAGACTGGTCAGCTACAATTGTGGCCAAAAGTTTTGAGAATGACGTAAGTGTTAGTTTTCCCAAAGTTTGTTGCTTCAGTGTTTGTAGGTCTTTTTGTCAAATGTTCATTTTCATGACAAAGAGCAACTTTGCAATTAATTGCAATTCATCTGATCACTCTTCATAACATTCTGAAGTATATGCAAATCGCAATCATAAAAACTGAAGCAGCAGAATTTGTGAAAATTAATATTTGTGTTATTCTCAAAACTTTTGACCATGGCTGTACTTGTGTGGGGAAAACTATTTATTAAATTGTAATTGTAAATCTCTACAAAACGCATAGAATTTGTTAGA
Organism: Hippopotamyrus pictus; assembly: GCA_026781145.1. Lineage (NCBI taxonomy): Eukaryota > Metazoa > Chordata > Actinopteri > Osteoglossiformes > Mormyridae > Hippopotamyrus > Hippopotamyrus pictus. The sequence continues at coordinate 397,949 of JAODLC010000085.1, read as the reverse complement.
AAGTGATAATATGGTTGCCCATATTTTAGTTGGAACTTTTTCAACTGGCTAAATGCACATTTACTGGGCTTTCGTTAATACTACAACATTTTGACAAATATAGGTCAAGAACTGAATGTGATCCTCTCTAGTTCTGAGTAACTGCAAAGCGCATTAGCATTTAGTGGTAAGTCAGAAATCCGGTGTAGTCATTTCTGCTCCAGTCAGTCAGACATCTAATCCGTCTGAGTGGATAAAATTATTACTTATGCTATTTTTTGCATTTATGACAATCATGAAACCTATCCTCTTCCATAAATCTATTTTTGATACGGATGATAAAGAATAATATGCAGCACTAAATTTCCAAATGATATAATGTTCAAAAGTATATAGGCATCATAGGAAAAATAAAAATAAATGTTGTTGGTGCAGAAAATCGCTGCGAGTTGCTCCAGAGTTTCTAATAATTCACTAAGAAAACCGCATATGGAATGTTTGACACCTTTATTCTTATACGTGAAGTTTAAAATTCTTGCTTCCATCTTTTTAAATTCAGAGGACCACAAGCTTCTCGTTGAGAGCTATCTGTGCTTGGGTAAGGTTGGCCAGGTAGGTCACCATCAGCAGGTCCTGGTAGAGAGAAAGAGACACCAAACATGGCGTTACACCAGAACGGTGAGTTATTACGCAGCTGCAATGAAGACGGCACTCGAGACCCGAGCAGGAGGACAGGAAGCTCACGTTAATGTTGGAGTTCAGCATGGTCTCGAAGTCCTCAGCTGTGACCTTGGGGACTTTGTTCACCAAGTCCATGAGGAAGCGGCCCACGCTATTGTCGGCCGTGACCTTACCAGACTGAGAGGGCAAACATCACCATCATCACCACTATCACAATCGCCACCATCCCCCAAACACATGCACTACTCAACACCTGAACCACGCTCGACCCCTAGACTACTGCACCTTTGCATTTTACTTCACAATATATATACACACACACACACACACACACATATATATATTATAATATATGTGTGTGTCCTGACTTTTTCTTTCTTGCACCGACAAGGACAGTCTCCCAGTTTTGTTGTACCTTGTGCAATGATGATCACGGCATTCAATCACTCACTCACTCACTGCTGCCAGCACTGCCCCGGAGCGACGGAGAACATCGGCTCACCAGAACATCCTCGATGTAAGACAGCACCGTGGCCAGCATGTCCTGAACCCGCGAGGCCGCCGCCCCGACCTGCTCCAGGTCGGATGTCAGCCCGTTGGTGCGGCTGGACGACACTCGCGTTCTCTGGAGAAGGTCCACTGACACGGGAGAGGAGAGCTACTATATCAGCGAAAGCATTCCATCTGCTACACGGCCAGAGGCCAGAGTGCTTCTGCAGATCACCGGCGACGGGCAGCAGGTACTCACCGCCTATCCTTTCTGTGTCGTAGTAGACGTACTTGACGGTCAGGGGTGTGAACATCACACCTACCGTCTTTCCCGGCACCCCCATCTGAGCGCTGGCAAAAATAAATAACCCAACACGTCATCAGGTGTACCAAGAAAATAAAAAATATATACAGGCTTTTTCAAAAACTGTTTAGAGAGCCTGCTTTTGCGAACAGAGGCAGCCACTGTCGTGTGTGTTGGCACCCCACATCAAACTAATAAAAAAGGATTATTCTATTTTCTAAGTGGGACCATAGAACAGATATACTGCACTGTAGCCCCCCTAAACATAACCATCCCCTAAAAGCCACCCAAACTGAGATTTTCTGCGGATGCCAGTGGTTGGCAAAATGCTTTTTCTTTTACTAGAAAGAAATCTAGAAATATGTTCGTTTTCTTGACAGGAATGCTAACTGAACCTCAGAAGAAGAAAAATCAATAATTACTCTGTTAAACACACAATAACTACGCTACTATTTACACAACTTCAGTGAGACGGGTGCCGCCCCACCTGACGTAAGCACGGATGTTCATCTTGCCACTCTGCAGGGCTGTGTCCACAGTCATGTGGATGGGGTTTTGAGCCTCACGGCTATAGTATTCGTGAATCAGCACTGAGTGCTCTGTGATGTCATATCCTGTAGCATACCTGCAAACCCGGGACAGAAGGATTATGGGTATTACATTCTCACTGTAATCCCCAAACAACAGCATGCACTAACAGTTTAACCTTGGCTAACATGTAACTTATCATACCACACTATAATCGCACATCTTTTACTAATGCTGATTTACTACTCTGTACTTTTATTGTCTGTTTTGCAGGCTTCGTATCTTTATTTTTTTATTTAATTTGTATTTCATTCTTTTTATACAATTTTGCTTTCCTTTATATGGCACATTTCATCAAGTACCATAATGGAAACATGTGGAAAAGCATTTCACAACACAGTACTACGGTGTATAATTGTGTGACAAATTAAACTTCACACTGTAAATCTAACATGCACGACATTTCCAGCATCCCTTTTATCCTCAAAAACCTTCCCCAGAAACATGATGGACAGAGACTTTAGCCAAGACAGCACTGCATTTAAGAATGCATTAATACATTTCCAGTCAAAAGTCAGACACCACTACTGAAAGTCATTTGTATTTAAACAAGATAATGACCTTAAGCACGAGGTCATGCAAGTACTGTAGTATCTTATGACCCAGGAAAGAGTGCTGTGACAGATGGCCTGCCCCCACCCCCCCCTGCAATCCCCTGACCTAAAGCCTACAGGGCTGGTTTGGGATGAGTTGGATCAAAGAGAAAGAGCAACATAGCCAACTTGTGGCCAGAACTTGTAGAAACTCCTTCAGGACTATTGGAGAAGTATTGCAGGTGGCTACATCTGGAAGCTGCTGAAAGAATGCCAAGAGTCTGCATCGCTGTCAGTGAAGCAAAAGGAGGGTATTTTGAAGAGTATGAAATTTGAGAAAATTCTGAAACGTTGGACACTTCTCTTGGTCGTTGCAATATTTGATATGTATTACTTCATTGTCTTGAGGCCTTTTACTATAAGGTGAATCACACACCTAAAATAGAGGCAAATGCATTAAAAGCAGATGTGTCCAGACTTTGAAATGGTCCCGAATATGGTGAGACACAAACAGACTAAGGAGATGCATGTGGGGGTTAACAGACTCACCAGCCAATGATAACCTCACTGGGGGAGACCTTTCTGTGGAGCTCATACATGTTCTTGGCAAATTCCATATCAACGGCAACCTGTCACAATAAAAAGGACAATTTGACCTTGGCACCACAATCCCAGAGTACAACAGTAAATTTACTGGACAATGTAACACTGACACTGAGGCAAACCAAATAACCATTATGCTGGTTACTCTCACCCGTATGGTCAACTCCTCTATGGAATATTATCTGAATCCAAACACAACATGCCAAAGTGACTCAGAATTTTACCCATTAATACAGCTTGATATTTTACTAGGTTAATTTACTACGGTAACGCTGCTCCTGGAATTTTAACCGGCAGCCTTGTCAGGGTCCATGTGCTGAAACACAAACTCGTTCACAATCACAAGAAGAGACCATTGCAAACAGATCATTTAACCTCACCTCATCTTCCGATTCATTATGGGGAACAGAGAAACAGTTGGTGACTTCAACCGTATGTTTGTCCACGGTCCCTGTGGGATCAAAACAAAGACGATACACATTTACGGGGTTGTTACGCCCTCCGTCCTCTCCGTTCGGAATGAAATATAAACGTGACATGTTTTATGTACAGAAATGCCAGTTGATTAAATTAACAGTGGATCCACCTACAAACGGCATCTAACGTAAATGTCCACACTAGACAAGATAAGCTAGCTAGATAACATTTAAAAGACTGGTCTGAATTACTAATCAATTTACATAAACCGTATTTTATCCCAAATATTTAGCAGGACGCTAAAATGACAACACACTGCTGATCTATATCCATCACACAGTCATTATAAATAGTTAAATACCGCATGCTCCGAGATCGGACAGCAATCATGTCGGTTTCACGACACTGATCAACATTCTCTTAAATCGAGTGTAACAAGGTTATATAACTTACCCAGTAACGTTCCGATAACGCGGCTGGCCCCCTCATTTCGCCGTTCATACGAATCGGCGATAGAGGCGAGCACAACGGGATGAATTTTCACCACCGGCCCGTACACCGACATCTTGGAAAAGGAAGTGGCGCTGCCTCCAGTACCATAGATATCATGCGGCTCGTGTGCCACGGTGACGGCTCCGAAGTCGACTCCCCCTGGTGGGCATAAAGCGCCACTGCATACGGACCGCTTCTAAGGTTCAAGCGCTCGCCCCAGCCTCGTCATCGTCAAGTCAGGGGAAAGTATAGGGGACATTCTGTTTGACAGGTTGTTTGAAAACGGATCACAAAAACGTTTAACCATATGGCTTTCATGGTAGATAAATGAGTGATTTATACAAATTGGAAGAGGGAAACATAAAATTATTGTCACCCACTCAGTATGGGTAGCCTAAGGAATTTTGCAGTAATAACGAATTACAATAAAAACAACATACACAACATTAATTTAATTGTATTAATGCAACCATTGTCATATAAGTAATATGACGCGTAAGGGGAAAAAAACGCAGTTACCGAAAAAACTTCTGTACGCGGTATATAATGTTACAGTAATGTCATTTTGGGGTGTTATACAAAACACTTTATTTTAAGCCTGAGGAGCGTCTGAGCGTGTTGGCTTGCCATAGTTCGTGACACAACGTAATGTATATTCTTTTTATTATTAATTTCGTATTAATAATAGGCCTACATGACGGAAGATATAATTTGTGTGGCAAGAAGACGACTTAGAATTTCCATAATAATTATTAGTAATTGTTTTATCACAAAGTGGCCGTATTTTACAGCGAGCAGCCGAGCGTATGTTCGCAATCTGTAATGCTAATTGCGCTTCTGGACGTTATCTGAGTGTTAGATGGGGGGCGAATAGGGGTAAGAGCGTCGCCAGCCTGTTAATCTGACACCTGCGCACCGGACTTCGGCTCTTGATTCACTCTGCCGTTCGCCCGCGCTTACACCAAGAATAGCCTCCATTTTACCCATAGAAACTCGTGCACATAGGTGAAAATGTCTGTTAGGTATGGAGTGTGACTAGCTTGTCATTCCTAACGCTGCCTACGGTTTATCTCGGATCATTGTGACGGCAGATCCTGCTAGGAGATCAATTGTTTCTGGAGCGGTGAGGCGCGATGCGGTTCCCGACCCGCCCGATCCGCGCTCCACCTTCCACGGAGGGCTTTTTCCGAGCCTGATATGGCCATGACCCTATTAATGAAAATCGGAGTAACGCGTTAACGCGACACTCGTTTAAAAAGGATACAACTAATACGAGAAAATCTGGGAAGGGGATACGGCACAAGGTAAGGCATATTAAAACATCTATAATATTCTTCTGTAAATGAAAAGGCCGTTTAAATTTTCTGCACAGCGCAAGAAAGATAAAACATCGTATATGAATACATTTCTGTTCATGATCATGGTTAATTTTAGTATTTTGTGCATGTGAACTACCTGCGCGAACGCTTGCAGGTACAGCAGGTAATTACTCATGCTCATATTTTATTATACAGGCTATTTTTAAACCGCCGGCGGAAAACGATTGTTTAATAGTATTATGGGAGAAAAGACAAATGGATGTTGTAGTGGGCTCGTGCATGGGTTTTATTATACGCCTGGATACGGCTGTCATTTCGCGGAAGGAAATGAATACCCAGTTAATGTTCAACATTAAGGACAATGTTAGACGTAAAAAACAATGATGGTTTCGTATTTTTCGAAATGCTAAAGGAAGGAAAGTAAATTCAGGGGCAGGAACGGTGTGCACGCTACTGAAACATGACTGGGGTGAGTGTTTTGTGGCTGCTACTTAGCTTACTGAGTATAATGACTTTTTAACCTGTTTTATATCTCTATCAGGTACCGAAGTCTTTTTTGTATCACCGTTTATAACATGATCCAAAAATGATAGCATCGTGCTTTTTACAGATGTGTCAAATACAACAAAATCACAACAAAAGAGTGTTTACTCTCTCTCTCTCTCTCTCTTTTCTTGTATTCCTTGTAGAACATCCGTATGTCCTAGATTGTTAACTAGGACAACGTTCAGCGCTCACAACTTGACATCTTTCATTTTCTATTTTATGCAGCTATAATTTTACTGGAGCAACAGCTGCAGGGAGAAGAGCTGTACGGTCATGCATCCCGCGTTCGGCCTGACAGTGACGTACACAGGGCATCGCCTCGACAGGGACCTGGGACCGGCACATGGGTACCACTGCGCCTCTCAGCTGCCTAACCAACTGCCTGCGTTTTAATTCCCCTCCCAGCATGTCTCCACACTGGGCAGGTCATTAATTAAGACCTGAGCGCTTGATATTCCCTGGGAGATGCTGCGGGTTTTTCTGAAATTGAATTGCTTGTTTGCTCTGCAGATTGCAGTTAATGCTTTTCTTATCCTGCTGCTAAATTCCTGATTTCATCTGAAATGGGGTTGTGCTTTTTCTCCGTAACATTTTCATTCTTGTGCATCCTGTTTTATGTTACCGCACATTTTACCGTAAATAACTGAAACGTCCTAGATCGTATGATAAAAGGCAAATATTTGCATATATGATAAGCAAACATTTCCACGCACACACACATGCTGTTGAATTGACTTTAGTCTTTTTCCATTTGTTTGTTTTTTCATGTAAAGAAACTTGGCAAGAGATTTAACTGAAGAATTTTTGCAGTCATTGATATTCAACCACTGTGATACGTTATAACGATTGTCAGGGTCATACAGAAAGCAAAAGCATCAAAGCTAATTGTGCTGCACAAACACACACAAGCAAACACACGCACACTCTCTCACCCAATACACACACACACACACACCTTGGTACACCTGCTAGCTTATTGGTTCCTTGCTACCTACCACACAGGTAATCTCCAGCACACACACCTCCATAGACACACACCACTGGCTCTCACAATTCCAAGATGGCCCTAGAGAACTTCACCTCCATCCCGGAGTCCATCTCCCTCCCCGTCACCGAGAAACGGGAAGGGCCCACGGACGATGCGACGGAGCCGTCTACGCCCGTGGGAATCTTCAACGTCTCCGAAGAACTGGGGCACGTCGTCACCACGGAGACGGCGCCGCCCCCCAAGGCCTCGTCCAATAACAGAGCGTTCCAGGCAAAGATGGCCGCCCGGGAGGCTCAGGCTGAGGCGTATCAGCAGCAGAAAAAGGCTCAGGGAGCCGGGAGCGAAAAGGGCAAGTTTGGCTGGGGTGAGACCAATCGGCACTCATGCGTAACGTGCATGTGAGTCAGACACCGGTTCTTGTGTAGGTTCCCTGGTCTCTAGACATTGATTTTGTGTGTCTTGTCTGTTTCTCTGGTTGGATCCATCATTCATATCCATGTTCTCACGTTTTCGTTTTTTTCCCCGCATCCGTGTTTGTGTTCCCTGCCTCTCTTGTTCCTGACACGTGGTCTCCTTCAGTGATGAATACCAAGTGCTACAGACTAGCTGCTCACTCCTTTGCCTCATGACAGTTTAACGCTCCCAAAATTCCATTCTTGCCAGTCTTAACGAAATCTACCATACTCATCCTCCATCTTCTCCCCCCCCCCCCCCCCCCCCCCCCCCCCC
>JAODLC010000085.1:322938-338660 GCA_026781145.1 Hippopotamyrus pictus | reverse complement strand
ACCCCTGTGTGACAGCGGTAGAGCTCCGCGGCCTCCCGATCACGGGGATACCCCTGTGTGACAGCGGTAGAGCTCCGCGGCCTCCCGATCACGGGGATACCCCTGTGTGACAGCGGTAGAGCTCCGTGGCCTCCCGATCACGGCATGTGCACGTTTATGGAAAGAAATTCACTGTTCAGCCTGTCTTCGCTTGTTGCAGGACTTCCTCATTTCGGCGGTTGGTCTTCTAAGATGCTTGTAAGAGCCACAGATTGAGCCAGTGATCTGAGTGGGGCTTCAGAGGGGAAAGGATACCCTGGCAGATTCGGGGGCCGCGGGCGGCACTTTATAGGGCCCCTGAATAAGTGAAATTTCCTGTAAAATTGAATGGGGGGCCAAGGTGACATTTTGTCCGAGGGCCCAGAATTCCACTTTCTGGGTCGCCCCTGGGTATCTCCCTCTTCAGACGATGTCTGATCTTTTATTTTCTTTTACCTTTTGTCTTTTCTTTTATCAGATTCTTTGGCGAGAAACAGAATAATTCATCCTAATGGGCATAAGCGCTGATGTATGACCTACTGCGCACACTACCTCTTAAAGTTGGCTTTTCTCCATGTTAATGTATTAATTTTAGATGCCCTGAACTTTCCACATGCTGGGATTATATCTCTGGTGTCAGTGCAGAGCATGAAAGGGGCGATGTCACACCGCAGCATCCAGCACAGGCCATCGAATCAGCGGCACCGGGCATCTCTACCCTAAATGCTGACGCCAGCTTGCTCGCTCTTCTTCACTGTGCTGGTGCTCTCTGGGGGTCTGGTACCCACTACAGCCCATTGCCTGCAGATTGATGGCTTCCTTTTATAACCATGATCTCATTGTGTTTTCGGGGATGCAATTAGAGTTTGCAAATTGAAAACATGTGCAATGAACTTTAGGATTGCAAACCTAATAGTAATGATTAATATGTTTGCGTGTTCCTTGTATATTCAATAGTATTTATAGACTGTAAGGAAAATGGCATACATGTTAGAGCTGAAATGGATGCGAATATGCAAAAAAGTGGGAAGGTTCAGCAGGGCTGAGGTAGGAAAGGGCAGCATGTTCTTAGACAAGCAAGTTCAGTGGAAATATTAAAAGCAGACAACATAGACGTGAATATGGGATCATTTTAGTCAGTTATGCTAATTATGTAAATCATTTGCTATTATGTGTTAGGGATTTGCTGGTGGCTGCTTTTATTACACAGCACTGGGTGATTCACCTGACGATGGTTAAGTTATGAATAACCTAAGAAGAGGAGCACTTGTACATTCATGGATAAATGAACTGACCCCCCCACCCCCAAAACACTGAAACTGAAGAATTACTGTGTGTGTGTGTGTGTGTGTTATGTATATGTTACATTGTGGGGACCAAATGTCCCCACAATGTGATAAAACCTGTTATTTTGATATTGTTGGAACCAACATATTTTATCACCACAAGGGGAAACTCAGTTTTATAAAAATCTGTGACTGCAATCAAAAGCCTGGGTAGGGGTTTCGGTCGTCATGTTGGGATTAGAGTTTTCCCCCATATAAATGAATGGAGAGTCCCCACAAAGATATAAATACAAACATGCGTGTGTGTCTGAGTGCACATGTGTGTGTATGTGCACGCTGGTGTATGTGTGTGTGTGTCCATGCTTGTGTGTGTGTGTGTGTGTGTGTGTGTGTGTGTGTGTGTGTGTGTGTGTGTGTGTGTGTGCACGTTGCTGATGGATGGTTAGGGCGTACCGGATGGTTCAAGGGGGTGATGGATGGTTGGGGGGCCCTGGATGGTTCGAGGGGGTGCTGGACGGTCGGGGGGTTCCTGACCCGCGTTAGTGTCGAGCTTAGAAGGAGAGATATTTGATTTCTACAGATTAGGTGCATGTCAAGACAACTGTAAAGAAAGAAGCGGAAAGCGGCTGCTGTTGTTAGCGCAGGGCTGATGGGGATGATGAGGCGGCGCGAGGGCAGGTCCGCCGGTCCTCTGCGGCTGGAAGGTCAGCCAGCTGAAAGCCCGACAGCTGGATTTAGCTGCGTGACACGCCCTCGACACATTGACATGTGTCGTGAATAATTTAACATTGGGGGCAGGAGACGGAACAAAAAAACTGGAATCAAAGTGAAAGAATTTGATTTGACTGTTCTCCCCAGTGTCACTTAGAACAGCTTAAGACTTGCTGTGAATTCATAATAAGAATATATATAATGAAGAATCTGAGGATGCAAGTTCCCCCATCCCCCTTCCTCTAACCCCGAGATTCGGGCCTCTGTTAGACCCTGGGACTGTGGCAGGGAGGGAACCAGGCCCGGTCCGTAATGGTTTGCCGTGCGGGCATGAGCACGATTGCCAGATGTGAAAATTTCCATAGTGAATGTAAATTTACGGAAGGGGTCCCAACCCTGGTCGGTGAAATTTACTTGACGGGCTGCTGACATACCTGTGCTGACCCTTTTTTTTTTTGGGGGGGGGGGGGCACTCTGGATGGGATTCCAGTTCATTGTAAGACAATCATTCTCCATGGGTAATTAAGAGGCACCAATTAGTGTAACAGCATGTCTTTGGACTGTGGGAGGGAAGTAGAGATTCTATCAGAGACTCAAGCAGCACGGCAGGGGGGAGCGTGCAAACTCATGGGGACAGAACAGAGACAGGAGTGTGCATTCCTAGTGCTGTACCAACATTGTCATGCAGCTACCTAGAGAAGTTCTAGTAAAATATCCAGCTGTAAATTTGGTAAAAACGTTTTGCAAGAAAGCTTCAGCCAATTGTAAGTAATGGCACACAAAAGCCAAGTCAATTTCAGACCAGTGTTGAGGTTTGTAGCTGAGAGGCAGTTTGCTGATCATCTTGCCTTGCGCCCCTTCGCTGGCAGATTACGGGACCATCCGGAAGGTGCTCTCCCCACTCAGCCAGTCGACGGGCAGCTGTCTGCTGGACGAGATCGAGCTCTTCCCGCCGGGCCGGAGGCAGCCAATCAGGAGCCTGCTGCTTCAGCACGGCCGCAGCGTGCTATTCGTGGGTGTCCAGGATCAGGTGATCAGGGTGCCGCTGGTGCGCTGCGGCTTCCACAGGACTCGTGAGTAAGTGCACCGGTTAACCCCTCCCCCATAGCGACGGGCGCGGTTCCTCGGGGGCTGCCCGTGGCGGTGGCTCAAGGCTGCCCCCTGGCCCTGGAGGCAGTAATGGCCAGTAATGCCTCCTAGCTAGGCCCCACACGGGCAGCCTCTGAGGCACGGTTAACGAGCTCGCTAGGGCCGACATGGCATTATGAATAATAACATTTCAAGAGACGCGGCGCTTCCCAAACAGCTTTGCCCCCCCCTCCCCCCGCGCGGCGGTAGTCGCATATTAATCAGCGCATTACATGCGAACGGCTGTCTTATCTGACAGAGCAGGACCCGGGCTTCCGTCCGCCGCGCCGAATCGGGGATACGTGTGCATTTTTTACGGAATGTCGCGCATCTCGCCCATCTGCGCCCAGGAGGGCCGCGTCCCTTTCGTCCGATAAAAGGACGGGACGGCAGATTTAATCCCCCCGCAGTCAGATGCGGCCTGGCATCTGCGTGCTTCCTGTGTGTGACCGGGGCGGCTCGCTCGCTGCCTGCCTGCTCGCAGGGGAGAGCTGAAGTGTTTTGCAATGCGGCAGCGCCGGGCCTTGTACCTGTACCCGCTTATTAATGCCCCATCCCTGAAGTCACGAAGAGTGATGTCTGATTAATCTGTGTGGTAATGAATGTATAAAAGTGCGAGGGACACTGTTTGCATGCAGATGTAAGTGTGGCTCTTTGGAAAGACAAGATCAACAGCAGCGTGAATGGCTGGCGCTGTACTCGGAATTTAAAGGCGATGTCGCGCATGGGAGAATACTCCCCTTTAATCCTGCGTAGTGTCCCCAGCGTATGGATAGCCCTGTTCCAGCCCTGTTCTAACCTTTTACCATCGACTGTTCACGATTCAGATGTTGTCACTCTTGTTCAGACTGAGCTGTGAACGGGGTTTTTGCCCTGGTTAGATTTTAACCTCTCTATCCGTTGTGTAGAACTGGTGAACCAAATCAACTCCGATCAAAATTTAATTACCAAATGCACAACACAGTACAGCAGGCAGCGGCAGATGCAGCCTATGAAGGACTTTCCCTTCAGCTCCCTGTAGTAAGTGATACATATGAGGAATGAAGAAGGAATATAGTAAGTAGAGAGAGTAAAACAGTTAAATATTAAACAAAGAAACAAATAAATTAATAATAAACACCAGGTCTTTTTGCTTATTCCGGCACTCATTTGGTAAATTAAAGTAATTGCATGACTGCTGTTATTAATTAGAGGTTGACTGAAGCCATAGACAAAGTGCATCACCTGGCATTAGCGTGTTAATAATGGGCTTTGGGCCGCGTCCTGACCTTAGCAGCCCGACTGCTGACTCCTGAGACACTCACTCAGGACAATGAGTGCCTCCAGGGAACGGGAGATAATTACGGCCCTCAGACCCGGCAGGCCTTCACACGGCCCGTCTGGACACCCTCGGTTCCGGAAGGCAGGCTCCTCTCATTATTGCGGTGTTGTTGGCAGTGTGCTACTGCCATAATCGGGACTTAATCGTCGTTGGGCATAATAATAATAATAATAATAATAATAATAATAATAATCTTTATATAACGCTTTGCAGTCATGAAATGCAAGTCAAAGTACTTTAGAGATAAAAAGCTAAATAAATAAACATAGATGGAAGGGTGTGACAGGAATAAATAACACTGATGGTGAAAGAAGACAAACAAATAATACCACAATGATATAAGTGAACAGGAAAATAAGAAAATACCATGACCTGGTTAAAATGCCAGTCTTCCAAGATGAATTTTCGGTATCCCTTTAACAGCGACTCAGCTTCTCTGATGTCTACTGGCAGCGTGCTCCATAGTCATGGAGCTTAATAGCTGAATGGTGCTGTGAGATTCACGCCCCCGCTCTGTGGCCCCCGCAGAGCCTGTCTGGGGGCCCGGGACCCCTACTGCGGCTGGGACCTGGGTCTGAGGCGCTGCACGTCCCTGGAGGAGAGCCTCAGCATGAAGCAGTGGGAGCAGAGCATCAGGGAGTGCCCAGTGAGTGCCGCCCGCTCTCCGACTCGCCCCCACTGGGAAACTGCATGGGCCCTGCCGCGCTAATCGGTGTCCCACCCCCCTGCTGGCATTTCTGTACGGCGCGGTGGCTGAATGTTTACTGTAGCTAAAACGATGGCAAAACAGCTTAAAAGGAACCTGTTTCCTCGGTGCTTGTAGGCGATAAATGTGCCATTGAATTGTATAAAAATGCTTTTCTCAGCTTATTCATAATTGTGTGCGCTCTCATTTTGCTGAATAACGGGGCAGGTTGGGGACATGCTTTCAAGTGGGATAAAACCCCTGCATTGTGTAGTAAATGGATGACAGCTAAGCTTCCCTTTGTGTCTTCGGTTGTCTGTTTTTATGTGTTTCTAAGAGCTGCCGGTTACGCTCGTGCTGAGCCAGACTCTGTACCAGAGACATACGACGTAAAGACGAGGTAAATCCGAGCAGTGGCGGGCAGGGTTCTGCTAATCCGCTAACTGCTAATTAGCCAGGCTAGCCACCACTGGATCCAAGGATCTGTAACCAGGAACCAACACGCGGCTCTTCAAAGTGACCAAACTCCGGGTTTGTATACATTCGGGATGAGAGAGAATGTCACACAAGCAGGAGCGCACACAGCCGTGCTTGGGGGCAGATTCAAACCCGCGACTCCAGCGGTACAAGCCGATGATAATCCCTGCTGGGCCGGCGTGTCACCTCCGGAAGGTTCCGTTACGGACCCGGTGCCTTTGCAGGCTGTGTCACTTCCCCCTCCTGCACGACACTGTCCGGCTCATTTAGCGTCAGAGTGCGGCCCCATCTGTTACCGCGGTAATGACAGCATCTTGGCGGACGGCCACGGACATCCCATTATTCATATTCTCCTTGAGGCTCGCCATAAGGCCAGAGTGACGTTTCACAAGATCCCCTGATATGAGATCAGCACCCGCTGCGGGCTGTCGTCCCGCTTCTGGCACCCGCCCGGCCCGTGGACGTGCAGCTCTGTGTCATGCCAGCTTCTCCTGATGGAATCTGCTCAGAAATGAGCCTGAGATTAGATTTAGCTGCCTTGGGAGGAAAAGTACATTTAGATGAAGCGTTTTTTTCCTGTGATGCACTTTCGCTGCCACGGGCTGTTCTGTCGAGATCTACCACAGTGGAGTGGAAGCGTATCAGAATAATAAAAACTAATAATTATATTAAAATATGAGTGATATACTAAGAAGTATTCTGAAGTTCAGTTTAGGGAAGATTGTCTTTTCTTTATCTTCCATCTGTTTATTAGTGATATTGCATCCTGTCACTTGGTTGAAGCTAGTGAGCTCTGAATATCCCCCTAAGGACATAGAAATGGCTTTGTTAAGCTTAATTATTAATTAATTTAATTATTACCGTGACTTGAATATCACTGCAGGTACACTCACCGTTAGGTTATAGGCTCATTATGTCATCTTATCAAGGTAATCTGTGAGTGGAAGGACTTTCTGTTGAAGTCTTTGGTTTAGGTTTCCTTAAGTAATGCACCTACCCAACTCAATGGAGTCTTTCAGAGCTGTGAGTAAACTAACAAGTTTTGTTCCATTGAATCCATCTTAAGTGGAACATGTCATAAGTCAAATAAGGATATGATATGATATGACATGATATGATAAGTAAATGAATAATTACTGTAGCTAACTAAATAGCAGTAATTGAAAAGTAAATACATGAATACAGGTTAATCCTATCATTAAATGTACAGTATGGATGATGCGTTGGTAAACACTGTATGAGATGTTTACGCTCGCGATGGTTACAGAAACCGGAAGCGCGGCTGGGTGGACGCTGCTCTCGCCCGGCATGAATGGGACGTATCGTACCTGGAAAAGTCAGAGTTTGATGAGTACTGGATGTATGTCATACCGCCGTAACGTTGAAGTATCGTAAGTCGAATCGTTGTAAAGCGAGGAGCACCTGTATATGCCTCTGCTGGTTTAGCCTTCGCTGCTATGCTAATGTTTATTTTTCATCTTTTATTAGCGGCTGAATCCCTGCATGTTTGGCTCCATTGTTTCGGCCTCAGCGTGTTGATGTCGTTTGAGGTTACCATGGCGACGTTCCAGTCCTCCTCCTGTTGTGACTGACCTGCCGCGGCTCTTTGTAAACATACAGAGGAAGAACGTGACGGTGGACGGTGGCTTCGGCGCCTGGTCGGGCTGGAAAGTGTGCGGCCACAACGACGGGGGCGCCGGGGGCTCCTGCCTCTGCCGGACGCGGGCCTGCGACACCCCCCCGCCACAGTGCGGGGGCCAGCAGTGCATGGGCTCTGCCGCAGAAGTGACCAACTGCTCCAGGTATGTGGGCCTGCCATTGAAGCAGCTCTCAGGAGAGCAGCGATGACGGGCAGCAGCACTCTGCTTTTGGTAGTGCCGATTTTACATGGCTGTTAACGGCTCTTTGGCGAACACGAACACAGGCTTGGGCAGTATCTACTGGCATCTTTCCTGCAGACAGTATACTGCAGTATTTTGATAGTTTTTTGAAAGCAATGCTACTTCTTTATTTTTAAATCTTGGCATTGACATACAATATACCCAAAGTACCGCGGTATACTGTAATACTGCCCAGGCCTAGTATAAAGGCTCGTTTACACCCTGAAACAGGATGGACGTGCACAGCTGCAGACACACTCACGGAGGGCAGGCCTGCTTCTACTCCTCCACTTTGGAGGTGAACAAACGCGGACGCCTGCCTCGCGTATGCGATGATATTTACATTTAACAAATTATTTTGTCCAAAGGTTATTTCTTTTGTCCTCTCTGAGATTTCCAATTCAGTTTACCAAAGGTTTCTTCTTTTATGTTCGGGTGATTCCATGACACGAATTTGAACACATGGGCATCCTTGTTTTCTTTCTTTATATAAATGTGGGCAGCAGCGGATCTCTTCAGAACAAAAAAGCGCTGTGGAAAGCTTCCATGTCTGCACAAATCCTTGCAGACACTAAAAATCTGGAGGCACGCGTTCAGGATAGTGGAGGATCATAAGACTCTATCAGCGGCCTCCCCATGCCTCAGTCAGCGGCCTCCCCGAGCCTCAGTCAGCGGCCTCCCCGTGCCTCAGTCAGCGGCCTCCCCGTGCCTCAGTCAGCGGCCTCCCCGAGCCTCAGTCAGAGGCCTCCCCGTGCCTCAGTCAGCGGCCTCCCCGTGCCTCAGTCAGCGGCCTCCCCGTGCCTCAGTCAGCGGCCACCCTGAGCCTCAGTCAGCGGCCTCCCCATGTCTCAGTCAGCGGCCTCCCTGTCTGCCACACATTTCCTGTCTCTCTGCTTTCAGGAGCGGAGCGTGGACGCCGTGGACCCCATGGGCACCTTGCAGCACCAGCTGCGGCATCGGCTTCCAGGTCCGCCGGCGCTCCTGCAGCAACCCCAGCCCTCGGCACGGGGGCCGCGTGTGCGTGGGCCAGAACCGCGAGGAGAGGTGGGGGTCCCCCGGGCCGGCGGCGTCTGCGTCGCTCCAAATCCCACGGCCTGTTTCAGATGGATGTATCGATGTGTCTTCGTCCAGTGAACGTGGCGTAATTACAAAACGCACCTTGGAAAATAAGCCAGTTCCTCATGCAGTGTTTCCCAACCCAGTTCGCCTAGCCGACATGCCGTCACTCTGCTTTCAGGAACACAGCATGCACTGTCTGGCAGGGAGCTGGGAGGGAGCATAAACGTGGACTAGATGGGGAACACTGGATCGGGGAGCACAGCTCCAATGCAGGGGTGGGCAGTCTTATCCAGAAAGAGTCGTCATGTATGCGGGTTTTCGCTGCAGCTTCCTAATTAGATTACAAATTAGAGATCTGATTGGCTGAAGACTCCTCACACCTGGGTTTGTACAGCTGACTTACAGGTCATCCCAAAAACCTGCATACACACCGGCCCTTTGCGAATGAGATTGGCCCCCCTACTCTAATGCGTAACGTGTCTGAGGAAGACTCACAGTGCAGGAGTGTAGCTGGGAACTCCAGGCCGGGGTGGAAAAGCCTTCGAAGGGCGTCCTTGGTTTTCTGCCCACAATCCAGTGATGGTTTTAGCTTCTAATTTTCCAGATTCACAGTATGATTCACCTAAGGCTTATTTTCTTCTGAGCAGATATCGCCTGTCTGATTATGACTGTTATGTGAGCCTGTGTACGTTTTATATGTTTCATCCGCAGATACAAGTTGTATGTTTTTCTTAACGCATCTTCAAGAGTGGAAATAAAAAACCTAATGCGATTTTCAAGCAGTCTAACAGATGCATGCATCTCAAATCGTGCAGCTTTCAGACTCATACCATATAGACACAAACGGGAGGAAATACAGTAACTGCATTGTTTTCCTTCTATGAAGTTTCACGCCTTTAGCATGTTATAATGGTGCCTAATTTCCTAATGAGCCTCCACTCTA
Source organism: Hippopotamyrus pictus (assembly GCA_026781145.1). Classification (NCBI taxonomy): domain Eukaryota; kingdom Metazoa; phylum Chordata; class Actinopteri; order Osteoglossiformes; family Mormyridae; genus Hippopotamyrus; species Hippopotamyrus pictus. Next base: position 329,152 of record JAODLC010000085.1, on the reverse strand, counting down.
TTGCCTACAGTATAATGTCCAGTCTGCCAGTGCTTTTGTGCCTTTTGAAGTCAGTGAGCTGTTTACTAGAACCCTCTGATCGCCCGTCCGTTTACCACGGCCATTCCCACAGAGTCACGGTGACCCTGAGCTCTGTTCCAGGCAGCGGGGAGCAGAGGACACCCTGCGCGGGGTGTCACTTCCCCACTGGACACCCATGTGCAATTTAGAGGAAGCATTCCAGCTAAATCGAGCGTCCTTGGACTGAAATGGAGTACCCAGAGACAGCCAGCTGACCCCGATCCCCTGGAGGACTGAGCTGCCCTCTGATTGGGCACAGATCTGAACACGGTGCAGCCGCACACCTGGTGTGTAGCAGATTAGATTAGCAGGTTAGAGCAGGTGCGGTCCAGTGCAGGTAGGGGACCATCAGCTACTCTGTGGCTCCTGTCCCCCGCGCGCTTTATGTAACTGCGGTCATCTGAGTGCCCTGATCCCAGAACTGTGGAGTGCAGTACCCCGCGCGCTTTATGTAACTGCGGTTATCTGAGTGCCCTGATCCCAGAACAGCTGGCTTTTAAGCCCAGTTTGTGGTGGTTTGGCAGCATGTGGCTCAGTGGGCTAAGGGTCGCTGGTTGAGCCCTGGCCTCAGCAGAATATTCACGTCTGCAGACCCTTGATTAAGGCCCTTAACCCGCAGCTCCATGGTTGCCACTATAGGTGGCTGCCATTCGTGCTTTTGCTTATGTATGTGTCTGTGTGTCAAGGAGAATAAGATGGGGCAGGAGAAAAGGGAATTTCCCCATGAGGATCAATAAAGCGTCAATATTATTATTATTATTATAATAAGCATGCCATCTGGGCAGCTTCCGGGATGTTCTGGGCACGTGCAATTGAGTGGAGGCCCATCGTGGACACAGGACATGTTGGAGTGATTATATCTTTCATCTGGCTTTGGAACCAGCCTGAATGAGTCTGTGGCAATGAAAAAAGATGTCTGTGTGACCAGCAAGGCGTGCTGTCATCTCAACCCTCACCTGGAGGAGAAGATGATGATGATGGTGATGAGGGCAGTAGTGATGATGATGTTGACGATGGTGATGATGACGATGGTGATAGTGATGATGGTGATCATGGTGACGATGATGGCAGTAGTGATGATGATGATGATGATGATGATGATGATGACGATGGTGATAGTGATGATGGTGACAATGATGATGATGATGGTGATGAGGGCAGTAGTGATGATGATGTTGACAATGGTGATGATGACGATGGTGATAGTGATGATGGTGATCATGGTGACGATGATGGCAGTAGTGATGATGATGATGACGATGGTGATAGTGATGATGGTGACAATGATGATGATGGTGATAAGGGCAGTAGTGATGATGATGTTGATGGTGATGATGACGATGGTGATAGTGATGATGGTGATCAGGGTGACGATGATGGCAGTAGTGATGATGATGATGATGACGATGGTGATAGTGATGATGGTGACGATGATGATGATGACGATGGTGATAGTGATGATGGTGACAATGATGATGATGATGATGGTGGTGATAATGGTGATGATGATAATGGTGGAAGCCTCACTCTTTTGCATATTTGATCAGCGCTTGATGTCTTTGGCGTCTCGAACATGCAGGCTGGTTTGTGTGATTGAAGAAGTGAGCATTGGCTATTGGGCTTTTCATCACAATTTCTGGCAGCCTGACAAGTGTGCAGTATTGCAGCCATAATTGCATTACCTTCCGCTTCCTACAGGGGGCACACTTGTGCCATGCATTTATTTCTTTACAAGTTAGAGATGCTGCACTGTTTACATTCAGGAGTCTTAATCATCCTGAGGTGAGATTTTAATGTTCACTCATTTAAACGTGTGCATCTACGCCCAATGCCTACTTATCAGTTAGAAAATGAGTGGGGAAAATTCACCATTGATTCACAAGGCACGTGGATTAGAATCAGGAAGAGAGCAAATCGCTCCCATTGACTGTCACGGGATCGAGCTGAATTATAAATATCTCTCTATAGATTTTTCACTTTTCTCTCTTGTCCGCCACCCTAGGTACGAACTGATCAATGACCTTTTTAGGGCATTTTAAATTTCTGACAGCAGAGTGCTGGAAGTGGAACAAGAGGCCTCTTTAAAGACTCGACAAAGTAACAGATACATGTTGCTGGAATTGCTGTTGCCATGACAACGGATTATGGCCAATTTGGCTTTATTGGAGCAGCTCAATTTGCGCAGTTCAGACTTGAAAGAACTATTATTTAGAGTTCTTGATCTCAAAAACTAATTCCACGTCATTTCTATGCTCACGTTTATAACAGATTAAGTTGGAGTAACATGCACGAGGAGGATGGGGGTGCGGCCATCTTGGAGGGAAAGTCAGGTTACTGAGTCATATCGATTGGTCCAACCTGTTGCTCTCTCCAGGATGCAAACGCTGGGCTTCACTCTGCTCCCTGCTGCCCCTGGTGACCTCGACGGCGGCTCACAGAGCCCGAAGGCCTCTCATTTCATTTCACATCTCATTTCCCCGTTCAGCCTTGATGCATCCATCCAGTGTTGATTTGTCTTGCTTCTGCTCTCAGTTGCTGGTATTTTCCTGTGTGGGTCTCACTGGCCGGAAGCCCCCCTCCTCATCACGGAAACGGCTCTCTGCGGAACCAGGCTCTTATTCTTTTGCTGTCTTAAAATTCTTACAGAATTGTGCATTTCATTGTAAAAATCGTACACAAAGGAAACCCGCAGAATGTCTCCGGTCCGTGAGAACACACATAAGCGGGTTATCATCAGACCAGCATTCTTTTGTAAATGCATCCACTCTCTTAATTTTACTATTTTAACCATCTCTCTGAAATGAAATGACATTTCACAAGCCTCTGGTCTGACATTTTTTTCCCAGTTTTTTTGTGGCTAAATGTGGAAAATCTTACCAGATAAATAGCGTAATTTAGGGGGAAATGCAGTGCACGATATCAAATGACCTATTAATTTACGTTCCGGCTCATTTCTTAAAGCTGTTCTGCTTTTTTTACTTTCTTAATCATCTGTACTATCGTTGGCCACGTTTTAGGCTGGGAAACGAGACGCTGGGTCCTTATGAAGCTGTTTTTGTTTCTGGCCCATCTATAGAACAGGATTAACTCTCCAGAGGATTATTCTCCGCCTCGTGTCATTTCAGTGTGGGGTTTGCGTTCATTGACCGTAAACTGCATGCAGGCCTTTGGGAATGCTCTTCCAGTGCTTCTGGTCCTTTTATCCTTGCGGAGGACCAGCTCAATGCACCCGTCTGTTTTACAGAAAAAAAAGTTTGGTGCAACTGGGCCTGCGTTCCATTTGTTGTTATTTCCGGAATAACTAGCCTGCTTAAAAACAGTCTGTGTCACAGGTGTTCTGAAGCTACGCCTGGTCTGTGTTTCCCTGAACAGGCTGCCCCTAACCCCTGCATTCTCCCCAACCCCCGTAGGTACTGCAACGAGCATCTGCCCTGCCCGCCGCACGTTTATTGGTCCAGCTGGTCGCCGTGGGAACGCTGCACGGTGCCATGCGGCGGAGGGCTCCAGGCTCGGCGCCGGACCTGCGAGAACGGCGACGACTGCGCCGGATGCGGCCTGGTACCCTCTGACCGCCGATGAGCTCCCAACTCCAGACTCCCTCGCTTCATACCGGAGGAATTTATGCAAAATTAAAAGTTGTTCCTCCACATATCTTGTATTCTGTGCATTAGTGTCAGGCTGCTGTTTGGTTTACCGTCTCATTCATGATTCTGCTGCAACACACTGCCTGGCAGCTCATAGCGACGCAACATCCCAGTATCCTTAGCTAGAAATGATCACCGCATTGAAACTGACGGCGCGGTTTCGTTAGGGTAAATTGAGCGTTTAATCTGACACATCTACACCGCCACGAACGTTCCCCCAGCACTCTCCCCAGACTCGAATGAAACTGAAACACAAATCTAAATTATCCGGAGCGTCTCTGCAGAACCGCTAGCATCCTCCCTAAATTCATGACCGTCAGAGCAGACGAACTGCTCCAGCTCTGGCTGGTGAAATGCGCTGGTCACTTGAGCAAATATTATTTGTCCTGTCAAACGAGGATTTGGTCTGTTATCTGGGCTCCATTTGTGCAACTAGACGTTTGTTAGCATTCTGACACCCGCTGCTGTTGACTTTTGTCTGCGTGCCAAGAGCAAGTTTGTCTTGCGCTCTATTTGGACTTGTTCGTAAAAGTGTGGGGTTTGTAACGCACATCTCTCCGTGGAAAGAGACGCTGCCTCATGGCGAGGGAGAGGGATGAAAGACGCCATGCTGCTGTCAGTTTGGACTTCAGAGAAAAGGGCGAGCTTGTTATTTTGAAGCCGTTTTGGTAGTAAAACCAAGGAAAAAAAACGCACATTTTTTGCAGTATTGACTAAATTAAATGTGTAAATGTGGACAGTTTTGTTTGCCAAAAGTTATACAGCTAGACAGCTTTGAACGGACTGATTTGATAAGAGCCAGAGAGGTCTGAAATTACAGTGGTCATTCGGTCTTCAACTCTAGGCAGGAAGACCCTTTATCTGTGATCATCAACGGTGTATTTTTTTTTAATTGCAGAAAAAGGCAATTTACCCTAAGACCATGGAAAGAGTTTGTGTAAAGAGCCATGACTTACAGCTTTTTTTGTTTTTCTATATATAGCTGTCCTTGGCCCTATCTTTATGAGAACTCCAAAGGCTATCATTGAGATCATCTCACCCTTACAATTACATGTCGGTATGTGTGTGTGTGTGTATGTGTGTATATATTTTCCATGGAGATCCATTGTACAATTGAAAGGAAGCTTCTGGTCTCTTTAAGCAGCATTTGATGAGTGTGTCCTTAAAATCTGATACTTTCGTGGCTTTATAAACCCGGGCTTAGCAATGTTGAGCGAGACTCAATTAGAAGCTTGCTTAAAGTTGTGGAATGCAGTATATTTGTGAGGGTAACTCTGGCCTTAAGTGGTATATAAGTGAGAGTGCTGTGAGATTTGTGGGATTGCCCATCTGTCTTGACAAGCAGTTATCCAGATGTGATAGTGCAGTTATATTATTCTGGGCTTGCAGAATATAAGTTTCGGTCTCCTTCCTTGGGAAAATCCAAAATGCACTGTTTTCTGCAATCGGAGCGGCTGTTTAGCATCAGGTGAACAGGTGATCGATGACCCATAATGAAGACTCGATCTTGTTAAGAGTAAGCTGTGTGTTCATCAGTTCACCCAATGATAGGGCAGCTCTCCCTGTGCCTGCCTCTCATTGGCCGGCATCCTCATTCTGCCCGGGCAGCCCCTGTTAACGATCCACCTTTTGCAGTCACATATCTGGGCATTCATTACTGTGTGTGTTTGAATGAGCCAGATGCCTAGCAGCTCTTAGTGGCCCAGATTGCGGGGGACAGGTTGAAATGTCAGTTAGGCTGTCTTCAAAGTGGAGCTGAAATGGGATTGAATGGGATCTTAGCATTTAGAAGTTTAAACTATTTGGAACCTGTGGACCTTCTGAATCTTGTTTTACCCACAAACCAGAACAGAAATTTTTAATAATCTTGAAAGACATTTCCATTTTCACCACACACTACTTAAGCAGTAATACGTGCAAATATTTTCCATAATCTGGTAGTAAATGGTCTTTTTTTTTTAACGTCAATTTGAGTGAAAACTCAGTTTCTTAGATTTGCTTTTGTCCGATAATATTTCTGTAAGTCCATCTTCGCTGGCCGAGTTTCGTTGACTTCCCTCTTTGATTCTGCAGTGACCAAACGCAGAGTAGATCCTTTGTCTCCGGCTTTGGCCGCGGCTGCAGCGAAAGAAGAGAGTGAATGTACCGAGCCTGGAACTCCTCTCCGGCACGTAGCTTTTCACGGATGTGCTCAGAGACCGATCCCCAGCGAAAGACTCGCTGGTTTGTTTCGGGAAGGGCCATCCCTGGCAGCGCGTTCCTGCTGACCGGACTGCCAGGACGGATGCGATTATGTTAAACGGGCCAAAGGCACGGATGCTACCTCCTCATCTGCTAATCAACAAGGGCCGCTGATAGACCGAGCAGCCACCTGCCTCCGGCTCTGCCTGGGGGTGTCTTCATGTGGCAGAAAAAGGGCTTTTTTCCCCCCATTCAAGAGTCACCTCCTTGATGTCATGGTATTGGCCAAGAAGGGCATAGGGGCAGTAGGAGATGCTCATGGAGATGAC
>JAODLC010000085.1:276458-299541 GCA_026781145.1 Hippopotamyrus pictus | reverse complement strand
GTGTGGGTGTGTGAGAGAGAGAGAGAGAGAGAGAGAGAGAGAGAGAGAGAGAGAGAGAGAGAGAGAGAGAGAGAGTGAGAGAGTGTCATAGGACAGCAGGATGGGACCTGTGAAGAATAAATCCTACGTTCTTGTGCTTGCACAATAGTGAAAAAGTATCAGGGAAAAGTATACGAATCTGTCTTGTCTCATATCCTCGGTATAACCCCAAAGACTGGCACTTTAATGCTCAGTAATAAACACACCCTAACTAAACAAACTTGCAGACATCTTCAGTCAGAGCTATAGCTTTAATTAGCGAGACGAATCCCCGCCTCCTCACCAGCCGCGCGGGCTCCTTTGTCCCCCCCGATTGATTTCCACTGACAGCCCCCTCCTATTCCCAGCTCAGACACACCACACGGGTCCCGTAAACCCAGGAGCTCGGTGCTGGTCTGCGGGTTATCGGTGCGTCCTCTCTATGTCACAGAGGATAATCTGCCCGCCGTCTCTCCACCGCACTGTTTACCCCACAGACAGCGGCGCCTGAGTCTCGGGTGGATCGATCGCTGCCGGCACCGCGCTGACAAGCTCCACGTTTGCAAAGTGCGCCCCGTCAGCCGCTGTCCGGGGTAGACTGATGGGTGATAATAACGGCGCCCCCTGCAGGCGGTGGCGGGACGCGGGGGCAGCGGAAGCTCTAGAGCGCGCTTCCGTCTTAGTTTTGGCAAGTGTCTGATCTGAAAGTGTTCCAAGAATTTGGGAAAACGCTTTGAAGTGTCAGATAAAAATCAGCCACTTTTTAAAATTATATATCTAAATAAAAGTAAGAAAAATGTTGAGATAAATTGGTATTATATAGAGACAAGGCGTCGGATAGTGCTGCTGTCTCACGTCTCTGGAGAACAGGCTTCAGGTCACCATGCGTGGAGTTTGCATGTTCCTTCTCCCCGTGACGTCGTGGGGTTTCCTCCGCGTTCTCCGCTTTCCAGAAACACGCTGAAGTTAATTGGAATTGCCAAATTGCCCATAGGTGTGTTACTGTGCCCTGCGATGGGTTGGCACCTCGCCCTGGGTTGTTCCACGCCTTGCGCCTGTAGGACCCCGACAATCCTATACGTAGGACAAGCAGGTATACAGAGAATAGACGGACAGACATATTATGAGCCGATATGACAAATATCTCGAATTTTTTTTTCTTCAGCATTCTGCATAATCATCTAACTTATACAGTTCAAATAATATATATCAAGCACAAATAATATATCAAGCACAGATAGCGTCAGGGAATCTCCCGTTTAAACCCGCCGGCTGTCTGCACGTGCCTTGCGACGGCCCCCAGGTCCTCACGCCGCATCTTGTTCTTGGTGTGACATGCTGATCAGGCGCCTAATTAGCAGCTGCTTTTACACTGAGCTGCTCAGATTCCCGGCTGAAGCTGAAGCCTGGGGGGTGAATGCCGGCTTTCGCTGGGGATGAATGGAGGCGTCGCGCGGACGACGGGAAGCCTGCCAGGCGGGTCCCGGGGTGGAGGCAGCTCTGGCACGGTCCGGTCTGAGCGGCAGGTCCCCCCCAGCTGCGATCCCCTGCGCTTCGGCACCTGCGGGTCCAGGTGCCCCCGGGGGGTGCGTGCCCTCGGGGCTGGCGCCGCGTCCTTCCGCTGGCTCTCTCTCTCTCTGGAGGCTCTCTTTGCCCCCCCACCGCCCCCCGTCATGTCCGGCTCGGACCTGCCAGCCAGCCCGACGGAAAGTGCCAGACTCCGGTCAAAGCGGGCCATTGAAGACCCCGTCGGCGCCTCCACGCGTAGCACCCGTATCCACCGGCACGAACGCGCAGAAACACAAAGCGAGTGGGACGCCAGATCGCGACAGCAGAACATGCATTTCTGTATCGTATTCATTTTATGTTTGAATGAAGTTTGACTAGTGAGGGATGCAGCCATTTTGTCTATTCGTACCCCACGGCCGTAACCACACTATAACATTGACGTTACCTTCCAGAGGACGTCCCCCCAGAGGAACCAGTGAATGAACACACAGGGACCCAGGTGAGTATAACGCGCAGTGACTGGCGGGGTGAGGCGCAGCACACTGCATTCATGATGGCGTGGATGTCAGCGTGGGGCGTGCAGGGCACGTCAGGGGTCCCTAGAGCGGCGTGACATGTTCTCGGCGCAGATATAGGCCTATATCTGTGTATGCAGAAACTCTGACAGCCTGGGCAAAATTTAAGCACTCGCTTGACATCTACAGTGACTATATGCTCACGAACTTAAAGCTGGTCTCCCTGTAAAGAAAGACACTTACACGTCTATTTCAGACAGAATTCATACATTATGCAGGTATTGTTTATATCCAATGGCATCACGGCGCATCAGGTAAATATGACATTAAAATAAATGATGATTATTGCTATAATATATGATAGATCCACAGCAAATAGCCCATTACGGCATATTTACCGAGGCGGAATGTTAATCAGGTACGGTACTCCATATTGTTTTAAAAAATTGTTCAAATCTCGCCTCTTACTGTGTGCTTGTCAGCTCTGCACAAAAATGCACAAAAAAAAAAATAGCTTCTGTGGACTGAAATCTCCACAAATATAAATCACTAGCAGCACAAAAGCCCTGCTGTGGTGAGAATTAATAATTTGAAAGTATATTATTTCATGAAAGAGAAAAATCTATCCCCTATAAAAGCAAATCCCTAAATCTTTACAAGACACAGCCTTTCAGCTGCTATCATTTAAAACATGAACGACGTGGCATCTCTGCACTAAAGTGGCAGGTCCGCATACTGTGATGGTGTGTGATGTATGACTTGTTTAATTTTACTGCCGCTTTAAGGGCTGGTCAAGTGTCGCACGCAAACTTTTTTTTTTTTTTTTGTCGCACGCAAACTGTGCAAGAAAGAAAGGGGGGTTTTACGTAAGTATTTGTGGTGGAGGGCGTGACCCTCTCCTACCGGGTAAATATTGTTACATTTGGTTCCACTTTATTTTAGTTGGCACAAATACCTAGTAATAACTGAGTTACTATACTGAAGTACAAATAATTAACATATATTGTTGTGACTGGAGATAAAAGATGTCACAATTCATTAATGGCGAACAAACACGAAATCAGTATTTCATCCATCCGTTTTCTGTAACCACTTGAACTGTTTTGGGTCACAGGGGATCCAGAGCCTATGCTGGAGGTAACAGCCGCAAGGCAGGGAACAACCCAGAATGGGGCACCAACCCATCGCAGGGAACACTCACACACCATTCACTCACACACGCACATCTATAGGCAATTTAGTAACTCCAATTAGCCTCAGCATGTTTTTGGACTGTGGGGGGAAACCGCAGTCCGTAGAGGAAACCCCACAACACAGAGAGAACGTACATGGAACCAGGGCGGACACTCGAACCCAGGTCCCAGAGGGTAAGGCGATGGTGCCAACCTGCACTGAACCACTGAACAACCCGAAGATCAGTATTTCACCTGTGTTATTCAGGACTTGTTCCTTCAGAAGTTCACAAAGGTTTATAGAATTAACAGATATAGTAACAGATATAGTAAATGCTTGAGATGAAAATGTCACGATTCATTAATGATGAATTAACATGAGATCACTAATTCAGTATGTAACTAAGACTTAGGTTGTGGTTAATTAATACATAAGTAATATGTATATTATATTTGTCCCTATATTATTCGTCCCCCAGTTAAGTCAAGTGTTATCGGTATTTTTCCTGCTTATACCAGAACAGTCAGTACGCTGCTGGACCTGGTCTGCGCTACTTTGTACCTGTATGTCGCGCTGCTCCTTCTGTCCTAACAGTGTCACCCGAGAAGGAAGCTTCTCGCTGGACATACTGGGAGCTCCACCGTGTGTGACTTACACCGTGTTTGATAAGCACTGCAGCGCCAAATTCCCGATGTGCCGTCAGCATAGTGCGCGGCTACACGACCGGACCAACAGCGGCAGGACTGACAGCCCCCGGAAGCCCATTATTCTGCTTTTAAAAACATGAAAAGTTAATTAAAGCCACTTTAGCACTGATAACAGCCACATGAAAGCTAAAACTATCACTCTATTAGGAGATAAAGCATTAGCAGTTCGCATGCAGCAGCATTCTGAAATATCGACAGCATTACTAGATATCTGTGCTGTACTTAGACTAAAGAACAGAGTAATTACTAATCACCATGTAATTAAAGAACAAGGTTTTAAATTAATTTCTGCTAAGGGTGATGTGTGATCCTGCGGCCCTAACCAGAAAAAAGTCAGACTGACGGATCGATCAGTGTTAACTGTCCTGTGTCTTGTGTCCTGTGTCCAGTGAAACATAAAAAATCTGGGTAATTTTAGGCAGGGTAGACAGTGTTGGCCTCTCTATTCTCCTTCATAAAAATGATTACAGTATATCTGAGTTATGTCTGGGCTTCATACTGTCCAGACATTATACTCTCCAGTATACAGTATTTTGACAAAACCAATACTATCCTATTTTGAAAATTTGGCAATGGGTGGGGGGTGGGTCATCCACAGTACAATTCAGCTTCAGAGATTTCAGAATACCACAGGACACTGTATTGCAGTATTACCAACCAAGCCTAGTTATGTCTTTATCGGCTGCGTACCTGTGAAGGTGTTTACACGTTTCCGGTCGTTCTGGGCCCTAATGAAACAGACCACAAGGTAACAGCTAAGCTGAGTCAGAAGGTGGCTGGAGAGTAAGATGGAGAGTAAGATGGAGAGCAAGATGGAGAGCAAGATGGAGAGCAAGATGGAGAGTAAGTGTCACTGTCGGCCCCCTGAAGAGAGAGACCAGGATCTTCATGCTTTGGTGACACTGACACGTGGAATCATTGTGCTTCATGTAAGAACGTCTGTCATGAAAAGGTCATGAAAAATAATTCAGTCGTTCAAGGTCTCCAACTGAATCCACACTGGGCCGCTGGAGATTACTGCCTCATTGGCACCATCAGGGTAATATTTACCTTTTTTGATGATGCCAGCTGTTTGCACCAGATATCCAGCAAGTTCTAGATTATTCTTCACTGATTTTTGTTAAATACTTAGGATTAGCAGCTACTTGGAGCACCGTGAGATTGAGATGCTAACGTCCACCCCGTAGGTCAAATAGCAGATTCATAATTGTTGCGGCATCACCTGATGTGGGCGCTATTGTAGCCAGTAAAAGGGCACGAGAGACGCCTTTCCCCTCAGTAACTCCTGTTGAAAGTATCATACTCCTCAAGTATCAAGGATCTCAAGTATGTTTCTTGCATTTTCCATATGGGCTCGGTAAATGGGCTGCCTTATGTCTCATGCCTGCCTTATGTCTTATGTCTGCCTTATGCCTGCCTTATGCCTGCCTTATCTCTTATGCCTGCCTTATGTCTGCCTTATGTCTTATGCCTGCCTTATGTCTGCTCTCTGTCTTTTGTCTGCCTTATGACTCATGTCTGTCTAATGTCTAATTCCTGCCTTATGTCTGCTCTATGTCTTTTGTCTGCCTTGTGTCTCATGTCTGTCTTATGTCTCATGCCTGCCTTATGTCTGCTCTATGTCTTTTGTCTGCCTATATCTTTAAACCCTTCACGTTGCCTTTGTCCTCACACGCCCGGCCCACGATCTGCATCGAAGGATTACTGCTTGTGAGCCTGCTGCTACTTCTTATCCTCAGCGTGACCTTTATAAAATAAACACATGGAATACATAAGTGAAGGGGACCCAACAGGCTGTGAGCTAGAACTCATCAGCTCAGCTTAGACGCGTCCCTCAGTGGGGGGACCTGGGAGTTACCCGCATGCACGTTTTATATTAGACCGTCCATTCGAAGATAACAGCAGGCAGAATTCAGTCTCTGGGTTGGCCGAGTCCTTATTAAACAAAAAAAAGAGGATGACATTGGTTTTATTAGAATTTTGACATTTCCTTTGACAAATATGAATCTTTGATTTGTTTCTACTATAGAGCTGTATAATATACAGAGTATAGAAAGTGACCAACATATTATACATTCTTGTCTGTTGCTCTTACCTCTTCTGCCGCCCAGTGAGTTGCACCTCTGTGCTCTTCTGCCATTTTAGCTTTGGCTCTGTGGTGGACCTTTAATTCATATGTGTGGCATGTGGTCCTGAGGTCCCGCCCCCTCTCGCATCGGTACATGATGCTGAGGTCCCGCCCCCTCTCGCATCGGTACATGATTGCTGAGGTCCCGCCCCCTCTCACATCGGTATGTGCCGCCAAATTCCTGCGCCCTCTAGCATGGGTACATGGCGCTGCTGGCGTGCTCTCCTATCCCGTCTGACCCCTGCACCCGGCACAGGCCGTGATGACATCTGAAAACAAGCCAATGTCTCCACCCAGCAGCGCCCTCTAGGGGACCATCCTGTCACGTCAGCCTGTGGCACTAACAAGGTGACACCTGGAGAGGGCGCCAGCGGGGCGGCAGCTGGGAGGGGTTCTCAGCGTCCTGAGAAGCCGCATGGTGACAGACAAGAAGCACGTCGGGACTGGGAGGCGAAATCGCCGCAAATCGCTCTGCTACTGGAAGTGAGGAGTCTGATTGCTGCATGTGCTGCAGCTTCCACTGTGTCTGTCCATGTCTGAACTCCACAATGGGCTCTTCCTTCAGAAATGTAACATTATGGTTATTGTGATGAGCAGTAAAATGAAAGCCGTCCCCTTTTTACCTGCCTGCCAAAGGAACAGACTCCCTCGCTTCACTTAGCAGGAGTGTGAGCATGAAGGTAAAACGCATTTTAAAGATGTTTCAGGAGAATAACAGAGACAGCCATATAGGCAAGCGAGGAAGCCGTGTATATTCCCAAACACGTCGGCCTTCCTCACCCGTGCTGAACATCCATTATTCACTGATTTTGTGATATAGTCCATCTCTTAAAGATGGAGGCAGTTTTGAACTGTGTTAAGGATGCATTGATTTTCTGCTATTCTTGTCATGTTCGGCGGAGGATGCCGGAGACCAGGGGGTCGAGAGCAGCTCCGTGCGGCCCGAGAGCGGCTCCCTGCGGCCCGAGAGCGGCTCCGTGCGGCCAGAGAGCGGCTCCCTGCGGCCCGAGAGCGGCTCCCTGCGGCCTGAGTGAGCTGAGATCCTCCTCCGTTTCTCGTTGTCTGCACTTTTTACTCTTCCCCGGTGTCGTTGCGAAAATCCAAATTGCGGCTCTCTCTCTATTCAGAACGCCCAGCGGCCTGTCTGTGCGAGCGGTAGGATCATCGGCACCATGAAAGCCAATAAGGCTGCACTCTAAAGCTTCTGTAAAGAATGTTATTTGTTCATTCACTCATTTATACATTTATACTCTCAGCAGAACCATCTGCCTTAAGTCTCTGAAGTAACAGAAACGTTCAAGCTTGCTGGACCCAAGGCGACATGTAGAAGATGTAGAAGAAACTCACAGATTTTCAGCACAAAGGCAGATCTCGGGTTGCTCTGACCTCAATGTCCACAGATTCGAAAAACAAAGTAAATTTCCTTGCATGTTGCATTCTTCATGAATATTGAACTGTCAACTTGGGCAAGTAGGGATTTATGCTGTTACGTTTCAAGTTCAAGGAATCTGCACACGGTTGGAGCTGACAGCGTTATTTACGACCGCCGGGCTGTGACCGTCACTGTCCCATTACGACCGCCGGACTGTGACCGTCACTGTCCCATCACTGCGTGCTCCGCTACTTCACTGGCTTGGCGTAGTTTAACATGACATGAACTTTTCTCATTCCAGGAGCTAACAGCTGGGACGTTAGCAATAGGGACGAGACTTCAGCATGATTTATGGAGATATGAGCCGACTGACGCCGTTTATCAGTGAGGGCCAAACATTACAGAAAACGTCCTCACTCTGTATGTTTTTTGCAGATAGAAAAGTGCCTTGTGGCATTTTATTACAATGATAGGCTATTCCGTTTACCAAATTTCAACTCTTCCAACAGTATCCTTAGTAAGAATCAAACCACTGTACAAGGAATATTGAATGTGCTATATTTTGTAAAAAAATCAAGTATCCTGACATTTGGAGAGTTTTGTCCAGAATTCTACACTCCAGAAAATGAAAACATGGATAGGGATATTTATCACAGAAAATGGTGATATTATTGGTTGTCATGTGGGGTTCTGATCAGTAGGGATGTGGTGATATCATTGGTTGTCATGTGGGGTTCTGATCAGTAGGGATGTGGTGATATCATTGGTTGTTATGTGGGGTTCTGATCAGTAGGGACGTGGTGATATCATTGGTTGTCATGTGGGGTTCTGATCAGTAGGGACGTGGTGATATTATTGGTTGTCGTGTTGGGTTCTGATCAGTAGGGACGTGGTGATATTATTGGTTGTCGTGTTGGGTTCTGATCAGTAGGGATGTGGTGATATCATTGGTTGTCATGTGGGGTTCTGATCAGTAGGGATGTGTGTGGTGACATTGCAGCCTCCTCTGAATGTGTCAGTCACTAAGCCATTTCCAGTGTGATTACTTATACGGAATATGATTATGCTCGTTTAACATTCTAAGCTCCAGGTAGGATATATAATGACCAATTAAACTGAAGCTGGCTTCTTTAATGACTACGTTGCTCTGCGATGATGGTTATATACAAAGACCCGATTTGTTCTTCAGCTCGAACAACGATTCACTAGGTCCTTCTAATAATCACCTCTGTAGGAGAAGAAAACCTTCAGCTTTTTTTTAATTGGAACTCTGAGGATGGAGTTAGGACATTATCTTCATGTGGCCTTTTGAAAGTTTATAAAACGCTCTGTGTAAACAGGAACCTGCAGGCAGTGACTCGCTGACAAGGGCCTACTTTTAGTTTGGGATTCTTCACGAGCGACAAGGCTGGATTTAATTAACCTTTGTCAGTCTTAAAAGTGCGATTACAGCTGTCGCTCATTTATCATGTTAAAGTTCACAGTGTTTTAATGCTGTACCTATTCCATCCCTTTTCTTTACCTCCCTTCGCTCATTTTGGTGATTCAAAGTTCACAGCAATTTAAATGACTCCCCATTACACAGGGGGGGCGTGTGGCTCAGCAGGTTAGAGGTCAGTGTCTGCTCCCGGAACATCATCAGTTTAAATCCCACAGGGGGCAGAGTAATGGTATCACTGTTAGGGCCTTGAGCAGGACCCCTAACCCCAACTACTCCAGGGTACCAGACAAGCAGCTGCCCCAGTGCTCTCACCCGTGTGCGTCTCATCAGCATGAGGGGAAATGTGAAGTTTGAAATTTCGTTGCTTACTTGCTACCTGTATACTTCCGATACAGTTATTCTACGGTGAACCTGCGTGTCGCATGGATATTAGGACACTTCCACCCCCAAATGGGCAATCAGAGACATTTGCCAGCATTTCCTGTCATTGATTGATGCGCCGATGCAATAAAATGACATCACAATTAAAAATCTCACAGCTGCAGCTTTCATTAGCTTCATAATTAAACCCTCATTGTGAGTCCATAGCTTTTGTGAACGTCACTGTTCTCCATCCTCTATCCGCTTACAGGAAAAGGAGGTTCAGGACAGCGACTCGGCCACCAGCACTGCTCGAATCCCACCCCTCCCTGACATCTGCACGTCCTCCCTGTGCTTGGGTGGGATTTCTACTGCTCCTGCACTCTTAATCGCAGTCCAAAGATTGGGTATTTGCATGGGCTAATGTCACTAAAGTGCCCTTAGCACATGGGGCGTGGTGTGTGGTGTAACCGGTAGGTCATTGGTTCAATTCCCAGGGTCAGTAGAGTGATCCCACCACTGGGCCCTTGAGCAAGGCCCTTAACACCCGACTGCTTCAGGGACTGTATGACCCTGCATTCGCAAACAAAGCTTTAGCTAAAGACCCTGGCGAGTGCCTCATTTTTTTCTGGGATGCGGCTGCAGGCTCCCTGCTCCTTGGTAAAACTCACAGATGGATGGATGCATGGTGAGCTCAGCAGGTACATGACAGATAGCCTGATTCATGCATCATAAGAGCTGTTTAAGGGCCAGAAAACCACTTTTTGGGGTCTATATGCAAACTGACTCTGAACCGTGCAGTTAAATTGGCTCAATTTACTGAGCTCCACAGAGCAAAAAGTGAAGGAAAGACACCTTCAAGCATTTAACAACATCCTGAGCCTGAAACCAGCACCCTCTCCTCACTCCTGCCCGTTCGTCCATAGATGGGTATTTGTTCATATGCATTTTGAAAGGTGAGTCCACTGGTCAGTTATGAGAAAGTCTATCATATATAAAAACACTTTGTTCATGCATAATCCCAGATAAAGCTGTAATATATGCATTGATAAGAGTGTTAGCTGCCAGGAAATACTGTTGAATGAATTCCTGGGGTGGACTTTAAAATGAAATCCTGAAATGTTCATAAAATGAAATCCTGAAATGTTAAAATGAAATCCTGAAATGTTCAACATAAATTAATGGCATGTTTATTAAAATTGTGCTATATCAGACTGAAGATAAAGATACAGGGAACATTCCTACATTATGTATACCTGGTTTGCATATTTCCTGAAAAACTATAGAACATTTATATAACAGAACATTTTGGGGCCACAAAAACGTTTCACAGATTATAACACTATTATTTTTATCTTATTTATGTGCAAGATGAGTTTGTCTGAATCTCTTAGCGAATTCTATCAACTGCTTTGCACTACGAAAAAAAGAATCATTCAAATTCAGGTCTCACCACCCCCCGAAGTGCTGAGATTGTGCAGAAACCACAAGAAGACATAAACACTGAGGGCAGGCTGATATTTTCACAGCAAAGTATTCTGGGTAATTACAAAATAAAGTAAAAATAATTAATAATAAAAAAAAACTGTTCTGTTGGGTGATTTCTGACTTTTCATTGAGTGACAATTCTGCCCCTCAACGTGATATTTAAATCTCAGGTAAGCGATTTCAAACACTGGGACATTTGCTAAGTGTCTGGCTTAATCCCGCGAGCTGTGTGACTCTGTCCACTGAGGCACTGGTGTCGGCTGAGGAATCTGTGTCCATCCTCCAGCTTTGGACCTTGAGAGTTGGATGGAAAGCACATCTTACCCACTCGTCATAAATTAAACTCCCTGTCTGGTTCTTGAAGCCTTAAGTGATACTTCCTGGACCCCAGTTATACAGCATTATGCATTTAAAAAACTGAAGCATTATGTATGAAGTCAGAACACGCTATATTTTTTGCCAAATACTATTTCGTGTAAAAGGGCACATAAGCAGACATTTCAGTCACAAGGTTTAAACTTGTAAACCCTAAAGGTTAACTTTCCTTTCAAAAACTGTCAGAAGGTATTCATGTCAGTATGAATAAATTTACTGCAGTCAGGCCTGCCACCAAACTGAAAAGCATAGACATATTCAGTGGTGAGTAAACAGCACTGTCATAATGCGGTACGGCACAGGCAGGGAAAAGGTGACGAGCCACTTACGGGTCCAAGACAAACAAGGGTTTATTGAATTAAACAGAACACACTAAGGAAAGGCACATTAGAGGGACCAGAGGACATCAGAAACTAATGGGGAAAAATAAGAACCAACTAAGGAACCATAAAATAACACCAGGGAACAAAGTGACACAGGGAGCAGGACAATGAAACAAACAAAACTCCTAAATCACACAAACAGGGACAGGAATATGAAGAATGACAGATGAGAGAACAGAGTGACTTAAATACACACAGACAAGAAACAGGGAAAACAAGAGACAGGTGAAATCAATAATCAATTAACCAATCAGAGATACAGGACAACAAACAAGCAACAAGTGAAACAAATTAACACCAACATGCACAGAAACAAAGGAACTAAACAGACACCGGAACTACGCAACATAACCATTAACTGTGAATACAACACTAAGATAATAAACATGGAACAGAAATACAAGCAGGGCAATCTGTCAAAGGGAGACAGGTTAGGAAAAACACAGGGGAACTGAAACCCATTAACTGCAAATAAACAGATGAGGCTGGTGAGAGAGAGAGCAGCCTCAGACCCATAACTAAGAGAGATGTCCTTTCTGCCACACACCCAGCCGCATGAGCTACGTGGCAGTCCAGGGAGAGGAGGAAGCATACAAGGGTGAAGGACAGAGAGGGGGGAAGGTCACAGAGAGGGGGGAAGGTCACAGAGGGAGGGGTCGGGACGCACCAACCCTGACACAATGTGTGAATTGGAGCCCCAGTGGGTAGCTGTGCTGCCTCAGACCTCATGCTGTGGGAGTTCAGATGCTGCTCTGCGCGTCATATTTACACGTTTACCCTGTGAAACACTTCAGTGCCTCAAAACTGTGTTTTGTAGAAACTTTACTGTAACATACTAAGAAAGTTCTGATTGTTATATTGGTGATTTGGTCGCTAGTGCCGAAATTGCATTTAAAGAGGTTCGCCTGCGGTGACCTCACAGGTATGTCTTATTTTGGAAAATGCTCTCATGCTGTGCCTCTGGTACAGGGTCACGGTGTCTGCCTTTGTGTGTTCAATGCTTTCTGATGAAAAATAAAACAAACCAGGACGAGTTACCGTTGAAATTCCCAAGAGCAGGAGCGTGAAAGAACCGGGTCGCACGCTCAATATCAACACATACGCCTGTGTCACTGTCCCTCACAGGTCACCTCTTACACTGCAATAAGAAATTATCAAAGGCAGCCCATCACAGGGTATGGGACACTGGATATGGGGGCAGTCTGTCACATGGCATGGGACACTGGATATGGGGGTCAGTCTGTCACAGGGGTATGAGACACTGGATATGGGGGGCAGTCTGTCACAGGGTATGGGACACTGGATATGGGGGCAGTCTGTCACAGGGTATGGGACACTGGATATGGGGGGCAGTCTGTCACAGGGGTATGAGACACTGGATATGGGGGACAGTCTGTCACATGGTGTGGGACACTGGATATGGGGGCAGTCTGTCACATGGTGTGGGACACTGGATATGGGGGGGCAGTCTGTCACATGGTGTGGGACACTGGATATGGGGGTCAGTCTATCACAGGTTATGGAACACTGGATATGGGGGGGGCAGTCTGTCACATGGTGTGGGACACTGGATATGGGGGCAGTCTGTCACAGGGCATGGGACACTGGATATGGGGGTCAGTCTGTCACAGGGTATGTGAATGCCCTTGATGAGCATCAACAAATCAAGCAAATTGGATAATAAATATGTGCAGCATTATTTTTTATGGGATCTTATTGTGTACATGAAAATATATACATCCCCCCCACACACACACACACACACACACACACACACAAATAGGGACAAATTTGCCTTCAGAACAGCTTCAATCCTTCTCAGATGCTGTCAGACATGTAGGGAGCTGTGTGTGGTGAGATATTGGGCCATTTTTTGTGTTTTTTTGATTTGATTTGATTTGTCAAGAAGAAAAGCCTCCAGTTCTCAGTGAGATGAAGGTGATGAGAATCTGCTTCGTGGTTCCTGCTCCTGAACTCCCTGTAAAGGTTAAAAGATGCTGATACGATGTGATTGAGGATCTGTGGGAGACATTTGACTTCATCCTAGTGTTTATAAACCCCCCCCCCACCGAATTTGTCTAATAGTGTGTATGGGAACATTATCATGACCAGACATTAACATCACGCTAAACTTTACTCTGGATATTTGTGTATTTTGCTGGTTTGGTAGAAAGATCATAAGGTTACGCCTTTGTGCTCTGGGAGCCTGACTCCCCCCCCTGGTTCTGTGTCTGCAGTCTGCCTGTTCTCCTCCTGTTTTTCCCTGGTGTTTTCCCTTGCTGTGTTCTTCTGCTGTTTCCTCTAGGTGTTTCCTCCTACTGTCTCATCCTGCTGTTTCCTCCTGCTGTTTTCTCATGGTCTTTCCTTACCAGTCTGTAATGCACCAGTTCACTTTAACTTTCTTTTGGTTTTTGGTAATAAACTGAAATTAAAGGTACATAAAGGGGAGAACATCTGTTTCTAAGCACAGTGCGACATTTTACTCCATTAAGCAGTATGTTTTATGTGGTGATATTCTATAACTGAGCCCCGTTCAGTACTGAGGGCTGGCTGGCTGCTTGCTGCAGTCTGATCCATAACGTCGAGGCCATATTCATCTCCCCTCCTCTAGCAGGTCCTGATTTCTATTCATGACATATTGATAGAGCCCTTTTATTTTTCCTACCCCCAACTTAAACATCAATGCAGAGTCATCATCTTATTTGACCTTCTATTGCCACAGTGTGTTCAGAGCTGCCAAAGACTTTAAGTTTTTATAATATTCCCTCTAGAGTATAAGAGACCTGTATTCAGGTATCAGCACTGACAGTGTTTGGCTGTGACATAAATATATCCAGGTAATTAATGCCTGATAGGGCAGCATCTCTAATGGGATATTTGATTAGTGACACAGGGGTGACTCAGTTACTGGAGGATTAGTTAGTGACACCTAAGGAATGTGGTGTATTTTACATAATAAGCACCTTAAAATACCACATAAGTGAATTACAGTGAAACCATTATTGGCTGTTTGTCCTGTCAGCTGCCACATTTCAGGGGGAGTTTTGTTTGTAAATATGTTCTTTAATCAGTGAAATGGAACCACGCCTTTTACCTCAGATGTATTTTATTTTATCTACAACTGGAGAAGCTGTAACAGAAAATGCATAAATGGTTTTTGTCATTAACTGAGCTGGAAGCATCATTAACTGTAAATAACAATTAAAATCCAAAGGCAGAAAATCACCCAACACAACACCCAAAGCGAAGATCTTGGACGATTTGATCATTTGTATACTACAGTTGAAATAATTCTCACAACTGATATGCAGGGTAAATTGTGGATTAAAACATTCAATGACAAAATATTCAAATTATATTTACTTTTTAAGTGCTTGGTTACTGCAGTCAACTTTTGCACTCTAATTAATTTTTTTAAATTCTGAATTACTCAGCTAGTATTTTTATATTGAAAGCAGCATCTTTATCAAAGAAATCAACTGTTTATAGACAGTTATTTACAAAAACAAAAGTTGTATGACTGTCATCTCTGATGTATTGAATCTTTGCACTGGAAGTGTCTATGCTCTGATAAGTTTTAATACAGAGCATGTTCTGCGCGCCTTTGTCAGTTATAAGACATTGAAATAAGACAGATTTGTCCCATGACCCCAGAACATGCCAGAGACTCCACAAAGGATGGTTTCCCAGAGTAACCGTGAACCATAATGCAGTACAGACACAGCAACAAATTAAGGAGAATAACTGAGTAAACAGAACCAGTACAAAGGTAATGATGTCTTTGTTTGGTCATCGATGTCCTTTATATGCCTGTCTGAGGATTCCACCACCTCAGCCGTGGACGTCTGAGGACCCCTACTGGCCAAATTATTAACAACAACAACCTTAATCATTCACCTTTCAAACTTCATATCTGTCCAGATGTGATTCTCCAAACATGCGCACAGATGAGAAACATTATCATTGGCAAGATGTCTACACAATATACAAGTCAGATCTTTCCCTTACTTGATCAAAGTAAGACTTGCCGATGCGTGTTTACCTGAAATTTCTGACGGCCAGCGAAGAGCAAAATGAAAAGGAGGAATCACACCCAGTGTGGACATATCTTAGGTTGCACCCTAAAGTGTGTGAGGGTTCACATCTGGGCAGGTGTGAGGTTAAGTAGCCAAGTGTGCCCACTGACCCCCTACACGTCCATCTTCTAGCCGCTAAGCCAGTGCAGGGCTACACAGAGGGGGCTGGATTCTGTGCCAGGACCACGGGGCACAAGGCAGAGGAACACAAAACGCCAGCCTGCCACAGGGCACAGATACTGTGGGGAATCAGAGAGGGCAGTTAGCCGAACTCCATGAGTTTGGATTGTAATAAGAAATCAGTGAATCCAGAGGAAATACTCACAGCATACCGTCTATAACACCATAAATCTATTATATATACTATTACACCCCCTGAATCTGTATCTGAGCCCAGGTATTTCTCTCTCTCCCCTTTTGTGCTGCCCTCTACAGTGTCAGAGTAAGGGGTACAGCCCTCGTACAGCTCTGCTCCCCAAGGTACAAACAGCACACCGTCTATAACACCATAAATCTATTATATATACTATTATACCTGCTGAATCTGTATCTGAGCCCAGGTATTTGGCTCTCTCCTCTTTAGTGCTGCCCTCTACACTGTCAGAATAAAGGGTACAGCCCTGGTACAGCTTTGCTCCCCAAGGTACAAATACCATTAATGTTCCCTCCGAATGGAGTCAATTTACCTTACATTAGACTAAAAGTACACTTACCTACAGTGGGGGTACACCTGGCAGACCCTTGAGGGTACAGCCCCAGTGACAAGTAATTGTACCCTGAAAGGTACAAGCTGGTGCTCTTTTTCTGACAGTGTAAACCACTCCACAACAACCACTAGGCAGATGTTCCTGTACAGTACCAGTCAAAAGTTTGGACACACCTACACATAGATAGGATTGTTTTGTACTATTCCCTACATTTTAGAATATTTATAAAGACATCAAAACCATTAAATAACATATATAGAATTATGCAATTATGCACTGACCAAAAAACTATTAAGCAAAAAAGATAACGTTGGGGGGCAGCTCTGTCGGCTGGGACTCAGAAGGTTGCTGGTTCAAATCCTGTAGTCAGGAGTGAGATCCCACCATTGGGCCCTTGATCAAGGCCCTTAACCCCAGTTGCCCCACAGACTGGCTGACCCTCCTGTCTCCTCTACACCAGTTCCATGAGGTGGCCTCCTGGGATGCTGTTCCAGCTGTCCTACAGGAGCTCCCATATACATGCTGAGCTCTCATTGGTTGCTTTTCTGTCACTCCCATATATATGCTGAGCTCTCATTGGCTGCTTTTCTTTCACCCTCTGGTCAGACTCCTCCATAACCATCTCTACTGTGTTTAGGTCAGCTGGCCAGGTCATGTGATGTGACACTTGGCGTGTCCAAACTTTTGATTGGTAGTCTTGCCGTTCATTTCTATCTAGCGGCCTGAAGCATACAGATTATGGATTACAATCATTTAATTTATATGTATAACCAGGGTAAGGGGCCACCCACAGGGGCCATTTAGACCACTGTAAGGGCACCTTATAGGGCACTGCAGCAGACTCTCTCCACAGGGAAGGGCACTTCATAACGGCACCGTCATAAAATGATATCGATATGCATTTAATTGCAGACCTAATTATACAGTATGTCAAGTAATGCAAGATATCAGGCACAGACTGAAGCAGTAGTTATAAGCACTACAATGCTGAGCAACTATATATGAAGAATTGTTGTGTTATAAAGGTGTAACTGTTAGTCAGAAGGGTTCATATAGTTAACAGGGATCCCCCCACCCAATACACTCTGCACAGTGATCCATGGAGCTTCTAGCAGAGAACAATATTATATAATCTGCTGCCTGCTGAAGTGTTACAGCTGCTAGGAGAAAATCATACTATACAGGGAATTAAAACCGGTTTACCAGTATGACCGGGTATCCCAGCCAACACTACCAATAGGTCAGATAAAATAAAAGTTAAGATGCAGAAATTTTATCTTACCTATTGGACAAAACAGGATGTCAAATCCAGTAAATATTAATATATCACAGTGTTTTCATTACTATTACATCAAGCTTCTTTTTGAAATGTTTTTGATAATGTAATTGGGTATTTTAACAGTGTTGTGTACTGAGCCCTGACTGGTTTAGATAGCTAATTAGCTAACATGTTGTAAAATTATTTAACATCTATCCATTTTCTGAAACCACTTATCCTATTCAGGGTCATGGGTGGTCCGGAGCCTATCCAGGAGGCTATGGTGCAAGGCAGGGAACAACCCAGGATGAGATGCCAACCCTATCACAGGGCACACACACACCATTCACTCACACCTTTGGGCAATTTGGTAACTCAGCATGTTTCTGGACTGTGAGGAAACTGGAGTACCTGTTGCTTGTGAAAGTCCGTCTATGAGCTCAGCACAAATATAACGCCATAGGTCCCAAGTGACATCACCGTGTCCCTGGATGAATAATGTGACCAGAAACAGCTGGGATTCACTACGCAAATGTGCCAGGATGCTTTTGCACTAATTCGTAATAGAGAATTTAAGAATTTAAAAGGTGCCTGTAATTCAGCGCACAGGTGAAAACTGGAACATCAGTGTAAAGCAGCCGCAGCACGGCGACTAACGTGAATAGTGACTCGTGATTTAATCGTGGTTAAAGTGTCACTGCACTACCGCGTTTTATATAAACAAATATAATACAGAATGTGCGTTATGACAGAATTAGGTGGCGGCGGGAGCTTGTCCCCTTTCGCTTATCGTTTATTATTAATTAAGTCACATGGATAAAATCCCCAAAAACGGTCCGCCGTGCCACTGAGTCCGCGTCCGTTTCTGCTCAGACCGCTTCCGCGTTTGACACGAAGCGGATCGTTTCCTGTCTGTAAATGAAAGTGAAAGTGATTTAAAGCTGGAATCGCCATTTTGTCAAGACACACGAACAAGATTCTGGAATAAAAGAAAGATATTTATATTGCCAGGTAAGATTATAGTTAACAGACACAACTAATAATAAAATTAACATGTCTGACACACTTATATAGAGCGGCGGTGCCATTGATTTAAGCGCTACTTCACTTTTTATCTTTCTCCTTTAAAGTAAAACGTCACTTTGTTATTTCTGTAAATTGTATATTTATTTCCAAGGCATTTATCAGTAATACTCTTAGGATGTGTTGCATTGCATCCAGAGGCGATCCTAGGGTCTGTTGGGGCCCCAAGCAAATATTCACTGGGGGCCCCCCTCTAACCGGTTTTTATCATCATTTTAATAAATTTGGCTCTCGTTCGCCATCTAGTGGCTTGGGGGCCCGAAGCAGCTGCCTGCCCTGCCTGCTGACAAGATGCGCCTCTGATTGCATCTCGATCTAAGTGTTGAGCCTGAATTTTGTGCTGGTGCTCCTAAAATTTTCAGTAATTTTCTCAGTACTAGGGTTGTAAAAGGGCGGAAAGTTTCCAGGAAGTTTCCGGAAACTTTCCATCCCATGGGAAGTTTAGCTGGGGAATTTTGGAAATATTCCAAGTTGGAAACTTTGCATTGGAATTACTGGGAATATATGGGAATTAACTGGAAAATTCCCAAAATTTTGCATCCCTACTCAGTACTAGTGGAGAAAGTCAGTCTGCAGCCCGGACATGAAATGTGTCAGAGTAACAGAATGGAGACCCAGGGCGCTGATTCGATGTAAAAGTGCTGAGTACTAGATATTGTTTATGTATGTATTTATTTACCCTTCATGTTCACAGAGGCCCCAGCAGGAATCATCTGGTCTGGATCGGCACAAAAATGGAGGAGGCTGCTTCTGAAATGCGCCCCCCTGTGGCGTGTAAGAGAAAGAGCACTGAGAGGTAACAGTGTTACAGCCACTAGCATGCATGTCTCTCTGGGTCTATAGTCAGGCCATAACATAAAGTAAACTGGGCTCCTAGCTAGGGCTGGCTCAGTGGGCAGCACTGTAATATGTGTAGCTTAATAAAAAGACCTCAACATCTTTCTTCACCTTTTTCTTACACAATCAGCCAGTTCTTTTATACTAGAGGCGAGCAAGAGATCATCCCTCCTATACAAAATGGACACATAAGAAAACTAAACAAACAAACAAATATATAAACAGGTAAAAAGTAACATCAGTCAAGTGTAATTATGGTAGTTTTTAACAGTGATATTAACCTTTCATGTAGGAATCAAATTTTTAGGTGAGAATTTATTTCACATTATAATTGACTGTAAATAAGTCTGTTTACATCAAGAGCTTCCCAGCATATCAAAGTACATGAAGGCAGAGCAGAAGCTAAACAGCAGTGTGATGCCGTCCCCATTGTATGAATTATATTTATACCATGAGGGTTTGTTTCCTCTCGCTGCCCACAGTGTCCTGATGAAGAGAGCAGACTCCCCTGTACCCAGCTGTGTTTCCCTGAAGAGTGACTGGTCAATGGACCCCCCACTCGCCTTCAGAGAGGGACCTTTTCCTACAGATCAAAAGTAAACGTGCATTTAGACAAACACTGTTTAAAACACTCAGACACTCAGTCAAATGGCACAGAGGCACATACAAGGAAAAAACACACAATAAATGCATTCATTTTTACCTTTAACAAATTCCATCACCTTTGATAATTTAAACAAAAGTTTTGTCTGCATTCAATGCAAATACCTTCTGAGGTAAATGGATGAGGATTACTGTAAAACCTGACTTCTTGTGAGCTGGAATTGGAAGTTATTTAATTGTAAAGTGGATTTTAAATTTCAGTCCTCAGCACAGAGCTGAATAAAAAATGGTTTGTCTGATCCCTCCTGCATATCCATTAAAGCACAGGTGTCAGACTCCAGTCCTGGGGGGCCGGAGCCCTGCACATTTTTGGGTTTCCCCTCATTTAACACACCTGATTCAAATCCTTGTGCTAATTACCATGCTGTTGAGCTGAATCATTTATGGTGGAACAGGGAAAGAACTAAGCTATACAGGGCTCTGGTCCGCCAGGATTGGAGTTTGATACCCCTGCATTAAAGAATGACTCAACAATAGATTGTCAACTTGCGAGGCGGATGCTTCTGTTTTGATCAATAATTTCACTCTCATGAATTCATTAGATCATGCTCAGACTAAGGCTTCAGTTTAACATGTTTAATGGAACTGTGGCTTAAATAATACAGTAGTATCATCAGACAAAAAAGAGAAAGACTTTTGGTTTCTTTGCCAAAGGTGACAATTAAATATTTGCTGATTCAGTGCAAATAAGTAAACATTATTAGACGTAAAAGAAATTTCTGTATATGATAAGTTTAAAAAGTAGACAGTACACAAAGAAAAAATCTTGAAAACACCATATTGTTAAATAAATAAATTTAAATTAAAAAAATTAAATCCTTAAAAATCGGACGTTAAGGCGGGGTGTGGGGGCTGCACATCAACAGCAGGCATTGTGGTGTAAAAATCCACTCACCATCCACTCACCTTCAGAGAGGGACCTTTTCCTACAGATCAAAGGTAAATTTGCATTTAGACAAACACTGTTTAAAACACTCAGACTCTCAGTCAAATGGCACAGAGGCACAGACAAGCTATGAGGAAAGAAACTCTATAATGAGTGTATATTTTTTAACCTTGTCAAATGCAGTTGTCTTTGAGAATTTAAACAGATGTTCTGTCTGTATTATGTCTGTGTTCTACACTGTCTGACCAAAAAAGGTCGACATTTGAATTTAAATCAGCAAATACTTAAAAGCCAATGACTGGATCAGTTTTATGGCTCAGCAACGTTATGCAGCAATAAAGTGAAGTCAGCTGAGAGTCTGAATCTACTGACTGGCCAGGTTATCACATCAATGGATGTTTTATATTTTCAAACATAGTTGCTGCTTGAGATAAAAGATCACAATTCATTAATAATGAACAAACATTAGTGTTTAACTTGTGTTATTCATGACTTGTTCCTTAAGTAGTTCACAAAGGTTTATAGAATTAACAGATACTGTAACAAATATAGTAACTGCTTGGGATAAAAGATGCATTACGATTAATTACTGATGAATTAACATGAAGTCAGTGTGTTACTAAGACTTGGTTGATTAATACATAAGTAATACTACAGTAAAATCCCGTTAATGGACTCGCTTATAACGGAATATCATCTATAACGGACGAGGTCCACTGGTCCTGGCCCCGTGCCTTAAAGAACGTGCAGAATAAGCATCGGATATAGCAGACTCGCACATAACAGAATTTCACTTATAACGGACATGCAGGTTCCGCCGACGAGGTGCGTGGCGTCCCGGTGATATCCAGCGCAGATACGTAGTCGGGATTATTAATAGTCACGCGTCTGCTCAGGTAAAGTTGTATTACTACATGTACAATATAATAATCTATACCACAAGTCTGTCTGCTGGGGTGTGGTATGAGTAAATGGTGCTGTATGCCCAGAACACTATGCTTCAAATTAAAAGCCAGAGAGTAGTCACTCCCGTTACACTAGTTTAGCAAATTATATGTCCAGTGCCCATTAAGATAAAGGCTCTTGTTCAGCATCTGGTGTAAAGTGGTACCAGGCATGATGCATGTGTCTCTGCCAGCATGAGCCTGATGCTGCTTCCTGTCCAGCTGGGAGTTAAGGGCTTTGCTCAAGGGACAAAGACATGTGACTGTTCTGCTGAGGCTGGGCGTAAACCAGCGACCTTCTGATCACAGGCCCAGAGGCTTACTCTGCTAAGGCTGGGCGTAAACCAGCGACCTTCTGATCACAGGCCCAGAAGCTTACTCTGCTGAGGCTGGGCGTAAACCAGCGACCTTCTGATCACGGGTGCAGAGGCTTACTCTGCTGAGGCTGGGCGTGAACCGGCGACCTTCCGATCTCAGGCCCTGAGGCTTACTCTGCCGAGGCTGGGCATAAACCAGCGACCTTCTGATCACGGGCCCAGAGGCTTACTCTGCCGAGGCTGGGCGTGAACCGGCGACCTTCCGATCACAGACCCAGAGGCTTACTCTGCCGAGGCTGGGCGTGAACCGGCGACCTTCTGATCACAGGCCCAGAGGCTTACTCTGCTGAGCCACATGCTGCCCCCCCCCCCCTCAAAAACACCCACTGTCGCCTCTGTCTGGCTCTCTGGGGCATTTGGCAGGGATGATGTAAAGCGCTTTGAGACAATATAATATTGTGAAAATGCTCTACATAAATAAATTTCATTTGGATTGAATTAGATGAACTTTTCTGCCTTATTCACAGAGACCAAAAGGAAGAATGCAGTTCAGATCTACATGGAAAATCGGGTTTATCATCCATATTGAAGGTCTGTATTTGTTGCTGAAATGTTTTCTTAGCTGTTATGTGAATTAGCTTATATTTTATGCAGCTGAATAATAAGAAATTCATCCTGTTAAAGGAAATATATTTAAAACTATGATTCACAAGTAAAACTCTGAAAAGGTTTGGTGCAAGTAGCAATAATTAACTGTGACTGTTTATTTTAGTCACTAGAGGAAAAAGCCGTAAAGTTCCTAAAGGATGAGCTGAAGAAGTTTGTGAGGTACCTAGATCAGAA
>JAODLC010000085.1:214115-237719 GCA_026781145.1 Hippopotamyrus pictus | reverse complement strand
GGGGCACTGGGATCCACACTGACCACAGGGTGGACTAACCTGTTGGCCAGACCAACACCTCTTCCAGCAGTAGCCCAGCTTTCCTAGTTGGTCTCCCATCCAAGTACTGACCAGGACCAAAGCTGCTTCAGATGCATTACCTGGTCTGACCTCCAGGTGGTGTGGTTGCTGACGTCTCAAAAATAAAGATAGTGATTGATCAATCAATCAAATAGTTGATTAACAAACAGACAAATAAACAGTATATAGTAACTGTTGAAACACGTCACCATGAAATGTAGGTAGTAATTAAAAACCTTAAAAATCTTTTTGTATTAGTGAGCAGGACCAGGTGACAAACTGTTTCTGTCAGTGTTCTGGGGTTCTAGGTAGCTTTTATTAATGTTTTACATTACGTATCTTACATTTGCAATGAGGACATTGTGGAGGACACTTTGCTTGAAATAACATGTATTATAAAGCTACTTTTCATGCATATCTATGCATATAATGTCCTGGGGACAGAAATGGCACGGATTTGGCAGAATGCCCTGAAACGGCTTAATTGTCCATGAGAATCCTGTGGCTGCGGTAACGTTAGCTGTATGTTCCATATTCAGTCTTCCATTCAGTCGTCCATGAGAATCCTGTGGCTGCGGTAACGTTATAGCTGTATGTTCGATATTCAGTCTTCCGGCTGTAGTGTCATTCAGCATGTAAGCCAGGCACTTTATAATCACAGGCTTTTCATGTTCGTGGGCAGAGATGCACACCGATCATTTTTCGTTTCGAACCTTTTGCTGTCTGTGCCAAGTCTTGGTATTATCTAAGAAAAGAGGCGATCTCTGCTGTAACAAGACATCGGTTCAGAAATTGGAGTCTATGGTGACTCTTGCACACCGTTTGGTTTTCCTTATTACTTCGTGGGTAAATATTAATTAATAGCTGAATGTTCGCATGTACACTTCACATTCAATAGCTGGTGGTGATTGGCTCATTTCTCGAGTTTGATAAGATATCCCTGCATGACGCCTTGAGTCCGGAGGCTGCGGGTACAAGGCGGGGAACAATAACCCAGAATGGGGTGCCAACCCATGGCAGGGCACAGTCACACACCAGTCACTCACACCAGTAGGTATCTCCAATTAGCTTTGGCGTGTTTTTGGAGTGTGGGGAAACTGGAGCACCCGGAGGAAACCTCACGACGACCCGGGGAGAACATGTGAGTTCCACGTACAAGGACCCCGGCTGAGATTCGAACCCTGATGCCAGAGGTGCTAACCACTACACCACCGTGCCGGCCCTAAACCTAACCTTTAAAATACATTTTTAGTTTATTTTGTTTTGCTTTAAGGTGGCATCCCAACATGCCGACCAATGAACATACTGCATCTTAAAGATTGTGATCATTAATGCAATGATAACTAAAAAACGAACGCAGATATAATGCGAATATTTTTTTTTTTTTTTGAAAAATGACTGAAAAAAGCCGTAGCACCCAGACTTTATACAGGGAGGTGAGATCAGCATATTTCGTTCTGAGTGCTTTCCAGTGCTGCTTATTTACAGTATTATACTTGTTATAAACTGCCTCCCTCCCCACTAGATGGCGACATTACGCTTGTTTTACTTTCAAACCACACCGCCAATCGGCAGAAGAAGATCTCGCCTGTCAACGCTACCAACGCGAGAATGGAAGATACCATTATTAGATATACCCGATAGCTAAAAGACACATTGGGTTTATATAGTTTTTAAGCTTAGTCTTACACACCGTATTTATTGTTACCTACCGCTAGCTAAAATGTTGCTTTGATATGTAAAGAAATACAGAGGAAAAGCAGCTTCTGGTGTGTTTTGTATTTATGCGTTGGGTATGTGGTCTCGCCTCCCCTCCCAAAGACTGTTCCAGAAGTCACGGCGCGTGGACCCACGCTACATGGTGCCGTGTCTTTGTGAGGCATCTATATCTCAATACCTTAGCAGTGTCACGGATACCAGTATCTGACGTTTGAAATGTCTACTTTGGGAACCCTCGCCTTCGATGAATATGGGCGTCCATTCATCATTATCAAGGACCAGGATAAAAAATCCCGCCTGACGGGCCTGGACGCTCTGAAGGTACCGCGCCGGTTAGCCGGCTCGCTTAGCAATGCTTGCTTATGTCTCTTTTATCAGCATTTGCTGAAGATACTTCAGCTGACTGTAGTGCATAGCAATCTATTAAAATGGGTCCGTTAATCCTTTTTGAAATTTTGTGCGTTTTTCCCTGTAAACGAAGGGTAGTCGGTAATTTTGCACTATAATGTTTAAGGGGGTCCTGTTAAGATACACAAAGGAGCCAGGCATGCTGCAGGGGTCAATGCACATTAATGATCATGCATAAACAGTGTTTTCCCCGTACTTTAGCTGCATATATTCACATAGCGGTGTATTGACGCAGCGGGGCGCGGCCGATTAGCGGTTTGCCATCCATCCACAAGCGCATGGCGGTCCGAGTGTCTGACCGGCGGGCCGAGCGTGACTTGCTGTTACTTTTACACGCGAGTTTAGTCTGTAGCCGTTTCATGTTGGATGCATTTGTCTGTGACCGGTATCAATGATAGCGCATGTTTAGACCTGCTTCGTATTGGGTTGCTGTTTCAATAAGCATGAAGTTCAATGACAATTATTCAAATTAATAAAACGAATCCGCGTGTGATAACCCAGAAGCCACCGAGGATTGCGATCTGCTTATGTAAAATGTTGTATGTAGTCTGCTTTTTGTTACTTATTTTCCTATATTTGCACTTTCTAGTCTCACATCATGGCGGCAAAGGCGGTGGCAAATACGCTGAAAACTTCTTTGGGTCCCAACGGTAAGTGTCTCCTGGCCTCTGCACGTCCCCCCCGTTTCCTGGCCTTTGCAGGTGACTGATAATCCCACGCTGTGCTTCCCAAGGTCTCGACAAGATGATGGTAGACAAGGATGGCGAGGTGACGATCACCAATGACGGGGCCACCATCCTCGGCATGATGGACGTGGATCACCAGATCGCCAAGCTGATGGTGGAGCTGTCCAAGTCACAGGATGATGAGATTGGAGATGGAACCACCGGCGTAGTGGGTAAGGGACTGTGACTGGGGGGGCTGGCTTGGGAACTTAAACTGATATGAAAGTTTCACTGAAGCAATCAGTCACTTCATCAGCCTGATCATTTAAAGTTACATCCACTGACTAAAATTTGTAAAAGACTTTGCATATTTCATTAGTATTTTTAGTTATGTATCATCTACATAAAATGAATCTTATTTAGTATCTAAGGATGCTATAACCAGAAATAACCTATTTTTTGCCCTGATCAGCACTCGTTGGCAATCGGTCGGTCAGTCTAAATATGACCCTGTTTTATGAGCCTGTTATGCTGTTTACTAGCTTATGTTGCTTTTTCCCCAAATCCGTTTCCCTCTATAGTCGTGTCCCCCACCCCTCACCTTCTCTCCCCCCCAGTAATGTTGCCTGATAGGTGAGGTAATACACTTATGGGAAACGTGTCTGCTGTTTGGAGATTTTGTACCATCTGGGACAAAGACGTTAAATTCAGTGCATATGGCGTATGAATAAGAATTTGACTGTAGAGGAACTACCACAAAATATTTGGAACAGCTAATTTAATTCAACACTTGCGCAGCCATTTATATTTGAAAAGTTTTTTAAAAATACATTGCTTGCAGA
Organism: Hippopotamyrus pictus; assembly: GCA_026781145.1. Taxonomy (NCBI): domain Eukaryota; kingdom Metazoa; phylum Chordata; class Actinopteri; order Osteoglossiformes; family Mormyridae; genus Hippopotamyrus; species Hippopotamyrus pictus. The sequence continues at coordinate 234,025 of JAODLC010000085.1, read as the reverse complement.
AAGCTAAGTTGATTAAAGAAGTGTTGAAAAATTATAGTTTGCTAGTTATTAACCTAAGAACTGGAATCGGTGAGGATCAGTATGAGCAAGGCAGGCTTTTAAAATAATCAGGATCGATCGGGGAAGGTGCGATCAGTGCATCCCTGTTACTATATAATGTTTGTAATAAGCAACCTTCAGGCATGAGAGGAGGTGAAATCACCCGCCACTCAAATTCCGACACCCGGTGCCCCATGTCGGTCTGCTTTAGTCAGCCTTCTGACTCGCTGCCACTCTTTCTCTCTGCTCAGTACTTGCCGGCGCCCTTCTGGAGCAAGCAGAGCAGCTGCTAGACCGAGGCATCCACCCGATCCGCATCGCCGACGGCTACGACCAGGCAGCCCGCATCGCCATCAAGCAGCTGGATAAGATCGGCGACAGCTTCCCGGTGGACCCCAATAACACAGAGCCTCTCATCCAGACGGCCATGACAACCCTCGGCTCCAAAGTGTAAAGCTTGATCTTTTTACCTCTTCTGGGAGAAGCTCGCTGTGGACCTCCACCTCTTTCTAACCTTCTCACTCTGCTGTCCCTCAGGATCAATCGCTGCCACAGGCAGATGGCCGAAATCGCCGTCAACGCCATTCTGACCGTGGCGGACATGGAGAGGAAGGATGTCGACTTCGAGCTCATCAAGATGGAGGGCAAAGTGGGCGGGAAGCTGGAGGACACGCAGCTGATCAAGGGCGTCATCGTGGACAAGGAGTTCAGCCACCCCCAGATGCCCAAGGTGGGCTCCACCTCAAATGGGGGGGCGTGTGACGAGGCGCGATTCAGGGACGCATGATTATATCGGCATGACACCGGTATCGGCCAATAAAAGCTTATAAAGTTCTTTATCGGCATCAGGTGATATTAAAATTTCTACTGATGAGCCTGGCTGATAAGGTGACTTTATGGGCGCATGGCGACACTCATTTTACACTATTGATTAAATTGCGCGTCTTAACAGTCGTCATTCTGAAGAGCATGAAGACTTTCTGAAAATACAGCACCTGTCAAAACCTGTCAGCAGCTTGTCTAGTCATATCTGACAAAGCTAGGAAATATATTAGCTAAGTGTGTATATCTGTTGGCCAGAATTAGTTAGAAAATATCGACATATTGAATACTGACAAAACAATCCAACACCTTGCATCCCTGGTGTAATGTTGTTATTGTACTCTTTGTACTGTTTATTTTAGGTTTTGAAGGACGTGAAAATCGCCATCCTCACCTGCCCGTTCGAGCCGCCCAAACCCAAGACAAAGCACAAGCTGGACGTGACGTCGGTGGAGGACTACAGAGCCCTGCAGAAGTACGAGAAGGAGAAGTTCGAGGAAATGATCCGGCAGGTTGGTACGGGTTTGCGTCATGTCCTTCCGGAAGCACAGCCACCATAGGTGGGGTGTAACCCGTGGTCTGGGGTTAGAGGTGGGGGGGTCCGGAGCTGACGTCGGTGTTTGGGTGTAACCCGTGGTCTGGGGTTAGAGGTGGGGGGTCTTCCCGGAGCTGACGTCGGTGTCTCGATGCGCCGCGCAGGTGAAGGAGAACGGCGTGAACCTGGCCATCTGTCAGTGGGGCTTTGACGACGAGGCCAATCACCTGCTGCTGCAGAGCGAGCTTCCTGCCGTGCGCTGGGTGGGGGGGCCCGAGATCGAGGTGAGTGCAGACTTCATGGGGGGGGGGTTCTCTCTGACACAGCTGCCAGGGTTTTGGGGGGGGGGGCGTGTTTCCTACTTGAAAGCTTAACCTGTTTTATTGCTGTTTATACTGTCAAGTTTTCTCTTCTGTTACAATTATATAAACTGATTATTGCGTCTGTCTTGTTTGAAATGTTAATGGCTATTGTTGCCTTGTGTATGTGTGTGTGTGGGGGGGGGGTTATGTATGTATTGCATCATGGGGACCAAGTGTCCCCACATTGTATTAAAAACTTGTGATTTTTTTTTTTTTTTTTTGCATGGTTACTTATGATCGCGGTTAGGGCTGAGTAGGGGTTAGGGTCGTCCTTGTTGGGATTAGGGTTTTGCCCCGAATGAATGGAGTCCCCACAAAGATATGCATGCAGGCGGGTGGTTTTAGCTTGAGCCGCTTGACCAATGGAGGCTGCGGGTCCGCAGCTGATCGCCATCGCCACGGGCGGCCGCATCGTGCCCCGCTTCTGCGAGCTGACCCCGGAGAAGCTGGGCACCGCCGGGCTGGTGAAGGAGATCTGCTTCGGCACCACCAAGGACCGCATGCTGGTGATCGAGGAGTGCAAGAACAGCAGGGCCGTCACCGTCTTCATCAGGGGCGGCAACAAGATGGTACGGCGTCACTCCCTTCAGTCAGATACGCCTTACATTACTTCCTAATAAATTCCCCTCCTATGACTTGCGAATACCTTGCGTGTGATTTGAACAGGCACACATTTGAATGGGTTATAGCTGTTCTCTGATGCTGAATGCGGGTGTGTCTAATGCGCAGATCATCGAGGAAGCCAAGCGCGCCCTCCACGACGCCCTGTGCGTCATCCGTAACCTGGTACGTGACAACCGCGTCGTGTACGGAGGCGGAGCTTCTGAGATCGCCTGCGCCCTCGCCGTCAACCAAGCCGCCGACAAGGTATGAGGCAGCAGGCGCGCGCCGAGGCGTCCGGCACGCGCTGATTAATCCGTGTTCGGCCGCAGGAGGTCGTCGAGTCGCGGGCTTTCGGGGAAGCTCCCTCGTCGTTCTTTCCAGGTGATTTCGGAGCCCCGTTAAAGCTCGTACCGCGGCGTCTCCCCCTCTGCAGTGCCCCTCCTTAGAGCAGTACGCCATGAGAGCGTTTGCTGACGCGCTGGAGATCATCCCCATGGCCCTGGCAGAGAACAGCGGGATGAGCCCCATTCAGACCATGACCGAGGTCCGTGCCAGACAGGTGAAGGAGAACAATCCGGCGCTGGGAATCGACTGCCTGCATCAGGGCACCAATGGTGCGTGAGCTCGTCACCGCGGGGGGGGGCGGGGTGATGCAGCACACTAATGCAGTAATAATCCCAGGTTGATCTTTTATCTGCTGAAGTGACAAACCCCAGCTAATAAGGCTCAGGTTTAGTCTTTGACTGAATGGTCCTGCATTTTTTCTACTCTGTGAAAATAACAGGCAAGTCTGCAGCTGAGGTAATTCAGTTACATAAATATAATACATTTAGTGAAAGGGTGTAACCTACTGCAGAGTAATAGGATAGTGAGAGAGAACTGATATCAAGCAAAGGCAGTTCTTTTGAAACTGTACTTAGATTCTGTGGTAATTTTGTTACTGTTACCATCGAATGAGCTGATGCAGACTGAAGTATTGTCCTGCAGCTCCCAGTTAAAATGCATGCGGCCTGTGTTCAGTCACTAATCCTTCTGACACGTTTCCCCCAGACATGAAGCAGCAGCACGTGATCGAGACGCTGATAGGCAAGAAGCAGCAGATTTCTCTGGCCACGCAGGTGGTGAAGATGATCCTGAAGATCGACGACATCAGGAACCCGGGCGAGTCGGAGGATTAATGCTGGGTCTCCCTCTGCCATGTCGGCCGCCCGTCGCTGGCCGTCACCATGTCCAGTTAGGAGGACAGTTATTTATTCCCTGCCGTGCTAACCTTCCAAGCTGTAATTGTACGGAGTTCAGAAATAAACTGAGACGTCATAAATCACTTTTGGCATATTGGCTTTGGTTTTTTTTAAATCATTTGGTTAAACTGGCATATTGCACTGCTCTACAATATTTTGATATTCTACTTTTATTACTGAATCACATCTGCATGGGTTATTGAAAGTTTTTCCATTTTTTGATCGAACTGTACTGGGCTGTATTCACTGTGAAGAGCTGGGGCACCAACCTTGTGAATTAATAAAAATCAGCATCATAGAACAAGTTTGTGTGTTTGGTAAAAAGGGCTGAATATTTACATATCAGAGTCTTGCGCTGAGAGTCCGATGCGTCTGTGAAAATGGCTGCCATCCCAGCTGCGGGACTCAGATTTTACAGCAAACATTAGGCTGATGTTAGGAGTCGGCAACTGGGGCCATAATTCAAATTCTCCGAAAAGGTTACATTTAATACACAGCAAAATCTGGAAAGAACGAAATCAGACTTTAGTGGTTTTCTATTCTTTAATTTATTTTTCCTAGACAGGCATTTATACTGGGATGCGTTAATGTAAGCATGTTTAAATTTTTTTTTTCATGCCTAACTCAAAGTCTGTTTTACTGCCAGTATGTAGAACATGCAGGAAATTGTTTGACGTTGAAAAAGAAACTTTGGACAACACAATATACAGATTTCCAACAAAGTGCAAGTATAACTAACAATTAGCAGCACAGTGCAAATAAAATTGTATGGCTTGTAATGCATTATTATATATTTGACTTATTTTCCATGATTAGACCTACATTGTATGGACAAAAGTATTGAGACACCTGGCCATCACACCCACAGAAACTTTTATCAGACCCCATTCTAAATCCATAGGCATCAATATGCAGCTGGTCCACTCTTCTGGGGGGGGCTTTCCCCAAGATTCTGGAGTGTGTCTGTAGGAATTCTTGCCCATTTATCCAGAAGAGCATTTGTGAAGTCAGGCACTGATGTTGGACGTTAAGGCCTGGCTAACAATCTCTGTTCATCCCAAAGGTGTTCAGTGGGGTTGAGGTCAGGGCTGTGTGTGGGCCAGTCAAGATCTTCCATGCCAAACTCACCCAACCATGTCTTTATGGACCTTGCTTTGTGCACTGGGGCCCAGTCATGCTGGACCAGAAAGTCCCCAAACTGTTCCCATAACATTGCAGTCAGGCAAGTACCGTTCTCCTGGCAACCACCAAACCCAGACTCGTCCATCAGACTGCCAGGTAGAGAAGCGTGATTCATCAGAGTCCAGTGGCAACGTGCTTTACACCACTGCACCCAACGGTTTGCATTGCACTTTGTGATGTAAGGCTTCGATGCAGCTGCTCAGCTATGGAAGCCCATTCCATGAAGCTCCTGGTGCACAGTTTTCATGCTGCATGGGGTTAATGCCAGAGGAAGTTTTGAACTCTGCAGTTATCGAGTCAACAGAGCACTGGCTACTTTAATGTAAAATGAACCTTAAGCACTAGGTGACCCTGCTCTGTTATCTTATGAGGTCTGACACATTGTGACTGAGTTTCTGTTGTTCCTAAATGCTTCCACTTTGCAATGATCCCACTTACAGTTAAACATGGAATATCTAGCAGGGAAGAAAACTCATTAATTGCTTTATTACAAAGGTGGCCTCATATGACAGCACCACGCTTAAATTCAGTGAGCTCCTCAGAACAAATGTTTGTACACCTGACTGCAGAACTTCCTGTTTGATTTTATACACCTCTTTTATAATAAGAAAAAAAAATCATTCAGACCTGTGGCAATGTGTCTGAATGAAATATCAGAATTCAATGATTAAGAGGTGTGTCCTACTACTTTTGACTAAGTAGTGTAACTGTATTACTTACCTTGATTATATATCTTGCATTGCTTTTCATCATTATTATGCACAGAATTTATTAAAGTACAAAAAAAAAAAAAAAAAAAAAAAAGGCACCGCTGGGATTCGAACCCAGGATCTCCTGTTTACTAGACAGGCGCTTTAACCAACTAAGCCACGGCGCCGCACGTTACGACACCAACTATAAAGCCTAGATAATAGAAATATTACAGAGTTACACCCATTTCCTGTACTATAGAATATGTAATAGACTATCTTTTTTCACCGTCTAACTTGTTTTATTAAATGGAATATGTTATGTAAAGATATACCACCTTAGAGAGACGAACCCCCATTATTCACGTGATGTTTATCGAACAGCCTGTATTTTACTCGATCGGAGAGTGATCTGTTAATCACGTTTTACAATACATAAACGTACACATAAAAAGCTATGTCACTCATTGGGACGACATAGCCAAAAGAAACTTAAAAAGGTAGTTGAATGCAATTATCTAGTGGCCCCTATATATATTGAGTAGAATTTTAATGGAGTTAATAAATAATTTGTTTCTAGATATACTGACAACCTAACACAAGAACCAGACTCATCAGCATGTTATAAATCTTTAGAAAAGCTCTACACATTTCCAGGAAAACGAGATACGGCTTGCTTTTTTTCTTTCTACGGACCCACAAACCGACTGCCGTCACTCATTGGCGCGCATGCGCACTAACCTGTCGTAAACATTGTAGTATTGCTGTCAGATACCAAATGCATTTTCACAATTTAGCTGGCTAGTGCGAAGTACCGGTGGGGTTTGAAGAAAGAGTCGTTAGCCACGGTTAACTAACCAACAAAATGGCGATATGTCATGTTGATTAGGTAGTCGAGGAGTTGGTGTCATTATTCGCCGACTGAGTCGACGATAAGCCTGCACATTGTAACGGAAGTGGCTAACGTTGCTAAGTTTGAGTAATTAGCTAGGTAGCTGGCTAGCTAGTTAAAGAAAGGGCCGCGGACCCGGTCCCTCATTTCAAATTAGCCATCTGGTTAGATGTTTCGGTTAAGATTGTGTTTTTATTATCAGACTCCACACGTTATATTAATGTGAAGAGGACAGTCCGCTGTCGTTCAAGATGGAGGCCGCCGAAGAAGGTATATAGCTACTTATAAATAAACGGGGCAGCTAAAGTGCTACGAAACACAACCGCCAGAATCTGTGTCGTTTCCTTAATAACCTCATAGAAAATAACTGCATATATATCGACTGAATTGCATTGAGCTTTGCCACGGAAGCTAACGAGCGCTGCGCTAATTACACGGCTAGCTAACATGCCGCGGTGTCGGATAGTGACCGTGCTGGCGGAGGGGGCTAACTTTTATTTACTAACTGACTTTAATAATGTCACCTTCTATACATGGGTATTCTGTTCCCAAAATAAGCTTCTGTTGATATTTAGTCTGCTACCGATATCAGCTTTTGTCTGGCTAATCGCTTAGAGTAAATATCAAGCAAAGTAGTTTCTAGTTAATTTAGTTAAATATGGTTTACTGTAGCTAACTGGGTAATCAGATGCCTGTTTATTACTAGAGTTCTCGCACAAACGGGAGGGAGGTGCTGTTAAGTGGACATTTAAGGGCTGGTTAGCGCTGGTTAGGCCCCATAGTTCGGGCACCGCTCCGCCGCCAGCCCGTCTTACACTAATGTGCTTTACTCAAAAGATGAAAACAACTGCATTATATAGTCTTGTAATGATTTCTTTATAATGTGCACGTGCTTGCATGCTCTTGGCCGTTATCACCCTACTTCTGTGGCTAGGCTGTCACTGTCCTGTAAGATGTTTTGAGGCGTTTGTTCTTCCTGTCCAGTGATTCTGGTCTAACCCACCAAACAAATTTAATTTAATCTCTGTGAGGATCTTCAGTGAATATCGTCAGCAGTCTGTTTTGCGTGTTTATGTTTTCTTGGCAAGCTGTTTTTGATGGGTTATAATTTTTTAGTTATTAAATGTTCTTTTTTCTAGTTCAGAGGAGTTGATTAACGCTGAATGTATGAATCCACGTGGCATAACAGAGTTTTATTGGCTCACCCTATGATCTTCCGGGTCCTCATCAGCAGCGGCCAATGGCCGTCTCTCCTCCCTTTCACAGCTGATATATGCAGGGTGTGCCGGTCTGAAGCGACCCCCGACAAGCCCCTCTACCACCCATGCGTCTGCACTGGCAGCATTAAGTTTATCCATCAGGAATGGTATGTACCGCCTGCCCCACATCTTTGGGTGATGGGGAGACCATCTGGGGGAGACCCTCTGGGGAAGCCAGAAATGAGCTCTTAATTAATTTATTGATACTTCTATTGATCCCCGTGGGGAAATCCTCTTTTTACCTCCCCCCATCTCGCTTTCCATGAGAACAAGCCTGGCCATGAAGGGCAGCCACCTGTTGTGGTGCTCAGGGAGCTGGGAGTTACGGGCCTTGCTCAAGGACCCACAACGTGCTGAGGTCGGGCTTGAACCGGCAACCTTCTGATCATAGGCACAGACATGCCTGTAGGTCTCATCCCGATATAATGTGTCATGAAGTTCAGTAAGGTGTCCTTTTTAATTCTGTAATTGCTTTTCTGGTGCTGCATGTCTGCTTGTGGTTTATCCTGCCTCCCTGTGCCCAGCGCATCCTAATCAGTTTTCGTTAGAGAGTGCAGACAGGAGCAGCTTTAACTCCTCCTCCCACACGCCCCCACATCTGAAAGCCCCATTTCCCACCCAGCATCCTCATTAGATGCCAATCAGTCAGTTTCTCCACTGGCACAAGGCTGGGCACGTCTGCTCGTCAACACGAAGGCGCCACTTTGCTCCTTCATAAAGGATCTGAAGCGGCTGCAACTGGGACGTAACAGTTATCCGGCGGATAATGTGTAACTGATTATGTAATGCGGGGCAGGGCTGCCCCACGGCCCTCAGGAGCTGTGGACCTTGCTGACGGAGCGGGGAGAGCATGTTAGCTTAGCATGTCTGTGCCGCGTTAACTTGATAAACAGTGCCATCAGTCTGCACTTTCAGCTCAGCTGGCCAAGCATTCCATTGAAGATTTTAGCAGTATTGTATAACCAGATCTGTGTAGGCTTTCTTTAGTCCCTTATTATTGCCTGTTGTGAAGTTTCCACGTTAAATTATGGCCTGTTTTTTGCTTTGCTTTGGTGCTGTCATTTGCTTCCTCAAAGTCTCACCTGGACTCTTCCTCTGGCTCTTTTAACAATGGATTTCCTGGACATTTGCAGCATCGGCAGATCATCTGTTCCTCCTCGGCACAGAGGAGAGCGTCCCACACCTCCCACTGAAGTCTGGTGGTTCGCTCCTCCCCGTCCCTTTAAAAGTGCACAATGTGCGAGCGCGGCCTGGTGACGTGGCAGACCTGTAATGAAAGACCACTGCACAAAGCACTCAGTAAACCCAGGCTCACGCTCTGTTTGTGGCCTGCCAGCCAAATAGGAGGCACTGCTGTCCAGGGATCTCCCATCTACTCGCCTGTCTGCGAGCATCACAGGCAGAGCGTAGAAGCAGGCGTGTTCAGGCGGAGCTGCAAGGCTGCCAAGCAGACGCTTATCGCAGCTGAGCTGCGTCTGCTTGGTCTCTGCAGCTCTATGACTGTGCCACCTGCTTGCTGCACAGTGTCTGCACGCTGCTGCTTCTGATTTTCCAGGAGGGATCAGCTGTTTCTTCCATCCTCACAGCTTGTCTGGCTGGAGTCAGGGAAAGAGATTCGCCGTGTGTTCAGAAAGAGGCTTTCATCAGTTGTGCATGACCTGGTATAACCACTAGGGGGAGTGTTCTGAATTCCCCAGCTGATCAAGCTGCCAGTTTCCTATGCATCTCCTATGCACACTTAATCTGGCTTCCTCCTGTCTTTCAGCTTGGTGCAGTGGCTGAAACACAGCAGGAAAGAGTACTGCGAATTATGCAAGCACCGCTTTGCTTTCACGCCCAGTAAGTATCTCCAGCTCTCCACAGAGGGTCAGTGGTTTCTCCTCTAGCTTTTGTACCTTTAGGTTGTCACTTGGCCACTGATATCTGGCATTCGTTAAACTTTCCTTTTTACTCTTAAGCTCCGTTTGTACAAAATTGCCCCTGAAAATTGCACAGTCTCATTCCTGTGCTTCTTAACATGGAAGCGTCTGAGTGGTACAGCCCGTCTGGGGGGTGCCCAGGCATCTGATGTCTTCCTAGTGTGTTTGGTGAAGGTTTGTCCCTCTGGAATTCTTTCAGTAGCAAAAAATGCAAATAAGTAGTGCAGACCGATGTTCGGATTAAGTATATATTTAAATTCCAAAGACTATCAGCCTGAATATCACGCCTGAATATTTTAGCTTTGGCTGCTTTGAAAACATGTTTATGAAGTGAATTTTTAAAATAATGATCTGGGTTGTCGGATCGCAGTGCTGACATCGGTGCAGTGCTGACATCGGTGCAGTGCTGACATCGGTGCAGTGCTGACATCGGCGCAGTGCTGACATCGGCGCAGTGTCAGCACTGCGGGGCAGGATGCTGGTGGACAGTGTCCGCAAAGGGAGTCGGGTGTCGAGCTCTGCCGCTTCCCGCAAAACGCAAACAGCTGAACCCTTCCGGCATCTTCTCCCCACCCTCCCTGTCCAGTTTATTCCCCAGACATGCCTTCCCGGCTCCCAGTCCAGGACATCTTCGCTGGACTCGTGACCAGTATCGGCACGGCTATCCGGTACTGGTTCCACTACACGCTGGTGGCCTTCGCCTGGCTGGGTGTGGTTCCCCTTACAGCCTGTAAGTGCCCCGTGTTAAACGGATCCCCCGCTCTCCCCCACCGGGGGGCGGGCTTTCTCTCCTGCAGAGTCCCCTGGCCACGCTCACAGGCTCTGCCTGCACAGCAGCATAAGGCCCGGGGCCTGCAGGCAGTCTCTGTCACTGCTGGCAACCCGCAGGTTCCCGTAGGCGGCAATATCTGGCAACCCTCTCCAGCTGAATGCTGCTTCCCTAAGCAGAGCCCTAAACTCGGATATATAGCCATGTTTAATTCCACCTTCAGATCTCAAACCTCTGCTCTTCTCTTACTTAAAGTAAATAATATGGCAAGCTCAACTGGATGAAAATATTGATAACATTTTTATGAAATCAGTTGAGTTATTGGAAAGCTGACAAAATTAACTTTAAAAATGGCAGGGGACAGGTCACCCGTACAAGGTGTCATATGGGCTATAGCAGGATCCACCTGTGTGTCCTACACGTGCATGGCTGCAGAAAATGGATGGATGAATAATGTTTTATAGATATTTACATTCTACGTTCTTGGTTCTTTAATCTGTTTTATTACCCATATACTCTTGCCATGAATAGAGCTCTAGTTGCTGGCATAGTGTCAAGTATCGACATAGCTAGCTAACAGTCCTCGGTGCAGTGACAGCAGTTACCGGAGCCCTAGTCACTGGCATGGTGTAAAGTATCCATATAGCTAGCTAACAGTCCTCGGTGCAGTGACAGCAGTTACCGGAGCCCTAGTCACTGGCATGGTGTAAAGTATCCATATAGCTAGTTAACAGTCCTCGGTGCAGTGACAGCAGTTACCGGAGCCCTAGTCACTGGCATGATGTTAAGTAACGACATAGCTAGCTAGCTAGCAGTCCTCGGTGCAGTGACAGCAGTTACCGGAGCCCTAGTCACTAACATGGTTTTAAGTATCGACATAGCTAGCTAACAGCCCTCAGCACAGTGACAGCAGTTACTGGAGCCCTAGTCACTGGCATGGTATAAAGTATCCATATAGCTAGCTAACGGTCCTCGACACAGTGACAGCAATTACGGGTTTCCTTGGGAGATTTTACTTTGCTGAATCGCTCGTCTTCATTGCTCAGTGCTTTAGTGATTTCACAGTTAATTTGTGCTGTTTGAGTTGCACCCAGTGCCCGCCGGCTTGTGCTAAAGGCTCATCTCTCCTCTCCTTTCCAAAAGGTCGCATCTACAAGTGCTTGTTTACTGGCTCTGTGAGCTCCCTCCTGACCCTGCCGCTGGACATGCTGTCCACGTAAGTGCCTCTCCTCCCCGCCCATAACCCGATCGCTGTCGGCGTGGCGATTGGCCCCCTCCCGCCTTGCTGGCCCCGCCTCCCCTGCTGTGCCGACAGCCTCGGTGCCACGACGGCATTGTGGTGTGGTGCTGAAGACGGAGAGCTGTGAATAAACAGCGTGTTGCCCTGCAGCTGCTATTTGGCAGTCTGCCTTAGACGGAACAAAGGCACAGAGTCAGTCTCTGTGAGGTAAATACACTATATGGACAGGAGTACTGGGATGCCTGCCAATTACACCCACAGGAACCTTTATAACATCCCATTCTAAATCCATAGGTATCAATATGGAGCTGGTCCCCCTTTGCAGCTGTAACAGCTGCTTCTCTTCTGGGGGGGCTTTCCACAAGATTCTGGAGTGTGTCTGTGGGAATTTTTGTCCATTTATCCAGAAGAGCATCTGTGAGGTCAGGCACTGATGTTGGATGTGAAGGCCTGGCTCACAATCTCCGATCTAGTTCATCCCAAAGGTGTATGATGGGGTTGAGGTCAGGGCCCTGTGTGGGCCAGTCAAGTTCTTCCACACCAAACATGTCTTTATGGACCTTGCTTTGTGCACTGGGGCACAGTCATGCTGGAGCCGCCTTCTCCAAACTGTTCCCATAAAGTTGCAAGCACAGAATTGTCCAAAATGTTGGTATTCATACCAACTCCATATTGATGCCTATGGATTCAGAATGGGATGTCGTAAGTTCCCGTTTGTGTGCTTAAAAACGGTGCACTGCGTTTGGTGTTCACGCTTGGGTTATTGTTATTCTTTGTCTTGATGAATGTCCGGGGCAGAGGTGAACCCCTGTGTATGCAGTGCGTGTGTGCTGTGCGCGTGTGTGCTGTGCGCGTGTGTGCTGTGCGCGTGTGTGCTGTGCGCGTGTGTGCTGTGCGCGTGTGTGCTGTGCGCGTGTGAGCTGTGCGCGTGTGAGCTGTGCGCCCGCTGATTCCCGGCTGCTGTTTTCCAGGGAGAACTTGCTGGCTGACTGCCTGCAGGGCTGCTTCGTGGTCACGTGCACGCTGTGCGCCTTCATCAGCCTTGTGTGGCTGCGGGAGCAGATCGTCCACGGCGGCGCCCCCCAGTGGCTGGAGCAGAATCAGCAGCAGCCTCATAACGTGGCAGGGCCGGCCAATGAGGTGTGTTTAATTATTATATATGACTGCTGTGCTGTGGCCGTGACACTGGTATTATCATCCTCACTGTGGTTATGCTGCCTCAGGCCCCCGGTGCTGGGCACAGGCCCGCCGAGAACCAGCCCGCCCCGGCGCCTGTTGACCCCCCGGCCGAGAACGTGGCGGCTGCCGGGGTCCCTGCGGCCCCCGACGTCCCGGGGGACCCCGCCGAGGAGCTGGAAGCGGACGACGAAGTCGAAGCAGCAGCTGAGGAAGCCGCTGATGGCAACAACGGCGCACAAGGTACCCTGTCCAGAGGGTTGTGGCTTCAAATCCCGCAGTTGGCAGAGTGATTTTACTGTTCGACCCATATGCAAGGGCCTTGACCCCAGCTGCTCCTGGTGCACCGGCTGGCCCTGAGCTGTGCTCTTTAGATGCTTTGGGAAAAAAGTGTCTGCACAGTAAATATAAACATTAGGGCTCTGAAACGATTAAACCGATTAATTGCACAGTTTTGCAAGTCTGTGATTAATCGCGATGAATGAAACTGGATGTTTTGATTTTAACTGTGAATTCTGGAATTCTGTGCAGGGTCGCGACTGATGCTCTAGCATTCTTTATAGGATGGAATGTGTTGACACAACCAAAGAAATACTAAGGTGTTATGACTTTACACATTACTGCTAACGCATTAACTTTGACAGCCCTGATAAAGCGGAGTTTAATATCATGTTTAATGGGTCGGGTGTCACATCAGAGCAGTGCGTGTGAGTCATGGGCCATTGGATATCTGCAGTGTCTCAGTGCGTGTGTGAGCCGGGGGCCATTGGATATCTGCAGTGTCTCAGTGCGTGTGTGAGCCAGGCGCTGTTGTTCACTGCAAATGGCAGTTAGAGGTCTGCCGTGTCTCTCCTCGCAGATGACATGAACTGGAATGCACTGGAGTGGGACAGGGCGGCTGAGGAGCTGACGTGGGAGAGGGTGAGTGGTTCGGAGCCCGTCTCGAGATTAGACGACCTGGTCCCTGAGCGACTCTACAGTGTAACACTGTCTCCGTGTTGCAGATGCTGGGACTGGACGGCTCCTTGGTCTTCCTGGTATGTACTGTTAGAGTCTCGGGGGTGTTGACTGGTAGAGCAGTGATTTGTTTCACGTTATATGGGGATGGTTTGTGGCTCAGAGGGTTAGGATAAAGTGTCTGTAATCAGAAGGTCACAGGTTCAGATCCCTGAGTCGGCAGAGTGATCTCACCATGAGGTCCTAGGGTAAGGCCCATAATCCACAGTCGGGGTGTCAGAGCCCTGCCCATTTTTGGGTTTCCCCTCACCTAAGCTACACTGGGCTCCAGCCCCCCAGGACTGGGGTTTGACACCCCTGCTCCAAGGACCGCCTGACCCTGCTTTCTGAACAATGTACATTGTTTTGGATAAATGAGATGTAATCTGGAAATGTGACGCTGTGCTTCGCAGGAGCACGTCTTCTGGGTGGTCTCCCTGAACACGCTCTTCATCCTGGTGTTCGGTACGTTCCTCTCTCCCTTGCCCCCCTGCTCTTGCCTCTGCATTGTGATGCCATCGTCACGGTAACTGGAATCGGGACTCCCCTGTCTTTCAGCTTTCTGCCCCTATCACATCGGACACTTCTCCGTAGTGGGACTGGGATTCGAAGACTACGTGAGTACCCCTCTGTGGACCCCGCCTTCCCATGTCCCTGGTAACGCTCTGAGCGCTTCCACAGCTACCTGCCCGTACCTCTAAGTCCAGCTTGCAGTGCAATCAGTCGGAGCCTTTTTGCCCTCTCTTCAGAGCTCAGGGAGCTGGAGATGAATGTTTTCTGCTCTTGTGTTTTAGGTGAAAGCCTCACACTTTGAAGGCCTGATCACCACCATCGTGGGCTACGTCCTCCTGGCCGTCACCTTGATCGTCTGCCACGTATCCTTTGCTGCTTCTCATTAGCAACGCATCAAAAACTCAGTGCTTCAGTGAATCTCAGGTCCTTTTGATTGAAATGGTAGTTTCCAAACCCTGTCCTGGCTCATAGTGTCCCCCTGGCATGGGTTATCTGCTCACCCTAGTATCGTCTGATTGGTATTTGGCTCTTGTATCCGATGTATGGATCTCTTCTCCTGAACGGGCAGCTTTCCCCGTGTGGTGTCGCGCTCCTTAACGGCCAAACACAGGGCCTGGCTGCGGTCGTGCGCTTCCAGCGATCCCGCCGGTTGCTGGGGGTGTGTTATATCGTGGTGAAGGTGAGCATTCCAGAGCCGCACCGCTAACCCGACGTGCATTGTCTCTATTTCCATGGTTATGTTGCGCACTTTTTTTTTTTTTTGTATTTCTGATGTCATGGTGACAGCGTTTTAAACATCCCTTTTTATATTTTTGTGTCGATGTGCCTTAAGTGTGTATTCTCTCCAGCTGGCTGTCTTCCCTCTATTTTAATGAATAAAACTGTAGACAGTATGTTTCAGATGAGCTAAGAAACGGAAACTGCAATTCCAGTGGTTTTATTAAAACGGAGGAAAACATCAGCCTAGTGAGTTTGTGAGCGGCTGAGCTTTAGGGATTTGCTAGTTTACGGAGGTGATTCTGTCCTGTCAGACCCTGATCAGCCGCTTCCGCTTCAGGTCTCCTTGCTGGTGGTCGTGGAGATTGGCGTCTTCCCGCTCATCTGCGGCTGGTGGCTGGACATCTGCTCCCTGGTAGGGTTTCTCGGAGCCCCGCGAGGTCCCGGCCCCTCAGGAAGAGCTTGTGCTGATGCCTCTGCATCCCCCTTTTGCAGGAGATGTTCGACGCCTCTCTGAAGGACAGAGAGATGAGCTTCACCTCGGCCCCCGGGACGACCATGTTCCTGCACTGGCTCGTTGGCATGGTCTACGTCTTCTACTTTGCATCTTTTATTCTCTTACTGCGAGAGGTACGGTATTCTGCAGGCTCCTGTGTGTGCCTGTGTTTGTCTGCATGTAAGCCATCGCATCTCATACTGGCGTTCTAACATGCTGATCATTTGTTATTGTTTTTTATGATTATTTTACTCTAGCTCTTACCTGGATGACTGATTTAAGATGACTTCCCTTACTTAATGCCTGCTCTTGGAGCGCGCTTGTCGTTCCATAAGACATCACGCTGTGTCTGACTTTGTCGTTCCGTGATCGGACACTGTGTCTGACCTTGCCGCTCCCTGGGGGCTCACGCGCTGTCCGACCTTGTCCCAGGTGCTGCGCCCTGGCGTCCTGTGGTTTCTGAGAAACCTGAACGATCCTGATTTTAACCCGGTGCAGGAAATGATCCACCTGCCGATATACAGACACCTGCGCAGATTCATTTTATCGGTGGTGAGTGACGCGCTGCAGACGCCTGATTCTCTCTCCCTCCACCTGCGGCGATTTGAGAGCCGTCTTTGAGTGGGTCTCCCCTCTCCCCGCAGGTCGTGTTTGGGTCCATCGTCCTCCTGATGTTGTGGCTTCCCATTCGGATAATCAAGCAGGTTTTACCGAGCTTCCTGCCGTACAACGTGATGCTCTACAGGTGCGTCTGTGGCTTCACTGTCTCTTCATGGTGGGGGATGTTATATTTTCGCTAGGTGTGCGTGTTGAGTCATGGAATGCAGGTGTTTGTCACTGTTAGGTGAGTCAGCTGTCACGATGGCCAGTGGCTGCATGAATCCATTCCATTCTTTGTCATGTACCCTAAAAATAATGGTATCCATTTGAAAACTGAACACCCACACTGGCTCTCCGTGGATCAGGTTTGCTAACTCTGGCCTAGACGGTCCGTGGTCTTTGGTTCAGTGCATTAAGGCGTGATGCCTGACCAATCAGACCGTCTCTGTAGCAGTGGGCAGTGTCTGGGGGGGAGATTGGCCAGTGATAAAGCAGTGCTTAAAACGGATTGGCCGGCATTCAGTCGGGCAGTGTTGCTGGTGACTGTGGAGGACGTGACCGCTGTCAGGTCATGTGAATGAGCCCCTTAATGCTGATTGGTGGCTTCCTGCCCCGCCCCCGCAGCGACGCCCCCGTCAGCGAGCTGTCCCTGGAGCTGCTGCTGCTGCAGGTGGTTCTCCCCGCGCTGCTGGAGCAGGGCCACACGCGGCAGTGGCTGAAGGGCCTGGTGCGCGCCTGGACCGTCACCGCCGGATACCTGCTGTGAGTCCGCCGCTCCGCGCTGTCGCCCGGGCAACGCCCCTTAGCGGGAATCCCCACAGGAGCGGCCTCTGATACGGTGCCCCTCTGGGTGGCAGGAAGCAGGAGCCTGCCTGTTTCCAGGCCCCCCCCCCGTGATCAGACGTTGCATTTCAGGCTAATTAATCTTTGAGATTTTGTGCTTTGCTGCGGTTGTGGATATCGCCGTCATCGCAATTATTTTATTTTGTTTGTTTGTTTGAGCGAAGTTTGAAATTCACCTCCCGCCGCCGCACAGGGACCTGCACTCCTACCTCCTGGGGGATCAGGAGGAGAATGAGAACAATGGGAACCAGCAGGCGCGCAACAACAACAACAACAACGGCGCCGCCCCGGTGGTGGGCGAGGGACTGCACGCCGCCCACCAGGCCATCCTGCAGCAGGGCGGCCCCGTGGGCTTCCAGCCCTACCACCGGCCCATTCGGTTCCCCTTCAGGGTAAAGGCTCCCCAGCCGGGCCTCGGACCCGCAGCCTCGTCCATTGGCCGTGGGACTGGCATCAATTCGGTGGGGGAGGGCAGTTTTGATCGGTCTGGGGATAATTAGCGACAGCCAATCAGAAATTTGTCAGTTGCAAACGGATCGACAGTCGTGTCGCGGTCAGAGACGGCCTCTTGCTTGACGCGTGACTCTTAACGGCGGTCTGTCCTCCGCAGATCGTACTGCTCATCCTCTTCATGTGTCTGACTCTGCTACTGGCGAGTCTGCTCTGCCTCACGCTGCCCGGTGAGTCCCAGGCCGACTCCAGTTTACCCAGTTATAGTTTAACCTGCTTACATGGCTTGATATTGGGATATCGGGTCACTAGCTTGTGGTCGTTACCGCTGCGGTTTCGCCTGTCTCCCCCCCCCCCCCCCCCCCCGCAGTGTTTACGGGCCGCTGGCTGATGTCATTCTGGACGGGAAGCGCGAAGATCCACGAGCTGTACACGGCGGCGTGCGGCCTGTACGTGTGCTGGCTGAGCGTGCGAGCCATCACCGTCATGCTGGCCTGGATGCCCCAGGGCCGCAGGGTCATCCTGCTCAAGGTGCACGAGTGGATGCTCATGGTAAGCGGCCGGCCGGAGGGGCTGCGGGGAGCTGGGGGGAGCGAAAACGTGCACTGTCTATGGCTCCCTGAGGACCGGATTGGGGAGCAGTGCTAGGGTCCAACAGCAGACACCGTCGCAGGGCTTGTTAGCTGCCCTTCGTCGGCCGTCTCTGGCTGGACTGTCATGGCTGCTGTAGGTTCACTCTGCTCCTGTCTTAGCGTGTGACGTACATCGCCACCTCCCGCCACGTGCAGATCATCAAGACGCTGGTAGTCGCCGCCCTGCTGGCTGGGGTTATCCCCCTGCTGCTGGGGCTGTTGTTTGAGCTGGTCATCGTGGCCCCCCTCCGCGTCCCCTTGGATCAGACACCTCTCTTCTACCCCTGGCAGGTAGGACAATCTACACATTGGGAGGGGGGCAGCATATTTTCATCTCTGTAGCCCGTTATGGCTTCATTTTGTGTCGCGCTCCTTCATAAGTGTACAGATGTAGTATAATCGATGAGATGCGCAGGTTGAGGCTGGGCGGCCTCTCGCTGTGCTGAACGCCGGCGTCTCTCACTAAAGCTTCCCGTCTGCCCTGTGTTTGCTGCAGGACTGGGCTCTTGGAGTTCTGCACGCCAAGATCATAGCGGCCATCACTCTCATGGGTCCCCAGTGGTGGCTGAAGACCGTGATCGAGCAGGTGTGTTGCGGCTCACGCCCTCCCCCCAGTTCCGGTCGTTTCGTCCCTCTCTGCTGTTCCTCAGCGCTGATTGCGGCGGCATGTCCTGGCCCCCGTCTCCCCAGGTCTACGCTAACGGGATTCGCAACATCGACCTGCATTTCATCATCCGCAAACTGGCTGCCCCCGTCATCGCCGTCCTGCTCCTGTCCCTCTGTGTGCCCTACGTCATCGCCGCTGGGATTGTCCCCTCTGTCGGTACGTCTCCAAGGCGCCCCCCCGCCGGACTTCATTACCCGAAAATAGCGTGTCTTCGGCGTTTCTCAGTACCAAGAACGCAAAGATCGTACTCATGATCACGGCAGGACAGGTCTTGCTAACTCGCCTGCCAAGAACGAACTTGGTGCACAGTGAATCATGGGATTGGTCTCATCTGAGGATGATGCAACCGGTGTATCCTTGATGTTAAGGGGTGGGACAAGAATGTCATCCGGGGATTTTTTAAAACGGGTACGAGAGAACACAAGTATACATACTGAAAAGCACCGTGTCAAACACTCTTATTCCCTGCCCACCAACAGGTGACACCTTTGGCTTATGCCGGGCATTCGTAAGGAACGAGGGGTCTGAATTAAACCCAATAACCTTCTCTGAAACCCTGATCCACGAGGCTTCATTAACCGCCGGCGTTTTGTGTGGTTCCGTGGGTCGTGTTCTGCCCTGACGTCACGGTGCTGTCACCCCCACAGGCGTCACCCAGGAGATGCAGAACCTGGTCCAGCGCCGGATCTACCCCTTCCTGCTCATGGTGGTGGTGCTCATGGGAATCCTCTACTTCCAGATCCGCCAGTTCAAGCGCCTTTACGAGCACATCAAGAACGACAAGTAAGCTCTCCCCCAGGCAGAGTGGAAGTGGCAACCCCCCCCCCCGGGCTGTGAGCCGGTTCTGCGAATGCCTTGGGTCTCCGGTAGTGGGAACTAGTTTACAGTCCAGTACTGCGCATTGTGGAGGGCTAGGGCATGGAGGCATGAGGTAAAATGTAAAATCTTGAAGTTACAATGTGCTGAAGGACACAGCTTTAACACACTGTAAACTGACTGCCCCCTGGTGGTGATTAATGGAATTGCTGTGGTCATTTGAATGTAACCAGCCAATCAGAAGCCTCGTTCCCACATACTGTTCTCCCGTTGCCTTCCCAGGTACCTGGTTGGGCAGCGGCTGGTGAATTACGAACGCAAATCTGGCAAAGCGATCTCATCTCCTCCCAGCAGTCCCCCACAGGAGTAGCTCCCACATGACTGTCTTTGTGGGGGGGGCACTTGCCCTTGTTGTCTCATTTTGCATCAGAATTTCAAAGCCTGCTCCCCAG